>JAZGTH010000087.1:27500-107500 GCA_036877525.1 Chromobotia macracanthus
CGGCAGCTGCATGGGCTTCTTGTTGGCTTTTGACGCTCGATGAAACTTTATGATATGCTACAACACAACCGAGGGTAACAACTGTGAGTGTTCATGTATGTATAAAAGTTCCGTGTATAAACAAAAAAGAAATCATCATGATTCTTGTGTGCATGTGTGTGTGCATGTGTCTGTGTGAGTCTCTGTGGGCATGTGTGTGTGTGTGTGTCTGTGTGTGCGTGTGTGACAGTCTCTGTGTGCATGTGTGACAGTCTCTGTGTGTATGTGTGTGTGTGACAGTCTCTGTGCGTATGTGTGTGTGTGACAGTCTCTGTGTGTATGTGTGTGTGTGTGACAGTCTCTGTGTGCATGTGTGTGTGTGTGACAGTCTCTGTGTGCATGTGTGTGTGTGACAGTCTCTGTGTGCATGTGTGTGTGTGTGACAGTCTCTGTGCGCATGTGTGTGTGTGACAGTCTCTGTGTGCATGTGTGTGTGACAGTCTCTGTGTGCATGTGTGTGACAGTCTCTGTGCGCATGTGTGTGTGTGACAGTCTCTGTGTGCATGTGTGTGTGTGACAGTCTCTGTGTGCATGTGTGTGTGTGTGACAGTCTCTGTGTGTATGTGTGTGTGTGTGACAGTCTCTGTGTGCAGTGTGTGTGTGTGTGACAGTCCTGTGTGATGTGTGTGTGTGACAGTCTCTGTGTGCATGTGTGTGTGTGTGACAGTCTCTGTGCATGTGTGTGTGTGTGACAGTCTCTGTGTGCATGTGTGTGTGTGACAGTCTCTGTGTGCATGTGTGTGTGTGTGACAGTCTCTGTGTGCATTGTGTGTGTGTGACAGTCTCTGTGTGCATGTGTGTGTGTGTGACAGTCTCTGTGTGCATGTGTGTGTGTGACAGTCTCTGTGTGTATGTGTGTGTGTGTGACAGTCTCTGTGGCAGTTGTGTGACAGTCTCTGTGTGTATGTGTGTGTGTGACAGTCTCTGTGTGCATGTGTGTGTGTGACAGTCTCTGTGTGCATGTGTGTGTGTGACAGTCTCTGTGTGCATGTGTGTGTGTGTGACAGTCTCTGTGTGCATGTGTGTGTGTGTGACAGTCTCTGTGTGTATGTGTGTGTGTGTGACAGTCTCTGTGTGCATGTGTGTGTGTGTGACAGTCTCTGTGTGCATGTGTGTGTGTGACAGTCTCTGTGTGCATGTGTGTGTGTGTGACAGTCTCTGTGTGCAGTGTGTGTGTGTGACAGTCTCTGTGTGCATGTGTGTGTGTGACAGTCTCTGTGTGTATGTGTGTGTGTGTGACAGTCTCTGTGTGCATGTGTGTGTGTGTGACAGTCTCTGTGTGCATGTGTGTGTGTGTGTGACAGTCTCTGTGTGCATGTGTGTGTGTGTGACAGTCTCTGTGTGCATGTGTGTGTGTGACAGTCTCTGTGTGTATGTGTGTGTGTGACAGTCTCTGTGTGCATGTGTGTGTGTGACAGTCTCTGTGTGCATGTGTGTGTGTGACAGTCTCTGTGTGCATGTGTGTGTGTGTGACATCTCTGTGGCGTGTGTGTGTGTGACAGTCTCTGTGTGCATGTGTGTGTGTGTGACAGTCTCTTGTGTGTGTGTGACAGTCCTGCATGTGTGTGTGTGACAGTCTCTGTGTGCATGTGTGTGTGTGTGACAGTCTCTGTGTGATGTGTGTGTGTGACAGTCTCTGTGTGCCTGTGTGTGTGTGTGTGTGTGACAGTCTCTGTGCATGTGTGTGTGTGACAGTCTCTGTGCGCATGTGTGTGTGTGTGTGACAGTCTCTGTGTGCATGTGTGTGTGTGACAGTCTCTGTGCGCATGTGTGTGTGTGACAGTCTCTGTGTATATGTGTGTGTGTGTGACAGTCTCTGTGTGCATGTGTGTGTGTGACAGTTGTGTGACAGTCCTGTGTATGTGTGTGTGACAGTCTCTGTGTGCATGTGTGTGTGTGACAGTCTCTGTGTGCATGTGTGTGTGTGTGACAGTCTCTGTGTGCATGTGTGTGTGTGTGACAGTCTCTGTGTGCATGTGTGTGTGTGTGACAGTCTCTGTGTGTGTGTGCAGTCTCTGTGTGCATGTGTGTGTGTGACAGTCTCTGTGTGCATGTGTGTGTGTGTGACAGTCTCTGTGTGCATGTGTGTGTGTGACAGTCTCTGTGTGCATGTGTGTGTGTGTGACAGTCTCTGTGTGCATGTGTGTGTGTGTGACAGTCTCTGTGTGTATGTGTGTGTGTGTGACAGTCTCTGTGTGCATGTGTGTGTGTGACCTTGGTCTGTGGCTGTGTGTGTGTGTGTGACAGTCTCTGTGTGCATGTGTGTGTGTGACAGTCTCTGGGTGTGTGTGTGACAGTCTCTGTGTGTGTGTGTGTGTGACAGTCTCTGTGTGTATGTGTGTGTGTGACAGTCTCTGTGCGCATGTGTGTGTGTGTGACAGTCTCTGTGTGCATGTGTGTGTGACAGTCTCTGTGTGCATGTGTGTGTGACAGTCTCTGTGCGCATGTGTGTGTGTGTGTGTGTCACAGTCTCTGTGTGTATGTGTGTGACAGTCTCTGTGTGCATGTGTGTGTGTGTGACAGTCTCTGTGTGGACAGTCTCTGTGTGTGTGTGTGACAGTCTCTGTGTGTCTGTGTGTGTGTGTGACAGTCTCTGTGTGCATGTGTGTGTGTGTGACAGTCTCTGTGCGCATGTGTGTGTGTGACAGTCTCTGTGCGCATGTGTGTGTGTGTGTGACAGTCTCTGTGCGTGTGTGTGTGTGTGACAGTCTCTGTGTGGTGTGTGTGTGTGTGACAGTCTCTGTGTGCATGTGTGTGTGTGTGACAGTCTCTGTGTGTGTGTGACAGTTTGTGTGTGTGTGACAGTCTCTGTGTGCATGTGTGTGTGTGTGACAGTCTCTGTGCGCATGTGTGTGTGTGACAGTCTCTGTGTGTATGTGTGTGTGTGACAGTCTGTGTGCATGTGTGTGTGTGCACGTCTCTGTTGCATGTGTGTGTGTGTGACAGTCTCTGTGTGCATGTGTGTGTGTGTGACAGTCTCTGTGTGCATGTGTGTGTGTGACAGTTTGTCTGTGTGTGACAGTCTCTGTGTGTGTGTGTGTGAAGTCTGTGTCAGTCTCTGTGGTCTCATGTGTGTGACAGTCTCTGGAGTGTGTGTGTGACAGTCTCTGTGTGTGTGTGTGTGTGACAGTCTCTGTGTGCATGTGTGTGTGTGTGACAGTCTCTGTGTGCATGTGTGTGTGTGACAGTCTCTGTGCATGTGTGTATCTTGTGTGTGTGTGTGACAGTCTCTGTGTGTGTGTGTGTGTGTGTGACAGTCTCTGTGTGTGTGTGTGTGTGTGTGTGACAGTCTCTGTGTGCATGTGTGTGTGTGTGACAGTCTCTGTGTGTATGTGTGTGTGTGACAGTCTCTGTGTGCATGTGTGTGTGTGTGACAGTCTCTGTGTGCATGTGTGTGTGTGTGACAGTCTCTGTGTGCATGTGTGTGTGTGTGACAGTCTCTGTGTGTATGTGTGTGTGTGTGTGACAGTCTCTGTGCGCATGTGTGTGTGTGACAGTCTCTGTGTGCATGTGTGTGTGTGTGACAGTCTCTGTCTGCATGTGTGTGTGTGACAGTCTCTGTGTGCATGTGTGTGTGTGTGACAGTCTCTGTGTGTGTGTGTTGTGTGTGCAGTCTCTGTGTGTGTGTGTGACAGTCTCTGTGTGTGTGTGTGACAGTCTCTGTGTGCATGTGTGTGTGTGACAGTCTCTGTGTGTATGTGTGTGTGTGTGACAGTCTCTGTGTGCATGTGTGTGTGTGTGACAGTCTCTGTGTGTATGTGTGTGTGTGTGACAGTCTCTGTGTGTATGTGTGTGTGTGTGACAGTCTCTGTGCGTATGTGTGTGTGTGACAGTCTCTGTGTGCATGTGTGTGTGTGACAGTCTCTGGTATGTGTGTGTGTGACAGTCTCTGTGTGCATGTGTGTGTGTGTGTGACAGTCTCTGTGTGCATGTGTGTGTGTGACAGTCTCTGTGTGTATGTGTGTGTGTGTGACAGTCTCTGTGTGCATGTGTGTGTGTGTGTGACAGTCTCTGTGTGTATGTGTGTGTGTGTGACAGTCTCTGTGTGCATGTGTGTGTGTGACAGTCTCTGTGTGCAGTGTGTGTGTGACAGTCTCTGTGTGCATGTGTGTGTGTGTGACAGTCTCTGTGTGTGTGACAGCCTGTGTGTGTGTGTGTGTGACAGTCTCTGTGTGCATGTGTGTGTGTGTGACAGTCTCTGTGTGTATGTGTGTGTGTGTGACAGTCTCTGTGTGCTGTGTGTGTGTGTGTGTGTGACAGTCTCTGTGTGTATGTGTGTGTGTGTGACAGTCTCTGTGTGTGTGTGTGTGTGTGTGTGACAGCAGTCTCTGTGTGCATGTGTGTGTGTGTGTGACAGTCTCTGTGTGCATGTGTGTGTGTGACAGTCTCTGTGTGTCTGTGTGTGTGTGTGTGACAGTCTCTGTGTGTATGTGTGTGTGTGACAGTCTCTGTGTGCAGTGTGTGTGTGTGTGACAGTCTCTGTGTGTATGTGTGTGTGTGACAGTCTCTGTGTGCAGGTGTGTGTGTGTGTGTGACAGTCTCTGTGTGTGTGTGTGTGACAGTCTCTGTGTGTATGTGTGTGTGTGTGACAGTCTCTGTGTGTATGTGTGTGTGTGACAGTCTCGTGTGTGTGTGACAGTCTCTGTGTGCATGTGTGTGTGTGACAGTCTCTGTGTGCATGTGTGTGTGTGACAGTCTCTGTGTGTATGTGTGTGTGTGTGACAGTCTCTGTGTGTGTGTGTGACAGTCTCTGTGTGTGTGTGTGTGTGTGACAGTCTCTGTGTGCATGTGTGTGTGTGACAGTCTCTGTGTGCATGTGTGTGTGTGACAGTCTCTGTGTGTATGTGTGTGTGTGTGACAGTCTCTGTGCTGTGTGTGTGTGTGTGTGACAGTCTCTGTGCGCATGTGTGTGTGTGACAGTCTCTGTGTGCATGTGTGTGTGTGTGACAGTCTCTGTGTGTATGTGTGTGTGTGTGACAGTCTCTGTGTGCATGTGTGTGTGTGACAGTCTCTGTGTGTGTGTGTGTGTGTGTGACAGTCTCTGTGTGCATGTGTGTGTGTGTGTGTGACAGTCTCTGTGTGTATGTGTGTGTGTGACAGTCTCTGTGTGCATGTGTGTGTGTGTGACAGTCTCTGTGTGCATGTGTGTGTGTGTGACAGTCTCTGTGTGCATGTGTGTGTGTGACAGTCTCTGTGCGCATGTGTGTGTGTGTGTGTGTGACAGTCTCTGTGTGATGTGTGTGTGTGTGACAGTCTCGTTGTGTGTGTGTGACAGTCTCTGTGTGTGTGTGTGTGACAGTCTCTGTGTGTATGTGTGTGTGTGTGACAGTCTCTGTGTGATGTGTGTGTGTGTGACAGTCTCTGTGTGCATGTTGTGTGTGTGACAGTCTCTGTGTGTGTGTGTGACATTGTGTGCAGTGTGTGTGTGTGTGACAGTCTCTGTGTGTATGTGTGTGTGTGTGACAGTCTCTGTGTGCATGTGTGTGTGTGTGACAGTCTCTGTGTGCATGTGTGTGTGTGTGACAGTCTCTGTGTGTATGTGTGTGTGTGTGACAGTCTCTGTGTGCATGTGTGTGTGTGACAGTCTCTGTGTGCAGTGTGTGTGTGTGTGTGACAGTCTCTGTGTGTATGTGTGTGTGTGTGACAGTCTCTGTGTGCATGTGTGTGTGTGTGTGACAGTCTCTGTGTGTATGTGTGTGTGTGACAGTCTCTGTGTGTATGTGTGTGTGTGTGACAGTCTCTGTGTGCATGTGTGTGTGTGTGACAGTCTCTGTGTGCATGTGTGTGTGTGTGACAGTCTCTGTGCGCATGTGTGTGTGTGACAGTCTCTGTGCATGTGTGTGTGTGTGACAGTCTATGTGCATGTGTGTGTGTGACAGTCTCTGTGTGTATGTGTGTGTGTGTGACAGTCTCTGTGTGCATGTGTGTGTGTGTGACAGTCTCTGTGTGTATGTGTGTGTGTGACAGTCTCTGTGTGTATGTGTGTGTGTGTGACAGTCTCTGTGTGCATGTGTGTGTGAGGGTCACGTTGTGTGTGGGGGGGTTTAGTTAACCATATATCGGGGACAAATTTTTACCCAAAAGTCATTGAATCCTGACAAATCTAAGCAAAATCTCATTTTGGGAAAGTCCTCATTTGTAAAAGCACTATAAAAATATAGTAAATAAAGTGTTTTTTAATTATATGTACAAATGACGAAAGTTTTCTGTTAGGGTTAGAGTGTGTGTTAGGTTATAGTGTTTATAACTAGCTGTGTATAAAAGCAACAGAAGTCTTTGAAATGTCCTCATTTAGATGGATGAGTGTGGGTGTGGGTAAGTGTGTGTGTGCTTACCCACAGATCATGCTCAGCGTAGTCAAACAGAAGCCAGACTTTACGGTCGCTGTGGGACAGAAACACTTTTTGCAGGGCGATAACATTGGGATGTTTCAGTTCTCTCAGCAACTGTTACACCGAGAGAGAAAGAGAGAAGACAGACAAAATGATGAAAACAAACATTATTTCAGCTCTTTTTACATGGGGATAATCTAAAACAGTGTGAGTTCATCACACAATTCAAGCTCAACACTTCTGACTTTGATGAATGTCTCTGTGGTCATTACAGGCCTGTGGAACTGCCTTCAAACTGAGAAACTGTGTTGAGATAATACATTAAACTTCACAGTCTGAAACATTTCACTTAGACATGATACTGCTTTATTATTTAAAATCAGGATTTAAAGCAAAGACTTGATAGCAGTTTAACATCTTTAATCCAAGATTAAAAAACAGTTGAGAACAGCAAATATTTGGAATATTTCAGGAAAATATTTAAAGTACAGCTTCCAGATTTAATTAATCAGACTGAGTATTCATACTAAAATAACATCCAAAAGCAGAAATACAAAAACAGGTCAGTGAAATGTAAGCAGGGTCTAAATGTGCCTAAATATAAGAGTTTGTGCACATGCATGTCAAATAACAGACACAGCAGAAAGACACCAGAGTCAAATTCAGGCCCGGCCCAAATGACACTGTTACTTTTAAATGACTGATAAAGGAGAAAATAATCATTGCCCATATAATGATGTGAGAGGGTCCAGTAGATGTTACTTTAGCTACAGAGCAGGAAACGTACTGATGAAATACAAACTTTTAATGCCCTGTACACACAGTCACACACAGATTAAAGCATCTGTCAGATGAATAAATGTCCATGGAAAACACCAGCAGGTGTTAACCAAACTTCAGACTCCACGTCAAAACATGTATGACAACAGTATTAGAATGCAACCCCAAAATACACATACGAATCAGTAAACATGATTACTGTACCAAAACACAGTAAAATGATGATGTGTTTTAGTTTTTCACACTGTATCTGACTGGATTTGAGTCATATGGCAAATAACTGATTTCTGCTGCCTGTGTGAACAAACAGTAATGATCTACATCATCAACAACAGAATGAAATCTCTCTAGTCTAAACATGACGTAACAGAGAGTCTGTGTGTAACAGCAGTGTGACAACAACCCAGCTCAGGGACTCGTGGCATGATCTTCTGAGAGCCCCCTGATAGTTTAACCTCAGCAATTACTGTTGTCATGGAGGTGTTTTCAGTCTCTGGAAAAACCTGAGCTGATCGTACCACTGCATACATCTGCATTCAAGTATTTACAGCAGTTTGGCATTCAGAGATATAGTTTTCTTAATATACATTTTGTGTCTGTGTCACAAATAAACTGTTGTTTATTATATCATTATATTACTAGCCACGCAAGAAAAATTCATAATGCACAATATTAACAGAATCAGTGATACTCTACTAATATAAGTTCTTTATCACGCTCCTGTAAATGAGGACGTTTCACATTAACACAAAACATCTTCAGTCTGTCTCAATGACAGTGTCGTACAGTAAGGGACAGTCATTGTTTAAAGATGAATAAAGAAAATGTATGATATTTGACAGAATAAAAACTTTTAATTTCTTTTAAAGAGGAATATGTATGTGTGCTGACTGCACTTCAAAGTTTCACCAGCTCTGTTATTTAGGAAATACAAACAATACAGGCTGGTGATTAAAATACATGAACATATTCTTAATTTATATTCTGTGAAACAAATAGTGAAAACAGCTTTGAGGGCTAAATACTTTTTCAAGGCAATGAATTCAGATTCAGACAGACAGACAGGTAGATAAATCTACAGACAGACAGGTAGATAAATCTACAAACAGACAGGTAGAATGCGAATCAGCTGTTGTTTCTCAACAGGAAGCAGAATAACCTGTTTCATAATCAGCCAGTGCAAATAAGACCACACCTTAAAAACGCTGATTTTTGACGTCCACACTCTTTTTATTGTAATCTCAGCTTCATCTTTGTAGGCAGAAAAGAGGTTGCATGCAAAAGAACTCCTCACACACTGGTCCTGCTGTGTCACTGATAAACCAGCATGTGTTTGTGTGAGTCTGGGAGCATTTCATAGTTCTTTACAGAGAAGCACAAACATATGGGTCCTTTATTTGTAATGCTGCTAAGATATCTTTAAGAGAAAAAGAAACAGAAATCTCACAAATGTCTCTATTAGTTTCAGAAGAGATCTCAATAATGTCACAAACTGAGCTCAGATTTTTAAGTCTGCAATCAGAAGTCTGTCTTATTGAAGATTTCAATATGAACTCAAACTTTACTTATCAAATTTACCCAAATCTAGATTATTTTAGCTACAATCTACATTAATTTTACAGCTTCATACTCTGTAATGAAGCTGTCTCATTTTTTAAAATTGTCTCATTTTTAAATTTTAAAATTGTCTCATTTGTTTTGTATTTTTCTCCTAAGCAATGTTAGGAGAAAGAACTGAGACAAAGTTGATACTTAATCAGAACACAACTGAGAACTCTGAACTAAAGGTTAAGAATTTCTTATAAGTTCTTCTGATCTTTACCTCACTCCAACATGTATTACTGTCATCATCATGAGTTCTTCTGATCTTTACCTCACTTCAGCATGTATTACTGTCATCATCATGAGTTCTTCTGATCTTTACCTCACTTCAGCATGTATTTACTGTCATCATCATGAGTTCTTCTGATCTTTACCTCACTTCAGCATGTATTTACTGTCATCATCATGAGTTCTTCTGATCTTTACCTCACTTCAGCATGTATTACTGTCATCATCATGAGTTCTTCTGATCTTTACCTCACTCCAACATGTATTTACTGTCATTCTCATGAGTTCTTCTGATCTTTACCTCACTTCAGCATGTATTACTGTCATTCTCATGAGTTCTTCTGATCTTTACCTCACTTCAGCATGTATTTACTGTCATTCTCATGAGTTCTTCTGATCTTTACCTGTATAACATGTATTTACTGTCATTCTCATGAGTTCTTCTGATCTTTACCTCACTTCAGCATGTATTTACCGTCATTCTCATGAGTTCTTCTGATCTTTACCTGTATTTTTGTCATCCTCAGATCTTCTATCTTTACCTGTAAACATGTATTTACTGTCATTCTCATGAGTTCTTCTGATCTTTACCTCACTTCAGCATGTATTTACTGTCATTCTCATGAGTTCTTCTGATCTTTACCTGTATTTTTGTCATTCTCATGAGTTCTTCTGATCTTTACCTCACTTCAGCATGTATTACTGTCATTCTCATGAGTTCTTCTGATCTTTACCTCACTTCAACATGTATTTACTGTCATTCTCATGAGTTCTTCTGATCTTTACCTCACTTCAACATGTATTACTGTCATCATCATGAGTTCTTCTGATCTTTACCTCACTTCAGCATGTATTTACTGTCATTCTCATGAGTTCTTCTGATCTTTACCTCACTTCAACATGTATTTACTGTCATTCTCATGAGTTCTTCTGATCTTTACCTCACTTCAGCATGTATTTACTCATCTCATGAGTTCTTCTGATCTTTACCTTATTTTTGTCATTCTCATGAGTTCTTCTGATCTTTACCTGTATAACATGTATTTACTGTCATTCTCATGAGTTCTTCTGATCTTTACCTCACTTCAACATGTATTACTGTCATTCTCATGAGTTCTTCTGATCTTTACCTCACTTCAGCATGTATTTACTGTCATTCTCATGAGTTCTTCTGATCTTTACCTCACTTCAACATGTATTTACTGTCATTCTCATGAGTTCTTCTGATCTTTACCTCACTTCACATGTATTACTGTCATTCTCATGAGTTCTTCTGATCTTTACCTGTATTTTTGTCATTCTCATGAGTTCTTCTGATCTTTACTACAACATGTATTTACTGTCATTCTCATGAGTTCTTCTGATCTTTACCTCACTTCAACATGTATTACTGTCATTCTCATGAGTTCTTCTGATCTTTACCTCACTTCAGCATGTATTTACTGTCATTCTCATGAGTTCTTCTGATCTTTACCTTATTTTTGTCATTCTCATGAGTTCTTCTGATCTTTACCTGTACAACATGTATTTACTGTCATTCTCATGAGTTCTTCTGATCTTTACCTCACTTCAGCATGTATTTACTGTCATTCTCATGAGTTCTTCTGATCTTTACCTCACTTCAGCATGTATTTACGTTCTCTGATTACCATTTTGTCATTCTCATGAGTTCTTCTGATCTTTACCTCACTTCAACATGTATTACTGTCATTCTCATGAGTTCTTCTGATCTTTACCTCACTTCAACATGTATTACTGTCATTCTCATGAGTTCTTCTGATCTTTACCTCACTTCAGCATGTATTTACTGTCATTCTCATGAGTTCTTCTGATCTTTACCTCACTTCAGCATGTATTACTGTCATCATCATGAGTTCTTCTGATCTTTACCTCACTTCAGCATGTATTTACTGTCATTCTCATGAGTTCTTCTGATCTTTACCTCACTTCAGCATGTATTACTGTCATCATCATGAGTTCTTCTGATCTTTACCTCACTTCAGCATGTATTTACTGTCATCATCATGAGTTCTTCTGATCTTTACCTCACTTCAGCATGTATTACTGTCATCATCATGAGTTCTTCTGATCTTTACCTCACTTCAACATGTATTACTGTCATTCTCATGAGTTCTTCTGATCTTTACCTCACTTCAACATGTATTACTGTCATCATCATGAGTTCTTCTGATCTTTACCTCACTTCAACATGTATTACTGTCATCATCATGAGTTCTTCTGATCTTTACCTCACTTCAGCATGTATTACTGTCATCATAATGAGTTCTTCTGATCTTTACCTCACTCCAACATGTATTTACTGTCATTCTCATGAGTTCTTCTGATCTTTACCTCACTTCAACATGTATTACTGTCATTCTCATGAGTTCTTCTGATCTTTACCTCACTTCAGCATGTATTTACTGTCATTCTCATGAGTTCTTCTGATCTTTACCTCACTTCAACATGTATTTACTGTCATTCTCATGAGTTCTTCTGATCTTTACCTCACTTCAGCATGTATTTACTGTCATTCTCATGAGTTCTTCTGATCTTTACCTGTATTTTTGTCATTCTCATGAGTTCTTCTGATCTTTACCTGTATAACATGTATTTACTGTCATTCTCATGAGTTCTTCTGATCTTTACCTCACTTCAGCATGTATTTACTGTCATTCTCATGAGTTCTTCTGATCTTTACCTGTATTTTTGTCATTCTCATAGTTCTTCTGATCTTTACCTGTATAACATGTATTTACTGTCATTCTCATGAGTTCTTCTGATCTTTACCTCACTTCAACATGTATTTATCCATTCTCATGAGTTCTTCTGATCTTTACTACTGTATTTACTGCCATTCTCATGAGTTCTTCTGATCTTTACCTCACTTCAGCATGTATTTACTGTCATTCTCATGAGTTCTTCTGATCTTTACCTGTATTTTTGTCATTCTCATGAGTTCTTCTGATCTTTACCTGTATAACATGTATTTACTGTCATTCTCATGAGTTCTTCTGATCTTTACCTCACTTCAACATGTATTACTGTCATTCTCATGAGTTCTTCTGATCTTTACCTCACTTCAGCATGTATTTACTGTCATTCTCATGAGTTCTTCTGATCTTTACCTGTATAACATGTATTTACTGTCATTCTCATGAGTTCTTCTGATCTTTACCTCACTTCAACATGTATTTACTGTCATTCTCATGAGTTCTTCTGATCTTTACCTCACTTCAGCATGTATTTACTGTCATTCTCATGAGTTCTTCTGATCTTTACCTTATTTTTCATTCTCATGAGTTCTTCTATCTTTACGAAACATGTATTTACTGTCATTCTCATGAGTTCTTCTGATCTTTACCTCACTTCAACATGTATTACTGTCATTCTCATGAGTTCTTCTGATCTTTACCTCACTTCAGCATGTATTTACTGTCATTCTCATGAGTTCTTCTGATCTTTACCTGTATAACATGTATTTACTGTCATTCTCATGAGTTCTTCTGATCTTTACCTCACTTCAACATGTATTTACTGTCATTCTCATGAGTTCTTCTGATCTTTACCTCACTTCAGCATGTATTTACTGTCATTCTCACGAGTCTTCATGATCTTTACCTGTATTTTTTCATTCTCATGATCTTCTGATCTTTACCTGTTCAACATGTATTTACTGTCATTCTCATGAGTTCTTCTGATCTTTACCTCACTTCAACATGTATTACTGTCATTCTCATGAGTTCTTCTGATCTTTACCTCACTTCAGCATGTATTTACTGTCATTCTCATGAGTTCTTCTGATCTTTACCTCACTTCAGCATGTATTTACTGTCATCATCATGAGTTCTTCTGATCTTTACCTCACTTCAGCATGTATTACTGTCATCATCATGAGTTCTTCTGATCTTTACCTCACTTCAGCATGTATTTACTGTCATCATCATGAGTTCTTCTGATCTTTACCTCACTTCAACATGTATTACTGTCATCATCATGAGTTCTTCTGATCTTTACCTCACTTCAGCATGTATTACTGTCATCATCATGAGTTCTTCTGATCTTTACCTCACTTCAGCATGTATTACTGTCATCATCATGAGTTCTTCTGATCTTTACCTCACTTCAACATGTATTACTGTCATTCTCATGAGTTCTTCTGATCTTTACCTCACTCCAACATGTATTTACTGTCATTCTCATGAGTTCTTCTGATCTTTACCTCACTCCAACATGTATTACTGTCATCATCATGAGTTCTTCTGATCTTTACCTCACTTCAACATGTATTACTGTCATTCTCATGAGTTTTTCTGATCTTTACCTCACTTCAACATGTATTTACTGTCATTCTCATGAGTTCTTCTGATCTTTACCTCACTTCAACATGTATTTACTGTCATTCTCATAAGTTCTTCTGATCTTTACCTCACTTCAACATGTATTACTGTCATCATCATGAGTTTCTCTGATCTTTACCTCACTTCAGCATGTATTACTGTCATTCTCATGAGTTCTTCTGATCTTTACCTCACTTCAGCATGTATTTACTGTCATTCTCATGAGTTCTTCTGATCTTTACCTCACTTCAGCATGTATTACTGTCATCATCATGAGTTCTTCTGATCTTTACCTCACTTCAACATGTATTACTGTCATCATCATGAGTTCTTCTGATCTTTACCTCACTTCAACATGTATTACTGTCATCATCATGAGTTCTTCTGATCTTTACCTCACTTCAGCATGTATTTACTGTCATCATCATGAGTTCTTCTGATCTTTACCTCACTTCAGCATGTATTTACTGTCATCATCATGAGTTCTTCTGATCTTTACCTCACTTCAGCATGTATTTATTGTCATTCTCATGAGTTCTTCTGATCTTTACCTCACTTCAACATGTATTACTGTCATTCTCATGAGTTCTTCTGATCTTTACCTCACTTCAGCATGTATTTACTGTCATCATCATGAGTTCTTCCGATCTTTACCTCACTTCAGCATGTATTACTGTCATCATCATGAGTTCTTCTGATCTTTACCTCACTTCAGCATGTATTACTGTCATCATCATGAGTTCTTCTGATCTTTACCTCACTTCAGCATGTATTACTGTCATCGTCATGAGTTCTTATGGTGTTTACTTCCTCATGGTTATCTTACTGTGATCGTGTGACTCATGTTTTTGAACGCCTGAAAATGTTATTTAAATGTCTTTAGTTTACTGATGTCAGATATCAGTAGAGATTTCTGAGATTCCTGAACAAGGAACGGTCTGAGACCAATGAAAGATTTGAGCATATAGTTTACCTAACAGACTACATTCTTTACATTTCTCAAACGTGTACTATGTGTGACTTAATGCCAGAGTATTTTCATTACAGACATCAGGCTAAACCTCTACATTTCCTCCTGCCTCCAATATATTTGTATCTACGTTATCCATGTCCATGTATCCATATATCCATCCACCTGTCATCTCAATAGAACAGTCTCTTAATAAATGACCACACACTGTAAACCCAAAAGCTTAAATTATAATTATAAGATCAAGCAGTGTAAACTTCATTTTCTTCTGTAAGATTTTCTTCCTTCTGTGTTTTTAAACTGTTGATTTTTATTAACTTGAACTGTTTGTCCGATTAACTTCATTCAATTGAGTTAATTTAACTCTTTTTATTTATTTAATAATATTCAATCCACTTGATCTATCACTAAACTTTATCTATTGTAGTTGGGACTACACAAATGATTCTTGTGTTAAGCTGCTTTCCTTAAAACTAGACAGAGGATTCCCAGTTCCCAGTACGCTTTGCATAGGACTGCATTAATTACATGTTAAGCATTATTTTGTTTTTTCAGTAGAGAAAGCTGGTTTTCCTATTATATTTCTGTGGCTGTGGGAAGCTCCATGATGATGTGTGTTGCTTCACTCAGTGACTGTGCTAATGTCAGTTCTAAGATCTCTTTTCACTTGTTTATCTTATTCTGAGTTTTATAAGGCATAAAATACATGGTTGTGCATTTGTTTAACCTAATGCATGGGAAAGAGAATGAAAGTTTACATTACCTAAAGTCACATTAACTACAAACATTAACTAAGAATTTTCATTTCACTGTAGATAAAAAAGATCAAATAATTAAAAGTTTTAAGTTAGGTGCTGTCATAAAACAAGTTATCTTACTCAATATTTTAAAGCAAGTGTAATTAACATGCATGAGTACAGCAAACTCAGAATCTGATAGTTCTGCATAAACTGATGGAAATTTTTAAACTTAAAAAAGTGATGTAAATGATGACCTTAAATTGTTGAGTTTAGTCAGCTTCTCCTGGTTTACAGTGTACATGTGTGTGCATGCTTGCGACCAGCACTAAGACACACTCAGAAGGAAGATAGTGATATTATTGTTAAAACAGCCATCTTGGTTCCTGCAGTGTGCTTGTCTCTGCTTGCAAATGTTAGATTGGTTGTCACTCAGACAAGGTCTTTAACTTTAAATTAACTCCCCGTCATTCTGTTCAGAGCAAACACAACCTCTGTACATATAAAGGACACTCATTACCGAATGCACTATTGCAACAAAACCTGTTCAGACATGACGGCGATCTGTGGTTCCAGTTGGAGGACTAATTCACTCTGGGTTCCTCAGTACGCTCTTCAAAAATGTGCTTTACAATACGTAGAATAAAAATTTTTGGCTGTATGATTCCATAAAGAACCTTTAACGTCTGTAGAACCTTTCCGTTTCACAAAAGGTTTGTTGTAGTGGAAAATGTTCATTAGACTATAGAAAGAACTTTTCACTAAATGGTTCTTTGGTTCTTCTATGGTGTCACCGCGAAGAACCAGTTGTATACATCTTGTTTAAGAGTGTAATAATGTCTTACGGGTTTTTAAAATGGTGGTGTTGGTTTTAAGAGTGAAATGAGGTCTGGTTAGAAACTGTCACCTTCTTACTCTGCAGCATTATTTCAATTTGGTATGATGCCAAATGTCATCGTGTGTTGACACCTGCAGTTGTTTATGTAAGGTCCAGAAGTTCTGTGCTGTCAGTCACAGCGTAAACAAGCCTAAACAACACAGATGATGTCACCAGGTGTCATGGGAGTCACTGCCAACTTACAGTGAATCAGCTTAAATCTCAAACTGTTTTAACTGCAGATAGTTTCTTACTGACTCTCTTGGGTGTTTTATTAAGTGTTAAAATGAGTCATAATGAGCTGAAATCCACCCAAACAGATATTTATTTGTGGAAGAAGGACAAAACTTATACAAATTTGAAACGACTTCACGGTGAGTAAATGAGGCCAGAATTATTTTTTTTGGATAAACTGTTCTTTTAATATTTCCTAATTACTGTGCTATTAGATCCAGGTTTTTATTTAAAATTAAATAGTACAAAAACAAAATAAAATGTGCTAGCTAACATGGTGCTCATCAGTCACAGTCAGCTTTATGACTCAGCAAGTGAGAACCATCTGAGAAAGACCTCAGAGGAGAGAGTGAGCGAGCGAGATTAACACTGACTCCAGCCACACCTGACTTGTTCTCTGACAGTTCCACACAGTCATGTGACACTGTTAGCGGTCACATCAGTTTCTCTTTGATAGCACTCACATACCAGCTTGTTCCCCCATGCTTATTTTATCAGTTTCCAAGTCTTTCACTATAAACACGACTTGTTGATTAGCACTGGCTACAATATTGTCTTCTTTACAAAATTGTCAGTTTTCCTGTTCAGACTATGTGGTGTTAAAGGTAGGGTAAGCATTTTAAGAGAGTCATTTCACTGGGCTCTCACACACATTAGATAGACAGATAGATAGATAGATAGATAGATAGATAGATAGATAGATAGATAGATAGATAGATAGATAGATAGATAGATAGATAGATAGACAGACAGACAGACAGACAGACAGACAGACAGACAGATTCACAGTAGCTTAAATCTTTTATTTAAACGATATAAAATACTTTCAACACACCAAATACACTAATGACTCTCACCATTCTGTTCTGATATCACAGACTTATTACAATATTAACTCAGGCATCTCTATCTCATATTTTCATTTCCTCATTCAGGAACATGTAGTATTCATCACTGAAACTACACATTTTCTCTAAAATTAAATATCTTCCAAGTGTTTAACTCAACCAAATTCTGCTTGCTTCAGACTCTGTTGAAAGTCAAACTCCCAAGTCAAAGTCACACACTGATCGCAGGAGTTCATGTTTACTTCAGTCTGCAGCACAAATCTGAACAGCAGTGCAGCTGACTCACCAATCACAGACACCTCTTCAGATTCACCTACTGTAAATCATCACTGCAGGTAAACACCCAAACAACAGAAAGAGAATGAGATTATACATAACAATGATCTAACATGTGAAGAGATGCCAAATATAGCATGTGACAAGCCTCTTTCCTTTAACATGAACTGAAGCAGCTTAAAAACAAACATCATGACAGAAGATTGATCAGCTGCAATACTCAGCTAATAATAAAGACACTTCAGTCATGATAATAAAGACACTTCAGTTATGATAATAAAGACACTTCAGTTATGATAATAAAGACACTTCAGTTATGATAATAAAGACACTTCAGTCACGATAATAAAGACACTTCAGTCACGATAATAAAGACACTTCAGTCACAATAATAAAGACACTTCAGTTGTGTGTTCAAAAGTGTGACTGACAGTATTATTATAACATTACTTAAGACTTCATGTAACTTCTAAAATAAAACACTGCAGTTTAAAGTGTTGCAAAATGTTACCTACCAGTATTTAATATTTTTACACTGCCAGCACACTTTTAAAATCAACAGTGATCTCAGCTAAAATTAAAAACAATTTAATTCAACTTCATTTTTGATTCACGTGAAGCTGAGTATTTGATATGCAAACACCAGAATTGTGTTTTACAGTGTTTTTACAGAACAGTTTTTCCAAACTGTAGGGTGACACTAAACGTCTTTCTGTGGCAATGCACAGATGGACTGGAATAATTTCTGAAGCAGTTAAAAATGAACTCACAGCGATTTCCCTGCAGGCAGACATGGAGATCCCGGTCCCTTCTATCTGTTTCAATGCATACTCCTTCTCATCCACCCTGTGAAAACACACACACATTACTAAACACATACTACATACTGTATACTACAATACTCCTGCCACAGCATTAAATAATACTACATTATTAATTATCATTTAGTTTCATTTATTTATTATCAACATTATTATATTTAAATAGCAAACAATTACACTACTTATTAATATTCATTAAAACACGTAATAAATGTAACAATAGTTTTTAAAATAAAGTACAGTTCACAGTTTAACGATACAGCATGGTTTACTTTAGTTCATTTATAATCAACAGGTTAATTTGCAGTACACGTGGCCTGATAATGATTGGTTAAACACATTCAGATTCAGAGATTTTTGCTGAAAAGTGCTGTTTGCAAACAGGTCAATTACTGTGTATGTTTGAGCCAGAGGCTGATCCTGAATCAGCTCTACAATCACAAACAACACAGCAGTCTGTTTATAAAACATCAGTGACACAAGTCAGCTCGCTCCTGAATTATTACACACAGAAAATACCCACAGCAGCAGCAGTGTGACTGTGTGTTGTGTTTATTCATTGAATGCTGACAACAGTGAAGGAAACCCAATGTTATGTTGCACAGCAAAATGCAAATAAACCATTCTGATAAAAGCTGTTTTTGGACTAATGAGGAAGTATATATGTTTTTATAGTTCAATGATCTCTTAATATCAAAAGTGCAAGAAAGATTTGATCCACAAGATCATAACCCCTTTACATACAGCACACAAACAAATGTTTATCACTTAATGAAACAAGTGAAATATTGTGTCACTGTGTGATCACGGTTTGTTGGAAAAATTGTGAATCACCAAAACATCAAAAACTTTCATCCGAGAGAATATGACCAGTGAGACTCTCACAGGCCTCTGCTGCAGAGATAAACTGTTGCCTAAATGTTCTGATTTTCCTTTAATTTTCAGAATAAAAGCAGTGTAACCCAAACGGTTCAGGAAGAAAGTGTTAAGCATTTATAACATCAAATATCAATGAAGCTCTGTGAAGTTCTCATGAAGAGTCTTTCACGCTAGCGGCTGTTCCTGCTCAATGTTGAATGACAGCTGACATGTTGTGCGTGTTCAGATGCTCAGCTCAGGGGAGCATGCAAAAGTGTGCAAAAGTGAATCATGCAAAAATGTCATTCAGAAGAGAGAGAGGACGTATTTATTCCCATGTGATGCTTCCCTCTAAAAACGGCATTGATTTTACCTGCTGTACTTCACCCAAATAGCCTAAAACTTTATGTATAAAACATGAAATATTTTCACAGCAGATCCTGAGCTACAAATAATCAGTCACTTTCCATCACAGACTATTTTGTTGTAAAGGGGTCATGACATGAAGAATCAAATTTCCACTTATCTTTTGACATATAAGAGGTCTTGGTATTATTAATACATTCTGCAGGTTTCACAGTTTAAAACCACCTCCTTATCAATAACAAAAGTAAAAATAACAAAAGAGCGTTCAAATAACAAAATAATTGTTCTCTGGGAAGAAAAAAATGTAAAATGGCCGGATTTGTGACGTCACAAGGTAGATTCATTTTCATATGACCTGCCTCACAGCAAGACAACAACACCTCATTGTTGGCTCCGCCCACAGTCGTTCAGTCACAGGAAATAGTCCTCGTCTGACAGGACATCATCACAGCAACATCCTGTTTGTTTGGGATTCATCCACTACAACATCACACAACAGGCTGAAGAGAAACTCTGGAGCAGCGAGAGGATCTGAAGGTCTTGTTACATTCAAGATATGGCTGTGACAGCAGTAAGATGCCAGTCAAACTCTGTGCTGCTTCTGGCTGTGCTGCTCATTGGCTAAGATGTTAACCAATCATACACGCTAATGATTACACCCGAATGTTCTTAAAGGGAAACACTCAAATCTGACTTTCCCACTAATTGCTCAAAATATATTTATATAAATATATAGACCAAAAAGACCATAAAATGTTCATCCAATCACTGTATTCAGACCGAATGTCCTACTTGCTTGTCAAATTCTGTATATGTTCATGTATTGGAGGACGCATGGTTTTAATGAGACCTCTGAAGAGAAGGCAGGATCTTCTGCCTTCAAAGCTAGCTTGCTATTCCTAGTCTCTCTGAAATTGCCTATACTAGCTTTGAGCAGAGATTGTGTAATAGTACACCACATTCACTAACAAATTATTCTCTACTTTTGTTCTTCCTCACAGCAGGTGCTCAGCTCATAGACATGTAGATCTTCAGCTAAACACAAACCTGTATAACCGTTTCCTCTTGCAGCTACAACACAGTAAGTAAATGATCAGAAAACAGATATTAGCTTCATATTAGCAGATATGTCAGAACAAATTATGACCCCACACCATCAAATTCTACTATTATTCTTCTAGTTAATTACTTTTAGTGGATAACAAAATGGAAGTGTCCCACAAACAAAGCAACTAAATAATTTTTAAACAATACAAAGTGAGACATACATTAAAAACTTTAGGAATGCAGGACTCATGAACAGCCTGACGTTTTGCTGGTCACTTTTTCCGTCACTTTAGGGTGTGGAAAAAATGACCAAATTAAATGCCACATGCTCATGTTACATCCCTACTGGTCTCCTGCTGCCCACATCAAATAGCATGGTGCCAACTACACCAAGATCGGGTCTGATTCCTAGAGAAAACACAAACTGATAAAACGTATACCTTGAACACATTTTAACTCACTTTGGCCAGATATATTAATGTAAATATTATTGATTGATGTTGACCTTTATGACAGCCACTAGATTCACACAAGTCAATGTTTCCTCATGCTCCTTTAGATCTCCTTTAGATCTGTCACGACCAGCACAAAGAAACTTTCCAGAACCTTCACTCTCCCTGTTTCTCTGTAGCAAAACATGCTTCAAAGCCCAGCCAGATCTTCTGAAACCATCACAAACACCAAGCAGAAGGTGCATCTCTTCTGTTAGCACCTGAGAATAAACTTCTCTTTTCTCTGCTGTGCTGCTTCTGCTCGAGCTTTGTGATTACTCCTGAAAACTGGCATTGTGGTAGTGAGAGTGTTGGGCACTCTTATTGCTTGTCATGATTCTCTTTTGTGAGTCGCTTTGGGTAAAAGCATCTGTAAAATTACTAAATGTAAATATAGAGCAAACATGGACTGCTCATAGAAACACATGAACAAACACAAGAGCTCCAGCAGGTCAACACACAAACACATGAAGTCCTGCACATATAAAACAAGAACACATGAAGTCCTGCACATATAAAACAAGAACACATGAAGTCCTGCACATATAAAACAAGAACACATGAAGTCCTGCACATATAAAACAAGAACACATGAAGTCCTGCACATATAAAACAAGAACACATGAAGTCCTGCACATATAAAACAAGAACACATGAAGTCCTGCACATATAAAACAAGAACACATGAAGTCCTGCACATCAGTAACACACGGATGGTGGAGGTTTGGGGGAGGATCATCTGAAGTGCGCACATGAAAACAACAACAAGCACACAGAGAACAGCGCAATTCCTCCGACACACGCGAGCATCCCGCGTACAGTAAGCGAAAGGCGTCAATCAATCGCGTCGCGTCGCGTCGCGTCTCTTACCCGTCTTTTCGCTTGGCTTTATAAACATGCCCGTATGTGCCGCGACCCACTTTACAACCTTCATATTCAAACAGATCTTCCACTCTCTCCCTCTCGGCGGCGAGCTTCGTTTTGAAGTCGTAGTCCATTTTAACCCATAAATATTTCTTAATTTAAAATTAAATAAAATATTAATTATTACATGCATTAATTAAATGATCCCGATCGTTTTATTACCCCACCATTTCCTTGTTTGGGATTTTGATCGGATTCGCCGAGTGGTCACGTGCAAGATTACGTTTATTTATTGTGACGCACGGCCTTCTGGGAACTGTAGTCAGTTTCTAGATCGATGGTCGGACGAAGCGACGTTTGTAAAACTACAACGCGCAAATCGCGCTGCGGATTGTGTTCTTTAGGAGTTTCACTCGCTTTCAAATAAAGCAAGAATAATAGTTTTCAAACATAAGTATTGTTGAAGTGTGTAAGATTTGCATTAGTTTTAATCCTGTGGTTAGAATTGCGTGTTTTTGTTTGTTTGTTTTGAATAATAAGGCTGAACCTTCTATACCTTCAAATTTAACACTATCAAAAACAAAAAAAAGACAAATTAATCCTCATATTTGTATTATATATATATATACTGTTGACCATTAGCCTACTATTACATTACTAGTAGGTTAATGTGCAACAGTTATCTATTAATGCCCGTAAATGCCTTTATTTTTACAATAAAGTCAGTTTAGCGTCGAAGATTTTAATCAACATTTACATCCGCTGTTACTGCGCCGCGAACTCGTGTTTAATCGACAACCGTCACAGCCAATCACTGCGCACAGTGTTCTGGATCGCGATTGGCTAAAATGAGGATGACGTTTGCGGGTAGGTAATAAAACCACCGCGCAGGCTGCGTTCTGCGCTTACACAGTATGGCCGGCGATATTAGCTAGCATTCGCCTACAGTATTCTCTGTAAAAGGGGAAGACGGCAAAAAACAAGGCAACTACATCTGAACTGTTCAAGGACAATAACTAAGCTAATAAATTATAACTACCAATAAAAGACTAACTCATTGGGATTCCATCCGACGCGACACTTTCTGTTGTTGGAGTCTGTTCGTCTCACGATGGAAGACAGCAGTGCACACTTCTTCGAGGGGACCGAGAAGCTGCTGGAGGTGTGGTTCTCCCGACAAGATCAAGCCAAGGGAACCGGGGATCTGCGCACTATCCCCAGGTGAGTCAGCCCGCCCGAGCTGTAGACCGATGTGGGGAGAGTCGGGGCTGGTCTTAAACCGGTCAGATAGTGCTGCCCGTTCATGAGCGCCTTTCAGAACATAAATAGCATGACAGTAGATGGTGCAGTACACGTTTACTGTTGAATGAAGGGTGTAGATGAGTGACGTGCGGCTCTGGCTCTGACACCCGATGCGCGATCTGCTGCTTTGGCCATTTTTGACACCATCCCCCTTTGCACTCATTCATTTGAGCTGTCAGGGCTGGAGAAGGTGATCTCCGAGCCTCAGGGTTGCGTATGATTTGTTGAGCATGTTAAGTGTATCACTAATGTCCTGGAGTATGTTTTCCCAGCGTACCGGTGTCTGTTTAATCGACCTATTTTCACGGATTAGATGGTTTGATCCATTTAAACCGCAGGTTAGTTGGGTTTAGTATGATTTTATTCGGTATTATGACACAGCTGTCATTGTAGTCGTGTCTTAGGATGCTGTTTCGGTGTACCGGGTTCAGCTCGGCTCCTGTCGGAATGAGTTATCGATGAGCTATAATGCTGATCGATTGATTAGCCAGTGGCTACAGCTAGTTGATATGGCGCCATGGGCAGCACAGCTCCTCGATATAACCGCGGTGCGTCGACGCTGGAGCGATTCCTGACACCCGATGTGTTTCTTTTGGATTCTGGATGCGTTTGGGGTTTTGGACAGTCAAATATCGCGCTCCTAACGATTGCATTATTTCTGCAAAGCCGTGACATGTCCTCCGTAATGTCTGTTAAACGGGCCTCGTTCGCTGATTTTTATTGCTGTATGCGCATGTGTTCGCCTCTATTTTTAGGAAAAACATCATGGCGCTCAATCGAGAGTAACGGCCTCCATGTGAGTGCACGGTTGCCAGGTCAACTGAAAACCCACCAAAAGTAACAAAAAGTAGCCCAGTGTATCCGGTGCCCAATTAATCACAACAACCCTTAAATACTAATCTATCTATCTATATTATATTATATAGCCAGAGCTGCCTTTCGGTTGTCAGGTATTTACTCCCGGTGTCAACACGCTTTTACAAACGATTTAGTTTTCATTTTCCTTTAGTTTGAAAGCAAACATTTTGCCGGAAGCTGTACATTATGAAAGTACTTTGATTTTTGTTGTCGTTCCAAAATTGTACTGGACAAACAGCGGCCTGGCAACACTGAAAGTCACGCGTCTGCGTCACACGTCATAGTGCGTATCGACGCCTGTGATTGGTCGAGCGTTCCAGACCGCTGATTGGTCGGTATGTGCTCCAGCAGTGCTGCTGACGGAGTGAACGCGTTATTGTTGTTATTGAACGGCTACAGTGAACGCGTTATTGTTGTAATTGAACGGCTACAGTGAACGCGTTATTGTTGTTATTGAACTGCTACAGTGAACGCGTTATTGTTGTAATTGAACGGCTACAGTGAACGCGTTATTGTTGTTATTGAACTGCTACAGTGAACGCGTTGTTGTTGTAATTGAACTGCTACAGTGAACGCGTTATTGTTGTAATTGAACTGCTACAGTGAACGCGTTATTGTTGTAATTGAACTGCTACAGTGAACGCGTTATTGTTGTAATTGAACTGCTACAGTGAACGCGTTGTTGTTGTTATTGAACTGCTACAGTGAACGCGTTATTGTTGTAATTGAACTGCTACAGTGAACGCGTTGTTGTTATTGAACTGCTACAGTGAACGCGTTGTTGTTGTAATTGAACTGCTACAGTGAACGCGTTATTGTTGTAATTGAACTGCTACAGTGAACGCGTTATTGTTGTAATTGAACTGCTACAGTGAACGCGTTGTTGTTGTAATTGAACGGCTACAGTGAACGCGTTATTGTTGTTATTGAACTGCTACAGTGAACGCGTTATTGTTGTAATTGAACTGCTACAGTGAACGCGTTATTGTTGTAATTGAACTGCTACAGTGAACGCGTTGTTGTTGTTGTTGAACGCTACAGTGAACGCGTTGTTGTTGTAATTGAACTGCTACAGTGAACGCGTTGTTGTTGTAATTGAACTGCTACAGTGAACGCGTTATTGTTGTAATTGAACTGCTACAGTGAACGCGTTATTGTTATTGAACTGCTACAGTGAACGCGTTATTGTTGTAATTGAACTGCTACAGTGAACGCGTTATTGTTGTTATTGAACTGCTACAGTGAACGCGTTGTTGTTGTAATTGAACTGCTACAGTGAACGCGTTGTTGTTGTTGAACGCTACAGTGAACGCGTTGTTGTTGTAATTGAACTGCTACAGTGAACGCGTTGTTGTTGTTGAACGCTACAGTGAACGCGTTGTTGTTGTAATTGAACTGCTACAGTGAACGCGTTATTGTTGTTGTAATTGAACTGCTACAGTGAACGCGTTATTGTTGTAATTGAACTGCTACAGTGAACGCGTTGTTGTTGTTGAACGCTACAGTGAAGGCTTGTTGTTGTTGTTGAACGCTACAGTGAACGCGTTGTTGTTGTAATTGAACTGCTACAGTGAACGCGTTATTGTTGTTGTAATTGAACTGCTACAGTGAACGCGTTATTGTTGTTGAACGCTACAGTGAACGCGTTATTGTTGTAATTGAACTGCTACAGTGAACGCGTTGTTGTTGTAATTGAACTGCTACAGTGAACGCGTTATTGTTGTAATTGAACTGCTACAGTGAACGCGTTATTGTTGTTGAACGCTACAGTGAACGCGTTGTTGTTGTAATTGAACTGCTACAGTGAACGCGTTGTTGTTGTAATTGAACTGCTACAGTGAACGCGTTGTTGTTGAACGCTACAGTGAACGCGTTGTTGTTGTAATTGAACTGCTACAGTGAACGCGTTATTGTTATTGAACTGCTACAGTGAACGCGTTATTGTTGTAATTGAACTGCTACAGTGAACGCGTTGTTGTTGTAATTGAACTGCTACAGTGAACGCGTTGTTGTTGTAATTGAACTGCTACAGTGAACGCGTTATTGTTGTAATTGAACTGCTACAGTGAACGCGTTATTGTTGTTATTGAACTGCTACAGTGAACGCGTTGTTGTTGTTGTTGAACGCTACAGTGAACGCGTTGTTATTGAATGCTTTGTTGTTATTGAACTGCTACAGTGAACGCGTTATTGTTGTTATTGAACTGCTACAGTGAACGCGTTATTGTTGTAATTGAACTGCTACAGTGAACGCGTTGTTGTTGTTATTGAACTGCTACAGTGAACGCGTTATTGTTGTAATTGAACTGCTACAGTGAACGCGTTGTTGTTGTAATTGAACTGCTACAGTGAACGCGTTGTTGTTGTATTGAACTGCTAGTATTGAACTGCTACAGTGAACGCGTTGTTGTTGTAATTGAACTGCTACAGTGAACGCGTTGTTGTTGTTATTGAACTGCTACAGTGAACGCGTTATTGTTGTTATTGAACTGCTACAGTGAACGCGTTATTGTTGTTATTGAACTGCTACAGTGAACGCGTTGTTGTTATTGAACTGCTACAGTGAACGCGTATTGTTGTTATTGAACTGCTACAGTGAAGCGCGTTATTGTTGTTATTGAACTGCTACAGTGAACGCGTTATTGTTGTTATTGAACTGCTACAGTGAACGCGTTATTGTTGTTATTGAACTGCTACAGTGAACGCGTTATTGTTGTTATTGAACTGCTACAGTGAACGCGTTATTGTTGTTATTGAACTGCTACAGTGACGCGCGTTGTTGTTGTAATTGAACTGCTACAGTTGATTGAACGCTACGGGGCGTTGTTGTTGTAATTGAACTGCTACAGTGAACGCGTTATTGTTGTTATTGAACTGCTACAGTGAACGCGTTATTGTTGTTATTGAACTGCTACAGTGAACGCGTTGTTGTTGTAATTGAACTGCTACAGTGAACGCGTTATTGTTGTTATTGAACTGCTACAGTGAACGCGTTATTGTTGTTATTGAACTGCTACAGTGAACGCGTTATTGTTGTTATTGAACTGCTACAGTGAACGCGTTATTGTTATTGATTGAACTGTTATTGAACTGCGTTTTACAGTGAACAGTAGCGGCGTTATTGTTGTTATTGAACTGCTACAGTGAACGCGTTGTTGTTGTTGAACGCTACAGTGAACGCGTTATTGTTGTTATTGAACTGCTACAGTGAACGCGTTATTGTTGTAATTGAACTGCTACAGTGAACGCGTTGTTGTTGTAATTGAACTGCTACAGTGAACGCGTTATTGTTGTTATTGAACTGCTACAGTGAACGCGTTATTGTTGTTATTGAACTGCTACAGTGTTATTGAACGTTGTTGTTGTTATTGAACTGCTACAGTGAACGCGTTGTTGTTGTAATTGAACTGCTACAGTGAACGCGTTGTTGTTGTTATTGAACTGCGACTATGTTGTTGTAATTGAACTGCTACAGTGAACGCGTTGTTGTTGTAATTGAACTGCTACAGTGAACGCGTTGTTGTTGTAATTGAACTGCTACAGTGAACGCGTTGTTGTTGTAATTGAACTGCTACAGTGAACGCGTTGTTGTTGTTATTGAACTGCTACAGTGAACGCGTTGTTGTTGTTATTGAACTGCTACAGTGAACGCGTTGTTGTTGTTATTGAACTGCTACAGTGAGCGCGTTATTGTTGTTATTGAACTGCTACAGTGAAGCGCTTGTTGTTGTTGTTATTGAACTGCTACAGTGTTGTTGTTATTGAACTGCTACACGTTGTTGTTGTTGTTGTTGTAATTGAACTGCTACAGTGAACGGCGTTATTGTTGTTATTGAACTGCTACAGTGAACGCGTTGTTGTTGTTATTGAACTGCTACAGTGAACGCGTTATTGTTGTTATTGAACTGCTACAGTGAACGCGTTGTTGTTATTGAACTGCTACAGTGAACGCGTTATTGTTATTGAACTGCTACAGTGAACGCGTTATTGTTATTGAACTGCTACAGTGAACGCGTTGTTGTTGAATTGAACGTCGTTATTGTTGTTGAACGCTATGTTGTTGTTGTTGTTATTGAACTGCTACAGTGAACGCGTTGTTGTTGTTGAACGGCTACAGTGAACGCGTTGTTGTTGTTATTGAACTGCTACAGTGAACGCGTTATTGTTGTAATTGAACTGCTACAGTGAACGCGTTATTGTTGTTATTGAACTGCTACAGTGAACGCGTTATTGTTGTTATTGAACTGCTACAGTGAACGCGTTATTGTTGTTATTGAACTGCTACAGTGAACGCGTTATTGTTGTTATTGAACTGCTACAGTGAACGCGTTATTGTTGTTATTGAACTGCTACAGTGAACGCGTTATTGTTGTTGAACGGCTACAGTGAACGCGTTGTTGTTATTGAACTGCTACAGTGAACGCGTTATTGTTGTTGAACTGCTACAGTGAACGCGCGTTGTTGTTGAACGCTGTTATTTTATTGAACTGCACAGTTGAGCGCGTTAGTTGAACTGCTACAGTGAACGCGTTATTGTTATTGAACTGCTACAGTGAACGCGTTATTGTTGTTGAACTGCTACAGTGAACGCGTTGTTGTTGTTGAACTGCTACAGTGAACGCGTTGTTGTTGTTGAACTGCTACAGTGAACGCGTTGTTGTTGTTGAACTGCTACAGTGAACGCGTTGTTGTTGTTGTTGAACGGCTACAGTGAACGCGTTGTTGTTGTTGTTGAACGGCTACAGTGAACGCGTTGTTGTTGTTGTTGAACGGCTACAGTGAACGCGTTGTTGTTGTTGTTGAACTGCTACAGTGAACGCGTTGTTGTTGTTGTTATTGAACTGCTACAGTGAACGCGTTATTGTTATTGACTCTTTATTGAACTGCTACAGTGAACGCGTTGTTGTTGATTGCTACAGTGAACGTTGTTGTTGAACTGCAGTGAACGCGTTGTTGTATTGGCCTGCTACAGTGAACGCGTTGTTGTTATTGAACTGCTACAGTGAACGCGTTGTTGTTATTGAACTGCTACAGTGAACGCGTTGTTGTTGTTGAACGGCTACAGTGAACGCGTTGTTGTTGTTGAACGGCTACAGTGAACGCGTTGTTGTTGTTGAACGGCTACAGTGAACGCGTTGTTGTTGTTGAACGGCTACAGTGAACGCGTTGTTGGACGGCTACAGTGAACGCGTTGTTGTTGTTATTGAACGGCTACAGTGAACGCGTTGTTGTTGTTGTTGTTGTTGGACGGCTACAGTCAACGCGTTGTTGTTGTTGTTGTTGTTGTTGGACGGCTACAGTCAACGCGTTGTTGTTGTTGTTGTTGTTGTTGGACGGCTACAGTCAACGCGTTGTTGTTGTTGTTGTTGTTGTTGGAGCGGCTACAGTCAACGCGTTGTTGTTGTTGTTGTTGTTGTTGTTGTTGGCCGGCTACAGTCAACGCGTTGTTGTTGTTGTTGTTGTTGTGAACAGCGTTTTGTTGTTGTTTTGGCGCAGTCAACGTCGTTGTTGTTGTTGTTGTTGTTGTTAGGGTGTTGTTGTTGTTGTTGTTGTTGTTGGCCGGCTACAGTCAACGCGTTGTTGTTGTTGTTGTTGTTGTTGGGGCTACGACAGTCACGTTGTTGTTGTTGTTGTTGTTGTTGTTGTTGTTGGACGGCTACAGTCAACGCGTTGTTGTTGTTGTTGTTGTTGTTGTTGTTGGACGGCTACAGTCAACGCGTTGTTGTTGTTGTTGTTGGACGGCTACAGTCAACGCGTTGTTGTTGTTGTTGTTGTTGTTGGACGGCTACAGTCAACGCGTTGTTGTTGTTGGACGGCTACAGTCAACGCGTTGTTGTTGTTGGACGGCTACAGTCAACGCGTTGTTGTTGTTGTTGTTGTTGTTGTTGGACGGCTACAGTCAACGCGTTGTTGTTGTTGTTGTTGTTGTTGGACGGCTACAGTCAACGCGTTGTTGTTGTTGTTGTTGGACGGCTACAGTCAACGCGTTGTTGTTGTTGTTGTTGTTGTTGGACGGCTACAGTCAACGCGTTGTTGTTGTTGTTGTTGTTGTTGGACGGCTACAGTCAACGCGTTGTTGTTGTTGTTGTTGTTGTTGTTGGACGGCTACAGTCAACGCGTTGTTGTTGTTGTTGTTGTTGTTGGACGGCTACAGTCAACGCGTTGTTGTTGTTGTTGTTGTTGTTGGACGGCTACAGTCAACGCGTTGTTGTTGTTGTTGTTGTTGTTGTTGTTGGACGGCTACAGTCAACGCGTTGTTGTTGTTGTTGTTGTTGTTGGACGGCTACAGTCAGCAGCGTTGTTGTTGTTGTTGTTGTTGTTGGACGGCTACAGTCAACGCGTTGTTGTTGTTGTTGGACGGCTACAGTCAACGTGTTGTTGTTGTTGTTGTTGTTGTTGGACGGCTACAGTCAACGCGTTGTTGTTGTTGTTGTTGTTGGACGGCTACAGTTAAACATTCATACATTTATGAATGGCTGCGTTCATTACAGCGCTCCTCTCTCTGTGGCTGGGCCTTCATTTTGTCAGCACTGTAAGTTGATCTCTGTGGTTTTCTTCTCAGACTGAATGATGAGGGGGATAAGTTTACTTCCAGAGTCAGCATAGTCAAATAAGTGTGGATTATGAGAAAGCACCAGCACCGCTGCGTTTACTTCTTTCATTTCTGTTTGATTCTACAGCTAACCAGCTGATTGTACATTATCTCTTCCTGATCTTTAATGGTGTCCCTGAACAACAAACAGACCACTGAGCTGGTGTCAGATGTGTGAGAGCAGCTGTCAGTGCGCTCATTAATTACTGCAGAAGGAATGAGCTCTGATACCAGACCAGAAGATCTATCTGGCCATCCATCAGTCTGCAGATGTAGCTGAGACCAGTCATTAATGCTTCACTAACACGCTGCTACTGAAATTCTACTGCTAACCAATCACACAGATAATAAAACCACCACAGAGGGACTTGAGGCCTCTCTAGAGAGCATAGATTCTTTCAGTAATCATCCACCCACAGCACCATCTTCAGAAAATACAAACCAGACATTTGGTATGTTTGTCACATGTAAACTGTTGCAAAGTGTTTTCATGCTCCAGATATGTACAGGCTAGCCTCATAATAATAAACGTCTTGAGTAGTTTGTGTTTCTATGTGAATTTTCAGATTTGAATGGGACAAACTGCTGGAGAATGTGCATTGTTTGATTATAAGTGTGACAAAGACTGACAAGCAGGAAGCTTATATACTCAGGTGAGCTCTCAACACACCTGTCTGTCTGTCAAGTGTAACTGTTGTGGATATTGCAGATTAATCACAAATATATAGAACACATTAACCATAACCGTAAGACAATTAACCTGCTAGTAAAGTGGTTCAATTAGCCAGTTTAAAGCCATTTCTCTCTCTCTCTCTCTCAGTGAGAGTAGCATGTTTGTCTCCAAGAGACGTTTCATATTGAAGACATGCGGAACGACCCTCTTACTGCAGGCACTGGTACCTCTGCTGGAGCTCGCCCGAGAGTACTGCGGCTTTGATGCCATCCAGGTACAACACATTTTTTAAACTATTTCTTGCTCGTTCTCTCACATTATTAAAGGGAAGCAATAAGATTTCAGATTCACTCTCTGTCCTGCACTGGACCTGCTTCAATTTCATTCTGCCTCCATTTCAGAATTTCTTCTACTCTCGTAAAAACTTTATGAAGCCCACCCATCAGGAGTTCCCTCACCGCAACTTCCAGGAAGAGGTCGAGTTCCTCAGCCAGATTGTTCCAAGTATGTTCTCACATGCAACAAAAATCCACTGGTTCCACAGATCATGTTTCTGTCTGTGTCATAAACGAGTGATTAATGATTTCTGTGATTGCGTGTGTGTGCAGATGGAGCAGCGTATTGTATGGGACGCCTGAACTCTGACTGCTGGTGAGGGTGACAGCACACAGAGCTTTAGTCAAGCATCAGTGTCGCTTGTCAAACTTTGAGAGTATTTTGGACTTCATCATTATTTTAGAGAACCACTTCACCTTGATTGTTCCAGTAATTTGTATGTTGTTATTATTATTGTGATTATTATTTGTATGATTGCTGTGTCTTAAAGGTACTTGTTTACGCTGGAGCTGCCGGAATACTGGGAGAACCAGCAGGCAGACCAGACGCTAGAAGTTCTGATGAGTGACCTGGACCCAGCGGTCATGGACCAGTTCTACATGAGAGATGGTGTTTCTGCTAATGATGTCACTCGTGTAAGAACTTAACTGCACAGACACTTCCTGTTGACATTTTCCTGGGTCATTGATGTCAACAGCTTGTTTTTTTATATTGTTTACAGTACAGGGATTTATTTCCTGCCTGATGTGATCATAGGACATACTGAAACTATGATATCATAGTATGAGTTTGTCTGGTACAGGCTGCTCTAATTGGTCAGACTGTGTGTATTGAAATGTTCATATGTTGATGTCTGTGGGGTCTTCACAGATGAGTGGAATTTGTGACCTGATTCCAGGTTCGGTGATCGATGCCACAATGTTCAATCCTTGTGGATATTCAATGAATGGGATGAAGACTGATGTAAGGAGACATGACGCCATGTGTAGCTTGACAAACACCGTTTGAAGTTTCTCTCTGTGGTTTGACTCCACATCTTCTCTTTTCAGGGAACTTACTGGACGATTCACATCACCCCTGAACCAGAGTTCTCCTACGTCAGCTTTGAAACCAACCTCTCCCAGACGTCCTACGATGAGCTTATCGGCAGGGTCGTGGACATCTTCAAACCAGGGAAATTTGTGACAACACTCTTCGTCAATCAGGTACTGGATTATACAAATGAACACAGTGTCTACATGCAGTATGTGCAGAATCCTGTTCTGATCAACTGTAAGCAATAACCTTTGTTACTGAATAACCATTAGCAGTTACATTACAACCATTGTTTTATTTTGTACAAATGTAGGGTCTTTTGTTTCTAACCATTTGTATATGCAATTAAAGGCAGGGTAGCCTTTAAAAACATTCTTTTATGCTGGTTAAAAGTCTCTTCACCTCCAAATAAAGTGCTTTAAATATATTTATATAAATATGGTCCTGTGCCTTCCACAGAAGATAGATAAGATGTTTATCCAATCATTGCGTTCGGTCCAAATGTTCTACTTGTCTGTCAAATTCTGTATGTGCTCATATGCTGGAGGAGGCGTGGTTTTGAAGAGTGTTCTGAAGAAAGGGCGGGATCTTATACTTTCAAAGCTAGCTTGCTATTGCTAGCCTCTCTGAAATTGCCAACCCTGCCTTCAAACCAACACTAACATTCATAATGTTGTATCACTTTTCTTAACCTGTCCTGAAGCATTATCTGAAGCTCACTGCTGATTGGTCCAGTGTGATTCAGACTTGCTTGTTCTTTCTTTCTCATCAGAGCTCTAAATGTCGCAGCGTTTTCTCTTCAGCTCAGAAGTTGGAGGGCTACCGCCTGCTGGACCGCCAGCTCGCTCACTTCAATGATTACAATTTCATCTTCACTAGTTATGCCAAGAACCGCCAGCAGAAACAGAGCTGAACCCCCGACATAAAGAACCGCAAAAAGAAAGGCTGCGACCGTGAGGAGCGTGTCTGCGGCGGGCGGAGTGTTGTATTGGAGAGGCCATTTCTGTCTTCTGGCTTTAGATCTTCCCTGAGTTTAACCTTTATGCATTCTTGTACCTATAACATAGATGTTGTGCATGAAAGCTCTTCTCGTGTCTCTGTGGATATTCTAGCTCACTCTTGCTGTGCTCTTGAAGTGCATGTAGAGTTACTGAATGTGCAGGTGTGTGCAATGCATGTCACACCATCGCAATACTCGCAATGTTCCCTTCCCTTCCTGCAAGTGTCCCCACACATCCATCACAGACAAGGTTTCCGACCTCACTAGGCGAGGACCCTGACATGCTCAGATCTTCTCTGCCTCACGGTTTTTCCTAGATCAAAATAACTGAAGATTAAGTTAATTTACTCAATTTCAAAACATTTCTGTGATGATTTGAAGATTTCTTTTCTACCTTGCTTGACCACTATTTAAAAAATTCTCAACTGAATAACTATGACCTGAAGGTTGATAAAGACAGTGAGTGTTTGATAACAGATCACAGAAGTTAACTGTTGCCTGACTCTCTTTAGGACTGTTAGGTTGGGGTTTTCTTTTTTCTGTTAATAAATTGGTCTTTATTGCATAAAGCTAAATGTTAAAGGTTTTTGAAGGACCCCATGGCTGTCCAGCACAGAGCCTGATCAATACACACTGCTGAATTGAAACAGTCAGTAAGACACTTTTAGTGTCAATAGCACAGCAAAGCATTTTTTCAAAATGAATTCTCTCTCTGTCTTTACAGAAACTGTAAGTGCACAATAGGCACACACTGATCTGAGCATGTCAGGGCTGCAATGGATCTTTTCACACATCACTGCAGAAAATGCAGTTTTAATGTTTTTTTGCAGCAGATTTGTCCAATGTGATTCTATCCGTTTGGTTTTTTTTAAAAATATAAGCCCTCATGTTGCATTGAGGGAAAGATGGTTTTCATTTGTTATTGCATGTGACTAGCATGTAGAAGGACATGTAGCGTGCAGAGTCTCTGCTTTGGCTGCATGTAAGCTGAGTGTGCTTCATTTCTGTTCTTCTGGAGAGGGACATTTTTCTGCTCTGTACATGTAGGGTTTTATACATACACGTTATATAAGCAATGAAGGTGTAGGCAGTAATGCTGTGGACCAAGTTTTATAAACATTATTTTTCTGGCCCTGTTCTGAGGTGGCGAGTGACCTTTATCTACTAGTTCTCCAGCTGGTGTAATCTTGTGTAGGTTGGTGAAGAAACACTGTAGGAAGCTTCAGATACTGATTTCTCTGTTGGGAAGGGAGAACTTTGTTCTCTTAATTCTCTTGCTATTTCATGGTTGGTCAAGATGTGCTAAACGTATCTGTACTCAGAGCTTGATGCTTTCAATAAAGTAAATAACCATCAAACATGCCTTTTGTGATTTTATGTAAATTCAGCTGGTTTCCTTTCTTGAGCGTTAAATGTCACTTCATGAGTTGGATTTTAATCACACATTCTATTTGATCAAAAACTTATGTAAAATGTGAGAGTATATTGTTGCAAACAGTGAGTTATAAATGCTAACACTTGATGGCCTTTCACAGGAGTTATAAATGGCCAGAGTTTGTCTCTGTTATCTGAATCTACATATTGAAAACGTCAACTTCACTGTTACACATATGTTTCTTACAGAGGAAGACAGCCGTCAGATAATGTGATGTTCATACCTGAGGGAGACAGAAGCAGATGCTGCACAGGAAGCAGGCTCCTCAGTCCTTTACAATCAAATGAGAATGTTTCACTGTCACAGATATTCAGATCTTGGCCAGTTCCTTCTTGCCTCTATTTTACATATTGTTTTCAGCAGAACTGGTAACACTTCCTTGAAACCGTAGTCATCTTGTTTTTTTGTATTACAGCCTTATAACGTTTCCTTGGCTCACTTGCACAATTCTGGTCCTCATGACAAAGCACCAACACACTGCGGAAGCCACAAAACTAAGATGAAGACAAGATGAACAGTTTTATACCTGCACTAATGAAGCAATTAAACACACCTGGATCCCAAAAACCTGTGATTACTTTTGTCTCAGACAAAATGATGCCCTGAAATGGAGCGACTGTAAAAAGATGTTATTTTTACATATTGAAACATAAAATCTTGAGTAACGCATGATCTTCAAGCAGCACAGAGAAACATCACAGTTTCCTCCAGAAAATTTAAACTGGAATGTTTGTGCATTCAATTGCACCTATAAATAAAAATAGCTGTTACTCCTGTTTGGAGTTTAAATTGAGGATTTTGGTTAATGTAAAATAACAACCAAGATTAAAATGATAGTTTAAATAATTAAACAAGATAATCAGAGTTATTGTATGGCCCCCAGGCCAACTGGGTACCTTGGTAGAGGAACTAGACATGTTGCTGTCCTCATTCCCAGAGGATGGCTGTCCACTTGTACTTTTTGGTGATTTCAACATCCATCTAGAAAAACCTTATGCTTCTGACTTCCTCTCTCTCCTAGCCTCATTCAATCTCAATCGACTCACCACTGCTAGCACCCACAAATCTGGCAACCAACTTGACCTAATTTACACACGTAACTGTATCACAGGCAACATTCCCCCTCCCTCACAATTCTCATCTCTGGATGTAAATACAGCAACAGACACCTTATGTTCCACCTTAACTTCCTCTCTAGACAAGCTCTGTCCTCTGTCACCCAGGCCTGCATGTGCTACTCCTTCTAATCCCTGGTTACCTGATGCTCTTTGTGAACACCGGACCAAACTAAGGGCTGCAGAGAGAAAATGGCACAAATCCAAAGACCCATCTGATCTAGGCAACTATCAATCTCTGCTCTCATCCTTTTCTGGTAAAGTCCATGCTGCCAAATCCACATATTTCGACAATAAAATCAACAACGCCTTAAACACACGCACACTCTTCAAAACATTCAACTCTCTTCTCTGTCCCCCTCCACCACCACCCACAACCTCTTTAACTGCTGATGATTTTGCCAAGTCCTTCACTGACAAAACATCCAACATCAGCAGCCAGTTCTCAGCTCCACACACACAGGAACCCAGACCAACCACATACACAGGCACACATCTCCTGTCTTCTTTTTCTCCCCTCACTGAGACAGAAGTTTCCAAACTTCTCCTCAACAGTCATCCCCTCACACCTCCTACAATCCATTGTCCTGCACTTGCACCAGCACTTACATCAACATATCTCGCCACACTGGCATCTTCCCTACTGCATTCAAGCAGGCTCGGGTAACCCCACTGCTTAAAAAACCCACATTAGACACTTCACTTGTAGACAGTTACAGACCTGTCTCTCTCCTACCATTCATAGCAAAAACTCTTGAGCGAGTTGTTTTCAATCAGGTGTCATCTTTCCTCACACAGAACAACCAATTGGACACCAACCAATCCGGTTTCAAGAGCGGCCACTCAACAGAGATGGCTCTACTGTCGGTCACTGAGTCCCTACGGAGTGCAAAGGCTAACTCAAAATCATCAGTCCTCATCCTACTTGATCTATCCGCTGCCTTTGACACAGTCAATCACCAGATCCTTCTGTCCACCCTCACGTCACTGGGCATCACAGGTACTCCACTTCATTGGTTTGAGACCAACTTTACTGGTAGGTCTTTCAGGGTTTCCTGGAGAGGGGAAGTATCCAAAGTTCATCAGCTGATCACTGGGGTTCCCCAGGGTTCTGTTCTTGGACCCCTCCTCTTCTCCATATACACAACATCACTGGGCCCCATCATACATGCACACGGGTTCTCTTACCATTGCTATGCTGACGACATGCAGCTCTTCCTTTCATTCCTTCCAGATGATCCCACGGTAGCTGCACGTATGTCAAGCTGTCTGGCGGACATCTCGGCATGGATGAAAGAACACCATCTGCAGCTCAACTTGACAAAGACTGAGCTTCTTGTCTTCCCTGCCAATCCAACCCTACATCACGATTTCACCATCCAATTAGGTACATCTTCAATTACCCCATCAAATTCGGCCAGAAATCTTGGAGTAATCTTTGATGACCAACTGACCTTCAAAGACCACATTGCTAAGATGGCTCGGTCATGCAGATTTGCATTACATAACATCAGGAAAATCAGGCCTTCTCGTCCAGGCTCTGGTCATTTCTAGGCTTGATTACTGCAGTGCTCTTCTGGCTGGACTGCACAATCAAGCCTCTACAAATGATTCAGAACGCTGCAGCGCGTCTCGTCTTCAACAAGCCCAAAAGAGCCCATGTCACCCCTCTCCTCATCTTTCTGCATTGGCTACCGCTCACTGCTCGCATCAAGTTCAAGGCCTTGACGCTTGCTTACAGATCTATCACTGGGTCAGCACTTTCACTCATTCTTATGAGTCTACGCTCCCACCAGAAGCCTGCGATCACAGAAGGAACGAAGGCTTGTGGCACCATCACAGAGAGGCACAAAATCACTCTCCAGATCATTTTTGTTCACTACTCCATGCTGGTGGAATGATCTTCCTGCCTTCATCCGGAATGCAGAATCCCTGGCAATATTCAAAAAACAGCTGAAAACACATCTCTTTCGTGAGCACTTAACCTCATCATAAATATATATATATATATATCCTTTCCCTTCATTTCCATTCCCTTCATTTCTATCCCTCTTCCCTTTAAATCTCTCCCTTGTTGTAGCATATGATACTCTGAGCACTGTCTGAACTTGTATTGTGAGCACTTATTGTGTCTAGTTGCCTCTTCAGGTTCACTCGCTTGTTGTATTCCGCACTTTTAAATCGCTTTGGATAAAAGCGTCTGCTAAATGAATAAATGTAAATGTATGTAATTATTACAAATATCTTGATTTAATGTAGTTTTGAGCTTGTCCTTGTTGGTCCCACTATGTCTCAAAACAACTTAATATTTGCATAATTAATTTTTTGGTGTGATTCTGCAGTGGAGCAAAGCATCAATAATATTTCAGTCAGTTATAAACTGTCAATAATTAATGTCCTGTTACACAAAAAAATTAAGTCAAATTTCCACATCAGAAACAACACGTTCCCTTTTTTTATAAAAGACTACTGGAAGTTTGTTTTTCACACTGGTCTGAGAACAGTTGCAGAATGACTGACTGAATCATTACAAACCCCAAGATCATGCACATGCATTCATGACACTTATTCTATAAATCTCATCAACATTATAAAAAAAACGGGCATCATATTCACACATCCTGACGACAGACCGTGAGGCACTTTTCTATTCTCTATATAGAGAACATTTTCATTCCACATTAATTTAATTCTGAACAATTTACATGTTACATCTGAGTTGTAACTGCTTTAAAAACAAATAGTAAAATAAGAAAGATACCCCAAACTGAAAGAGAGAGCTGATCATTCAGTGTTTAAGTCATTTAACAGGATACAGAGAGAAGCTGTGTGCTATTACACCAGCAGGATGTTCTTTGCATTAGTTCCAGCTGAAATCTGTCAGCACACACAGGAATGATCAGTACTGATGCTCAGCTGTAATACATTGAGCTCTTAGGACTGTGGCTGCGATCTCGTCTGTGGTTCTTCTCTCTTTATTGTTTAAGGTCTCTTGCTTGCTCTCTCTCCTTATGTCTGTCTCTGGATCGCGAGCGCTGTTGGGTTTTGTCTCTGTCTCTGCGACTCTCATCATGATCCTACAAAACAACAGAAACACAAACAAACGAGGGAGGTGTGAGACTCCTGAATACAAACATGCTATAAGCAAATTAGAAAATGAATCCAACCATATAACTGTTCACAGAGAGGCTAACAAATAAAGAGGCTAATAAATAAGCTTTCCCAAAATGGCTTTCCCATAAACATTTCTCATGTAACTGTTCTGTGGCCAGTCAAACTTCCTTGGTGCAAATTCATACGTCACCTGCAGGAACTCTCGTGCTGCTTTCACATGATCTTCAATGTGAAAGTGTAGAAGAATGAAAAGTCACACAACTGTACCTTTGGTCTCTTGTCTGTTGTTCTCTCAGTGTCTGAGTGTTGTTTCCGTCCGTGTTGCTCTCTGTCATCTCTTCTTCTGTCCTCCTCGTCCTCATCTAAGAGAAGCTCATAACGAGAGCTTCAGGAAACAGTTAAGAAACAACTACAGAAGGTTAACGATTTATCATAACATGAAATCAAAATATTAGCTATTTATCTGTTAAACAGAATCCTGGTCGTACTGTCTATGACTTATTAGCACAGGTTATTACAAATGAACAAGCCAGCTTTACTCGATCAAACAGTTTAGTTGGCGTCTACTGTATCTACTGTAGGCAGATAAGAGGTGAACTGTGAAAAAGCAAGGGAACTGGCTTTAAATGAGATTTAAATCTAAAAGATTTAAAGAGTTGATCAGAAGGATACTCTTGCTTGCTTTTAACTTTGTCCTTTAAAGCCAGTTTGGATTTGTTGTCCAGGTCTTTCTCATAGGCTTTAAAGTCGTCCTTGGTGTACTTCCCACCTGAAAACAGAACAAAACTACATATAGAAACTGGATTTAAATGAAGGGCTTTAAACATTTAACCTGCTTCTCTTGATTGTTCTCAGCACTTCATCTGAACATTTCTACAGACTGAATCGTTCAGATGTCACCAGATTTAAACTCTGTAACTAACATGTTTGCCATCACATTTCAGCTGATGCTTCTTCTGATTAAAAACATTACTTATGCTGCGGGTTGAAATAACTGATCCACACTGACCTTTGCCCTTCCATTTGATCTTGGACACAGATTGGCTGAAGTCCACATGTATGCGGCGATCATCTATGAGGACATTGTCCATTTTGAAATAAGCTTTCTCACAGTCCTCCTCCTGTGACCAATCAAACACACAGACCACATTTACACAAAGATGTGCCACTGCAAGCCTCTGCAGTCCTCACTGCCATTTACATAAATCCACAGATCCATAAATCCACAGATCTTATATGATAAATCAATATCACACAAGTGCTGTGAGACTCAGTATGACTGAATCAGAGTCTAACAGCACCACTGCCAGTGTGGCACTGTTTCATACAACACCCTCAAAACAGTTCATCTTGTCATTTCCACTCAACCAATCAAATTCAAGAATCAAGACTAAATGTTGTATGAGTATAAACAGTTTCACAGTAAAATCAGAACACATTAAGAACTTCAGCATACCTGCTGAACAAAGAGACTCTTTAATAAAAGATGAAGACTGTCTCATACAGACACAAGCCTTTTCAAACTCGATGAAGGCGTAGCACAGAGATTCTCCGCTCTTCCAGTCTCTGATGATCTCACAGCTGTCAGTCACACATGGGCATGTTTAAGTGAGACTACTGTACAATACACAGCCTGTTACTTCAGCTTTAACTGATCAATGTTAAAAAGCACAGCTGATATCACTGCACTGTGTGATACAGTAATCCACACAGTGTGCTTATGCTGTATACTGAAATATCAGTGCAGATACAGTGGAGATGAAGAATGACTGTATATCAGATGATGTTTGAAACGTCTCACATCTAGTGCTGACATCAGCCAGGCTGATAAATCCATTGATATTTGGTGGATCTTGTGAGATTATCACAGCGGTTGCAGTAATTAACTTGTGTGTTGATGTATCAGTATGATACACCATTTAATGGAGCCGAATCGTGAGAAGATGATCTCCAGATCTTCATCTGTGGTGACGGGGTTCAGTTTACACACAAACAGAACATTTTCTGGAGGTTTGATGTCTGCATCCGGCAGATCCCCCACCTTACAACAGGAAACAAACTCTTGAACACTCGCGTCCAGGAGAGTACCGTCTTCAGCGTGGCCTGTCATCAGGGACAAGAGTTTAGGTAAAAACTCACCATCTCCAGTTAAAATGCTCGAGTCTTTGCTTCTTTTGCTCCTCTGTGTCTCTGCCCTCCTCATCATTTATGACCTCATCTGCTCCAATCCGACCACTCTAAAACATGACATCATGAGTGTGACATCATCAGCAGAACATCGCACACTCCCCAACCCCCCCATCAATACTGAAACAAAGAACAACTGAAGACAGTAACGGGTTGTTACACTTTTTTTTGTTACATATAAAACATCCTGTGGGGTTTGTTACTTAAAATTAAAAGGCAGGTCATTCTTAAATTTATGGGTCATTCTAACCCTAACCCTAACATCAACCCTAACCCTGTAACAGTCTAGTTAATGTATCAGTATAATATCATTTATAGACGCTGTTCTCCAGGCCTCAGTTCAGACTGAGACATTAGGTTTGGCTTCAGTATTAAAAAGCTTGTGTTTATATCATATCATCATGGTGTGTTTGCATTAGAAACTGAGTGAAGACACTCACATCCAGCTGCTCTTTGGTGGGTTCAGGTGATCGGTCTGGAACCGGCAGGCCCGGGGGATCATCAAACGGATCTTCCAGAATCATTGTATGATTAATTCTGCAACCACAACACAACCAAAACCTGAAAACATCTTCCATAAACACTGACAGTTTTATCTACAGCCCCATCACATTTATCAAAGCACACTCAGTGCTTCTAAACGTTGTGTTATGTGTGTTAGGACTTCCCAGAAGACTCCAACATAATCTGATCATGAACTGTTGTCATGACAACAAGGTAAAGTCCTTAGTGACTTTACAGAAACAAATGTGAGCATACAGGAGACTCTGAGGCTCATTCTGTACTGAGTTATTCATTTTTTTAGAAATAAAAAGCAATGTGTTGATGGAAGTGTAATCCAGAAGATGATTAGAGAAAGAAGAGTAAATACACAGCTACCCTGCAATAAAAACACCAGTATAACAATATTTCATAATGAACAGCAATAAAACCTGAGAAATGACTTGAAAATAACTGAAAATAGTGTGATAGCTGTTATAAGCAGAATGACTGACCACTAAATAATCCAGACCATTACATTCTCAAAATCCATCATAAATGAAGACCAATAATAAATTAATCAAATTAAAGACACTCTGCTCATCAGTTGGTTTAACTGTAACTTTGATTTGGTTACAGGTTACTATCCACCTCTACCTGATGTCTTAATAGGGGATGAAGTCATTGTTTACAAAGGCCTCGTTGATTTTAGCAAGCACATCCATCCCCTCTGTGACCTCTCCAAACAGTATCACCGTACAGTAAACTGTACTGTACCGTACAGTTTAGTGCGGACACAAACCTGATCACCGTACAGTTTAGTGCGGACACAAACCTGATCACCGTACAGTTTAGTGCGGACACAAACCTGATCACCGTACAGTTTAGTGCGGACACAAACCTGATCACCGTACAGTTTAGTGCGGACACAAACCTGATCACCGTACAGTTTAGTGCGGACACAAACCTGATCACCGTACAGTTTAGTGCGGACACAAACCTGATCACCGTACAGTTTAGTGCGGACACAAACCTGATCACCGTACAGTTTAGTGCGGACACAAACCTGATCACCGTACAGTTTAGTGCGGACACAAACCTGATCACCGTACAGTTTAGTGCGGACACAAACCTGATCACCGTACAGTTTAGTGCGGACACAAACCTGATCACCGTACAGTTTAGTGCGGACACAAACCTGATCACCGTACAGTTTAGTGCGGACACAAACCTGATCACCGTACAGTTTAGTGCGGACACAAACCTGATCACCGTACAGTTTAGTGCGGACACAAACCTGATCACCGTACGTTTAGTGCGGACACAAACCTGATCACCGTACAGTTTAGTGCGGACACAAACCTGATCACCGTACAGTTTAGTGCGGACACAAACCTGATCACCGTACAGTTTAGTGCGGACACAAACCTGATCACCGTACAGTTTAGTGCGGACACAAACCTGATCACCGTACAGTTTAGTGCGGACACAAACCTGATCACCGTACAGTTTACTGCGGACACAAACCTGATCACCGTACAGTTTACTGCTGACACAAACCTGATCACCGTACAGTTTACTGCTGACACAAACCTGATCACCGTACAGTTTACTGCAGAAACAAACTTCACATTGCACATGTATACTAGACTGTCACACACTGTTTGTTGTGTTCTGTGACAGCACAAGAAAATCATTCTCACCAGAAGACAGACTCTCCCCCTCGTCCTGTGCCTGTGGGGTCACCTGTCTAAATGATGAAATCTCTCTGCAGGAGGTCACAAAATAGATGTAACATCTTGAAATGAAAATATACTGATAACAACCAACCTTAACCTGCAGAGACAATAACGGCATTACAAACTGCTACAGTTCTCATGGGTCATATCATAAAAAGCAAGAATATTAACTCTGATTCTGCAAGAGGCTGCAGAGAATCAATAATGTACATTAATAACCAAAATCTGGCCAGTTACTTCATATACTGTATCTCCACCTAAAAACATGTTTTGCATATTGCCAAGAAACACATGGACTGAAAGTGAGTGAGTGAGTGAGTGAGAGTGTGAGTGAGTAAGTGAAGAGTGGGAGTGAGCAGAGTGAGTGAAGAGTGGGAGTGAGCAGAGAGAGAGAGGGAGTGAGCAGAGAGAGGGAGAGAGGGAGTGAGCAGGGTGAGGGAGTGAGCAGAGTGAATGAGTGTGAGTGAGTGATGAGTGAGCAGAGTGAGTGAGTGAAGAGTGGGAGTGAGCAGAGTGAGTGAGTGAGTGAAGAGTGGGAGTGAGCAGAGTGAGTGAGTGAAGAGTGGGAGTGAGTGAGTGAAGAGTGGGAGTGAGCAGAGTGAATGAGTGTGAGTGAGTGAAGAGTGGGAGTGAGTGAGTGAATAGTGGGAGTGAGCAGAGTGAGTAAGTGAGTGAAGAGTAGGAGTGAGCAGAGAGAGGGAGTGAGCAGAGTGAGTGAAGAGAGGTGAGCAGAGTGAGTGAAGAGAGGGAGTGAAGAGAGGGAGTGAGCAGAGTGAGTGAAGAGTGGGAGCGAGCAGAGTGAGTGAAGAGTGGGAGCGAGCAGAGAGAGGGAGTGAGTGAGCGAGCGAGCAGAGAGAGGGAGTGAATGAGACATGTTTGATATAACCCTTTTAGAACACAAAGCATGACAGACATCAAAACATATTACATATATTACCTGAACATTATGAATGAGGCAATAGTTGTAATATTTGATTTTGCAAAGTTTTAGGAAGTTCAGTGAGGCTGCAAATGAGAAGGACAATATTCGTGAGCAGTTTGTACAGAAGGGTCAACATAATTTCACCTGAAATGTAGAACCAAATTACAGAGATGGGAAATTAATTTAAAAAGATGGCATCGTATTCATTTTTTAATTTGCACACAGAGATTGTAAGTCTGTTAGTAAAAATCTGTTGAGTAAGGCAATCCTTGCTGCATTACATAAGAAAACACTTTTTATCCAAAGTTTGCATGACAGTAGCGTTTTAATTCCTTTTCATTTAAAGCACTTTATTGACATGATTGTTATGCTTATGAACCACTGTTATCTCTCGTCTCAATACGGCAGTAATGCAGCAGAGTTTCCTAAATAAAACCGCTGATCATGTTTATGCTGTTTTCATGAAATGATCTCGTATATTCTGTCTGAAGTGTGTCGTGAAGGTTTTGAATAATCACCCTTCGGTCGCTCTTCTGTGTATAAATCGATCACCAGATCGCCCAGCGTCGTCTCCAGCAGCACCGCCATCGCGCTTACGTCATCGACACGCGCCAGCGAGAAGAGGCGCAGTTCATACGTCACAGCGCAGTTAAGAGTCTCTCGTTTCGAAACTTTCCTCAAGAGTACTGCAATAAAAATGAACGTGTTTACATCATTAAACAATGAGCTATGAACATTTTTATAAGAGGAATGAAAAATTAAAATGTATAAAATAAGAAAACTTAACAGAACCTTTAAACCATGTTATAAATGATTAAAGCTGCATTCCGTAACTTTTGCATCTTTATCTCTGTTTATCTCTGTTCAAACATAACACTGCAGACGACTTTATGTTCTTTTATTTACGTATGTTGAGTCAAACCCGGGATATTGGACCTGGCAGCTCAATATATAAATCATTATTATAAACTTACCATTACGAATCAGAGTAAATCTTTTAAGGAGCTTAATAAACTAAAATGTATTAATCCAAATTCTTTATTATAAAAATAATTCCGCATGTTTAATACATTCTATACAACAAGTAGTATTTAACTCAATCTTTCCCCTTATACGGAATCATTTACCATGTCTCCTCCTATAGAAGAAACATGTTTTCTGCATTTCTGCATCTAATCATAATAATGATGACCTGCTGACTGTACATTATCCCTTACATACGCCACTGACAATGAAAATATAACGCAACAATAAACGTAACAACACTAATATTACACAAGCTGGAATTATTTAAGCTGGTCCAAAAATGAAGTGTTAGAATAGAGAAACAGGGATCACACAAACACAAATCACAGAAATCACACTTTAATTTACCTGTTATATGATTGTCACATTACACAGCCCTGTATTTATATATAATACACAGCAGTGGGTTAAAATGATTGAAATTAAAGGACCAGATGAGGTTGTTAAATGCTGATTTGTTTTGTGTGTTTAATTAAACTCTTGCAGTGTGGACTTGTAAAAAAGTTGAAATACATTTTTTGAAGGTTTGTGCTGAATAAATAAAGCTAAAGGTAAATATGGTACAAAACACTTAGAGTACATCATAGACAATTTAAATATAATCTCAGGAATGTAATTTCATGATTTGAGAGTACTTATATATAAATCCAGTCTGTTTATTCATCCATCACCCCAAATATCTGGGAATACAGTACAATTTGTCAGGAATTTGACTGGTTCTGAGTTTCTTCATAGCTGTTATTTAGAATATATACAAACACAAACAGCTTTGCTAAAAAGGTAAATTACCTAAATACTTAATAATATACCTTAAACAAAACACTTTTCATATGTAAAAAATATACAAAACGTATACACTGTTTGTGTGTGTAGGTTCAGTATTTGTTCTGGGGGGTCGGGAGCTGGACGAGGTTCTCAGGCAGGTCAAGACTGTTTGTAAACAATTAAACAATCAGTGGTAGAAAAAAGCTCTCAGTGGTAGAGCACTGCGTTAGCAGCGCAAGAGGCTGTGGGTTCGATTCCCAGGGAGGACATGTACTAAGAAAATGTGTAACTTAATTGTACTGTGAGTTGCTTTTAAAGCATCTGCCAAATGCATAAATGTAAATTCTAAAAAATAAAAAGGTTTTACAAAGATGCTGTAATCGTCTTGTCGCTTGTTGTATTCCGCACTTGTAAGTCGCTTTGGATAAAAGCGTCTGCTAAATGAATAAATGTAAATGTCTTCACAATTTTTATAGTCATTGTTCAGCTTTGCAACTTACAAATAACAAATGTTAAAACAGGTTTTATCAGGTGTATTTACATGTGATATGAATTATTACAGAAGAACTGAATTGATCCCAGTGGATATTTCATTCTGTCTTCCACAGGAGAGGCAGGACAGGCACAGTATATAATCTCTCTCAGGCTGGTTTCTTCCTGTGTTCTGTAATAGCGTTCCACAGTTTACACAGGATTCCACCTCTGCAAACACAGAGACTTGATCAATGTGAATCTCATGTCCAGGTGATATTTCACCCAAACACTGACAGAAACACAAGAACAGTATTTTTGCATGAAGAAAATAAAGTTTGTTTTAGGACCGTTAAGATTTGCATTAGTTTTGTAATGATTTAATAACATTTTGACATGAGAACACTGCAGTATCCAGACACAATGTCATTTAAGGATTTGCATCCTTAAATAAATTCTTTAGAAATGTACTTTCCTCATTACAATTCTGACAACTGGGGATGAGGTAAAGTGAAATATGAGCCAAACATTTGTGGCAGTTTTGGTGAGAGAAGTAGAAGCAGAAAAGTGTATTACAAGTCTTAAAAACGATCTACGCACCTCAATCTCAAAGTTTTTAAGTCATCTCTTGTGACATTATGCAGGATGTCATGGAGTGTGAACTCCTCAGCTATGATCTGTGATACACACAGAAAAGAATCTATTAGCCATTATGTGGTCATTAAGAACACAGTCATGTATCAACAACATCTGATCAGGACATTCAATAGTCTTCCTGTATATTACCCTCTCCATGGACTCTGCGTCAGCGCCATGCAGTTTCAGCCATTCCAGAAGCTCCTGGTCTCCATCTTGTTGGAATGAACTCTGAGTGTTCAGGAGGGGTACGGGAACATCTGTCATACACCACAGCACACAGAGTTGGACTGTGGTTTGTATGAATACTTTAGTGAACAGTGTGTATGTGTGTGTATATCAGACTGACTGGTGAGCGCAGAACGTCCCTTCAGTATCTGGATCTCCTGCTCTCTCTCATCCAGGACCTGACGTAAGATGGCCTGATACTCTCTCTCCTTCTCCATTAATTCCTCCAACAACCTACAGCACGCACGCACACACACGCACGCACGCACACGCACGCACACGTACATCTGTGGGTCTGGATAATGGTGTGTCTCTTTTGCAGGAGTTGGTGAGAAGATACCAGTTTAGAAGATATTCTTTATTCACAACAGTCAATATGAATTCAGTAACTAAACCATATTTACACTTTGTTCTACTGATCTATAAGTAGAGTATACACATAGAGACACACACACAGTTAAACAGCTCACCTCTTAGTTTCCAGCTTCATGCGTCCCAGCTCCATGCTGATGGACCGCTGTGCGCTCTGAGACTCATGGGAAGCGGTTGAACTGAGCGTGCTCACTCCAGATGTGACCACCGTGTCGTCATGATGAGCATTAGCTGGCGCTATGTCTTTAAGGGCAGCATTACTCTGAGGAACTGTGTCATCGTCGATGTCTTCCTGATCCGCTGCATCGCTCTCAGATGCTAATGTGAAGTGTGGCCGCAGTTCTGAGAGTCAACAACCAAACCACAAACATGACACAAACCACCACCGTATTCTTTTTAATCATCTTAAAGCCATGTTTGCCAGTGGTTTTTGTGGGCATGAATTCTTTATATATGAAAAGAGAATTGATTTCTTAAAGAAGCTCTGTTGATGTTTACCAGGTACCAGGATGACAATAGCAGTCTGCACAGCCTTTCTGATGATGTTATCCAGGGCAAACATCCAGTGTGGCTTGATATTGTGATTCCGTAGAACTTTATTAACCTGGAGACAAACACACAAAAAGTTTGTCGACAAGCATTCATTTTTCTAGATTTACTTGAGAAACATTTTAAATTAATGTGACATTTCAGAGTGAAACAAAATATTAATGGCACACAGGTCTCGAATGGAACTGACTGGATGGTGAAAGCTTCATACCAGATCAGAGTGAGTAAGCAAAGAACTTGGAAATGGAAATTATAATTGACACTTGTAGTGACACTCACTGCATCCTGGAATCCAAACAGCGCCACCTGCAGCTGACTGATGGCTGTACTATCAAAGTCAAGCTCCAGTTTGAGCTGAGAGAGGGTGTTGGCGATTATTTTTCTGTCTGCCATCCTCACAAACTCCCCCAGACTTTCCACCAGTGTAGAGATATGATGATGCTTCAGTCTGGTCTCCTCAGACCCCTGTAAAGAGACACTTCACAATCAGTTGCACAATCACATCACCTCAACCTAAAATTGCTGAACTCTGATGTTCTCATTTTTTCTCCTTACAAAAACATGATAGATTTTTTAACATTTTTGAAACATTTTTAATAAACAATAATTGAATATACAAAAATAATAATGTGTCTCACATACAGCACAACTTTTACAATCCTGTTGATTCTGAGGTTAAATATGACCAATTGTTCAGCGCACACTCACCTGTGTCAGTGCCTCCTGCAGGTGAAGCACTATTTTCTCTCGGTCCTCCGTCAGGATTCGATGTAAAGTCGCCCTCCTCTCACTGTCCTTTCTCAGCATGAAGAAGCCAGAGTCTTTCTCCTCAGGAGAGGGTGGAGCGCTGTGGTCTTCAAAGTTCTCTACAGGAATACTGTGGAACAGCACATGTGGAGGACAGTAAACTCACTGAATGCAGGGTGTGTGAAACAGGGAAGCAAATGTTAATTCCATTGGCTGACCTCAGAAAGAGTGAGCGCTGACCTTTGACCTCTCTCTCACTGTAACACTTGGTGCTGGGTTTGAAGCTGAAGGGGTTGGAGGAGAGCTCATTGTCAGGTGACACAGAGCCATACTCACTGCTGCTGCTGGTGTCCTCCACCACCACCGGGACAGGAAGTGATATACTCCGCATGTACTCTATGACATCACCAGCATAAACGTTATACAAGAGTATACAGTGTTTTGCGTTCCATACTGTACCATCCTTGTCATCATTATTTATATCAGTTTGGCAAGTGAATCATTTTATAAGAAATAAATAATGCAGAAGAGGAACAATACTCACCAGGTCCTGGAGTGAGAGCTGTTTAAAAGCACAAAACATCATCCCATGAATCATCAATCAACATGAGGTCAAAACTGAGGTCATAGTTTTTCTGTTAGATTGCTGCCATGTGTTTCATATTTTGGAATACGGGGAGATCATGCGGTAACAGGGTATAAACATGTTTCTGGTATTTAAACAAATATTTTGACACAACTTTATTATTTTAGTAGACTGATATAGTTGATATGGTCAAAATGTCTCAGGTGATACATGCCAGAATCACCATATTAAACAGCATGAAGTATCTAGTTTAAAACGTTTCATGTCCATAAAAAACTAATGTGTTATGCTATTTGTGGAAAATATTACTGTATTTATATTAATTTACTGTATAACTCTTATTATATCCACGATACATAAACGCACCTGTGAAGTTGCTGGTTTTGGATCGTTTCTTGCGGGATGTGACAGTCAGGAAGTCATGAGTCAGCAGATCATTGGCTGTAGCTCGGCTGTCTGGATCGGGTTCGAAACAGCGCAGGATAAAAGCTTTGGCTTCGGTCGACATGGATTCAGGAATCTCCGGATGGATCTTAAACATTCCAACCTGTACAAACACACCCAACAAAACACTGTAACTGATAACACTCAATGATTTCGGTCACTTCTAGTACCGAGACATTACTCATTTTTATTAATAACTTTATTAACTATTAATAACTTAAACTGTAGCTACAGTATGTCACATTTACTACACATTCAGTGTCCTGAAGATTTGTGATTATTTCCCAACAAAGCAAGCATTTGTGACCTTGAACATGGCTGCCTGTGGTTCGCCCAGCTCATAGAAGGGTGGCTTCCCAGTTGCCATTTCAATGATGGTGCAACCCAGGGACCAGATGTCTGCTGGTTTACCGTACCCACGCGGCCCTTTGTCAATGATCTCAGGGGCCATGTACTGCAATGTACCTGAAATTCACAAACATGCTGAAAAATATTAGTGACAGTAAATCCCTGAACTGAATTTTAGTGCAATCTGTTTTAAAATCACTCTTATGTAAACTGTTACATTTAACTGTATGAGAATTTACAAAAAGCCCGTGCGCATTTTAGGATTTTTCATGATTGTGTGAGACAATATTTGTGGAGAGTGAAAGGGTTCAATCTGCCAGCGTTCAATCACTGGATGAAATGTTGCAATATTTAGCGATTGCAGTCGTGTAGTTCCGCTGCTAACATAACAAACATAATATATATAATGCTCAGATGGAGGCTGATTGTGTCTAGAGTACAGAGACAGTGTATATCATGCATCTGACATGCAGTTTCCCGAACACGCCCCCTGCCTGCCATTGGTCAGAAAGACAGAGTTCAGCCCCACACTTCTCCAGTGACAGACCGTGTTCAGAGAAACATTCGGGAAACAGTCATTATTTTTGCTATTTGGTTTGGTGCCGCTAGATGCACAAAAATGACCCAGTTCAGCTGACGGCAGGTGTAACAGTTGACTGTGTACAGTACCAGTGAAGGTCTCTGTGCAGGGGTTTATTCCCGCCAGTCGCTTTGATGTTCCGAAGTCTGAGATTTTCAGCACTCCACTGTAGGTGTTTATCAGAACATTATCCCCCTGTAATGTGAAGAAAGAAGAAAACAATCTCATCATTTCTGAAGACTAAAGCACACTGAGGTACAGCTGAAGACATGTACATCTATGACGGTCTGATAAAGGGACCATCTGAACAAAACTGTACCACGTCGATCATGACACAATGTGTTTTCCTCTGGATCTATTAATCTACATAAACTCGTGTGAAGATAAAAATCTTCACTGCGTTATTTGTGATCTCTTATAATTTTGCTCACAGTTTTCAGCTAAAAACAAAACCCAATGGAGAAACGCAATATCAGCTAATCCAGATCTATCCAGAGGCAGAACCTGAGACCCGTGACCTGCAGGTTCTGTAGCTGTATACACTGTGCATTGTACTATTTCACTATTGAATTCGGTACTATTATTATTATTATATGTTTTATTATATAACTTATATAATAATATTTACCTTATATTTTATATTATTATTATTATTATTATTATTATTACATAATTCCTGGTGTTTAACCAATTGTTGACGTGTGTGTGGGCTTCACAATAGCAGTAAGAGTCTACACAGTCTAAACGGCAATAATCATGTCTGTTAATAACAATATAGTTCATGCTGGCTGAAACATTTCACTGCAGACACAACACAGAGCTGTACAACACTGCTGAGCATTGATTTATAGAGTCCATCAAACTGAACACATAAGTGCTCAAAATCTTGTGTGTATGTGCTATGTATTGTGTGTATAGAACCATACAAAACACAACAAGAAATACATCTCTTTTATGTTGGGCCTGCCTCACACCACACACATAAGCAGGTCCTATTTATTTAACAGATCATATTAACAGGTGAAGCACTGAGCTCCACATATCAGCTGCTCACCCCCCTGTTTGAGAAAATCTTACAAATGTTAGATTACATAACTATCAAGTTTGTGATCATCTGCAGCACCCACTCAGAAACTCTTCTGTAATGTATGGTGTGATTAAAGGAAAGCTTTGCTGGTCCACTGCACATGTGGGTGTGTAGATGGCTGTGAATCTCGCCACACTGCTGATCTAGGATGACAGAGGTTTACATTTAGACTCTTTACCTTGATGTCTCTGTGAACTATCTGGTTGTCATGCAGGTATTTGAGACCCTCCAGGATCTGTTTGGTGTAGAAACCGATAGTGGGCTCGTTGTTTTTCAGAGGACCCCATTTTGACCTGAGCAGTGCAGACAGACTGCCTGCGATTCACACACAAACAAAAGCTGTAATACACTTGTCTAAGTATTAAACATGATCATTATCCTGAAGATGCAGTCCAAAAGTATGAGACCACAGTGACAACACCGGCATTCACAATCTACTCCTGCACTGTTTCTGTTACCGAATACAGGGAAGCACATTTGTGACACTCAGCATCTGAACTCATTTGTACCGACGTTCAGATGTTCTCACTTCCATTTCCACTTAAGCTCTCCTGCTGGAGAACATCATGATCTTCAGGTTTAGATCCTGCAGCTTCAGTAATGCTCTTAGTAAAGTTGAAGAGGACATCGATTAAGAAATTCTTACATTCCAAACTCTCTTAAAATTGTTAGATTGTGATAAAAATTGTGATAAAAATTGTGATAAAAATTGTGATAAAAATTGTGATAAAAATTGTGATAAAAATTGTGATAAAAATTGTGATAAAAAAATGTTTTAAATGACAACAATGCAAAACTGAAGCTGTTCTGACTGGTGGTCTGAGACTTCTGGACCTCACTATAGGTGTAACACTCATGTAACCTCTGACCTCCTGGCACCTGCTCCATAAAGATCTTGATGAAGCCATTCTCACTGATGGAACCCAAGTACTGCACAATGTTCTTGTGTTTGAGATGTTTATGGAGGGCGATCTCCTCGTGCAGTGGCTGTGAATATCTGTCACCACACAGACCAATCACAGTCAGACGTGTGTTTTAATGTCTGCTCATTAACACATATAGACTGAGCTGTGATATTTTCTCCTTTAATAACATGCACATTGTAGAGAGGACAGTAAGTGATCCCCCCCACCCCCTTAAGTGCTAAAATCCCTTATATTACATCCAAGCACATACAAATAAAACCACTGTGCCTCACCTGCTGTCTCGCTCAGGAATCTCTTTGATGGCTAAACGGACCTGGTTACTGAGGTCACGACCTGCATAAACTACTCCAAACGTGCCTTTACCCAGAACCAGCCTCTCGCCATGTTCGTCATACTCATAATCATACTGCAGATACACAAAGAAACACAAATCACCCGCTGCACTGCCGTCCCTCCCTTACAATAACACCAAACAGATTTTTTTAAAGGCCATGTAATCAAAATTGTTGATTGGTGGCTGCTAGTTTACGCTTACAAGTTGACCAACTTAAATGTTTAGCAGATCTAGGCATTTAAAACTTATGGTTATGTTTCTTTTAGAACGATAACTCATTACACACTTCACAGATTTTTGTCCAATAATGTGCTCTAGAATGAGAATGCCCCTACCCCAACCCCCCCTGCCTCAACACAGATAAAACACTGTTTTGGCTAAGCATGAGGATACAAGAATGTACATTCAACAGGCCTGTCTATATATTTTTACTACATACTACAAAAATCTAAAAACAAACAAAATCACAATTTTACCTCTAAAGCTTCTGATTCACATTCTGGCTCATCCGAGCCTTTCCAGGCCTCTTCAGTCAGTGTGTTTACCAAATCACAGAACCTACACACACCCACCATACACACACGCAGACACACACACATCATCATCATAATCACAATCAGCTAGTTAAGACAGAAACTTCAAGAATGTACATGCAGCAGCTTCATAAAAGTCTCTAATAGACAATCCATGTACCAATATCTGTGACAATGTCATTGTATGGAAGAGTTAGGATAATGTAGAAACAGTGCACACACCTCTTGCAGTGCATCTCTGTGCAGAAATAGATCTGGAAGTCTTCCGAGTTGTTCACCACGTACAGAAAACAGCTGCGCTCATCAAACTTGGAGATGCTGCATGTGTCATAGAGAGAGAAAACTCAGCTTTCAGAAAAACACTTCCTAAAGTTCATCAGACGATATTAAATATTTCATATATTCAGAAGGCAGACACAGAGGCTGAAGATTCTCCAGATGAAAGTTATACAGATTTTAGTTTCAGTCCTAGACTGGTCAATACAGCCGTGCTAAAATATACAATATAGTAACAACTATAGTTACAAGCAATAACCTCAGTTCAGCTTCATCTGACCTTAATGTACTTTTAGTTCAACAGCTGTGGAATACACATCACATCCTTAGAATCCACAAATTAAACAACAAGGTTAATCAGTATTTACCTCACACCTCGAACCGACGCTGCACTGAAGTTCCACTCATGAATCCCCTTATTCTACCACAGAGAGAGAGACAGACAGAGAGAGAGAGAGACAGAGAGAGACATAGAGGAGAGAGAGAGACAGACAGAGAGGGAGAGATATAGAAAGAGAGAGAGACAGAAAGGCCAAGAGGGGTTTGTGGTATGCAAATTCAGTAAAGTTGGCTGTGTAGAGTGTAAATAAAGTTAAACTGCAGGTTGTTTACAGTTGCAAAACAACGCTGCACTTGTCGCAAGTATGAAAAATATGTCTGAGATTCTGGTTATACTGCACAAAGTCGATCAGTAAGAGAAAGGAATTTAAGATTATGAGCAAAATGAATTCAGCATCTACAGTTTTGACTGGTGCTCTACGTCTTTAACATTATAACTTACTGTAAAATTTAAATATATACATTTTTTAACTTTAACTTTTTAACTTTAACCTGTGAAACAAATGCATGGAATTTATACCTGAACAGCAGGCAAATCATTAGATCTGGTTCTGTCAAAAATCAATACTTGAATTCATGAAGCAGTGAAGAGTGGATGGGTAACTGATTACTTTCTCATCGGGGGTCACATGCCAGATAGAGAGTGTGTTCTCTTCCACGTCTTTGTTTATTGAGAGGTACGATGGCTGGTACACTTTAGTGGGCTCCAGTATCAACACCTGTACGTGTCAAATACATCAATATTAATAATGAGAAAAAAATATATTTGCATAGAAAATAACTGCACAATAGTCTTAAATCCTGTTAGCTTGCTCACAAATCCACGACATGGGCAGCTGTACACATAAACAATATCCTAACACAAACAGGTGTTTGAGGTCTTTCTCCTTACATGAAGATCTGGACTAATGTTTGGACTAACCCCAGTTGATCTGCATGTAAAAACTTTCAGCTCTGATAATAAGTTATGCTCTGATTTTCAGCTCTGATAACAACTAAGTTTTTCATCTAACATAAACAAACGTATGAAGCACACAAAGACAAAGGTGAAATATTACATATTTTAGCACTAAATAAAAAATATTAACATTAAAAGCCTCGACTCCATCGTCATCTGCCAGTGCACTGTGGGATTCTGCTAGACAAAGAACACATCCTATAATCCTGTCTTAAGGTATAATGAGTTATACAATCACCTACTTACAATATGAAAGAGCCTTTCATATCTGTCTACAGGAAAGAACAAATACAAACAAGATCTCTTTAATAGCTCACTTGCTTCTCTCCTAAACAGCAATGAGATTATTTAGATGTTTGGCTTTCCTAATGTTTCTCCTGAGAAAACATCTCTGTGATCCTCTCAGTCTCTAGAGTTCCAGAAGAGAACTCAGCACTGTCTCAAAGACACTGAGATCTGTGATTACAGTCACATCAGGCATCACATCAATCTTAATGTTGTGTTAAAGTATTTCTCATTTAATTTAATCCAAAACTTTGTAATCTGATCTGAGCTCTGCCACCTTCATTTTACAGCTCTGTAATCGTACTGTATGTCAACAGCTGACTCATGTATGTCTATTTTTCTGTCTTGAAGGCAGTCTTGAGAAAAACATCTGAGAAGTTCATATAACTATATAACTCCTTTAAGTCCACCAGTCCATCATTACACAACCAAAAGGTTCTCTGTGTGGAGCATGACCACAGATTCTCACTGCTGTGAAGAGGTTCTGCTCTCTAGGTTGTGAGACACACCATTAGTCTTGATTGTAAATGTTTGAGACTGTGTGTGTGTGTGTGTGTGAACAGTGATCTTACTGGAAAACGAACGGATGTCACATCCTTTTTGGTGGCCTCCACCATGAAGTCCATCCAAAAGTCCACAAGCTCCTGCTTAGGGGTCTGTGGATCTGTGCTGGGTTTTGTAAAGTGTTTATAAATGAGGATGGTCTCCACCAGTGAGCGCAAATACCTGAACACACACACAACACAAAAACACATTTAACTCAAAGCACACTAGAGTACAGACCACAAGGACCACAAACCTTCTGATAGACACAGATTTTGATGTTATTGTAAGACAGTGAGCAAATCTTGCCACCACAATGCTAGAGTGTATTCAGGAAGTTGCTATGCTGTTGCTAGGGTGGTCCAGGTGGTTGCTTTCTTAGCCAAAGACTCTCCCTTTAGCTTCAGTGATATTCCGGCCTTTTCCATCTATGGGACTTTTTCTACCTGTTGTATAGTCTACTAGCTTTAAGTTTGATTGATTAGAAAAGTACGGGCCACAAAACAAGCCACAACAGTTTAATACTCAGTGGGTTTGAGTAGAAGTATGAGCAATTGTACAATGAGTACATACCAGATAGGGGCTTTTATTTTGAAGAGTTTCTCAGAGGCCTGGATGACGCGCATGTTGTCGCAGGCTAGAATACTGGCTCCTAGAAAGAAACCCACATCCCAATAACTCTGCAGTTTATCCAAACTGCCTTTCTTACCCAGGAGACTGCTCAGCTTCACACCTACAAAACACACACACACGTAACACTGAAATCACATTCATAAATCACACATATCTATTTTGCCTCCAAAATATACTTGAAACGACTTTCCTTTTCAATTGACATTACCAAGATAATGCATACTATTAGTTAATAACATTTGTTTGGTTAATGTTAACCAATAGTCTTTATTGGGGGTGTAACTATATACCACAGTCTGGTTCATATCATAGTTTTGGAGTCATAGTTATGTTCTGTTTGCTGTGGGGTTAGAGTTCATCACATCAGCAATGGTTAAAAAGAACACTAGATCCACTTTTAACTTTAACAGTCATTTACCTTCTAAGGTACATCATATTAAAGACAGACATGTATAAAGATAGATATGTATAAAGTATGAATATATGCATAAATGTGACACATGCACTATAAGGTGGTGATCATAAAGTCTAAGTCTAATCTTTGTCTTAACACGCTGAAAGTGCAGTAACTTTAAAACTATCAGCAGCTTTACATAGTGATCTACATTTAGAAATGAACAAGAACAGAGAGACAGAAAGAGAGAGAGAGAGAGAGAGAGATGATTCACTGATTATAAAATTACACACTGAAGGAAAAGTATTTATTTGATTTGTTGATCTGTGTGGTTTAATTCACAAGGTCATAAATGTTTGTGGGAATTTCTTGGATTATTGGTGTGAAACTATGTAAAAAATGTGTGCAATAACTGCAATCTTGTGCTGAATTTCAGGCCGTGGCAGGAGCAGGAGGGGACGATTGGTATGTTTTTCGGTTTTAAAATCTGATTACAGTCTATATTTTTCCACAGCACTTTTGGAGGTGCAATGTCTTAAAAACAGACAAACGCACCCACTTTACGCAGCTCAAAAGATGAGTCAAACTGGTTCCCTGCAGCCAGTAACAGCACTGCGTAGTTGATACCAGAATGCAATGTGGGTTCTGATTCAAAACCTTTCTTAAACCTGTAGGCAGAGGCAGAGGCAGAGAGAGAGAGAGAGAGAGAGAGAGAGAGAGAGAGAGAGAGAGAGAGAGAGAGAGAGAGAGAGAGAGAGAGAGAGAGAGAGAGAGAGAGAGAGAGAGAGAGAGAGAGATTATATTATTGCCTGTTTCTATGGTGAGTTCATAAGTAAATGCTACAAAAACTCAAGAAAAATCTAATCGTAAATTGAAGTCACATTTCCAGAAAACTCTATTGGTCGTAAAAATTGGCTTCATTTTCTTTATGTAAAATACAATTATTCATGTTCTTCTGGCTTTGGACTAAACCAGGTCCGGGTTGTTTTTATGTCCTCACCAATGTGTCCCCTGATTTCTGCTCTCTGTGTCAGTGAAGTGAGAGTCCAAGAACATGTCCTTATAGATTCTGCCCACAAGACAGTAAATATCAGACGCCACCTGCTCTTCTGAGTTCACCAATGGCAGCATGATGTCCAGAGCCTTCTGCCTGTCTCCCGGAAGATTCCTCCTGCACACAGACCCAGAGAGACCACCAGAAAGACAACAGACACGCTGAAGAGGTAATGCTTTCAACAAACATCATAGCAGATATTAGCGTTTAAATCTAGAACTGTAGAATTGTGCCTCTAAGATGATTTGTCATATGAAGAGGGAGAGTAAGGTTCAGCTATGGCAAAAGCCCAATCACTAGCCCTGGGGCTATACGTGATCGGCGTGGCTGAGACTGGACAGAGCGTGTTGACATGTCTCGTGTGGTGTCTGGTGAGGGTGCAGTGTAAGACATTCTCTCTCACCGGTTCAGGGCGAAGGCGTAGTGGAACTTTATATGAGGATGAGTCATGGGGTGAAAGGTTGGCAGCTTTTCCAGTGTTTCAACTAACTTCACAATGGATTCATAATCCTACAGACCCATACATAAACAAAAGAACACCATTTACATACTGCTGTTACACAAACAAAGTGTGGGTTTTTCCAAAATTCCTAACCTAAGTTCTCTACATTAACAAACTCCATCAGACTCCTGTTTTTCTATTCTTACTGACTGGACTAATGTATGTACATTGGGTTACTTAGTAATCATAGTAAAAAAAACAACAGAACATGAGTTTTTTTACATGTAAAATAATAAGTTAAAGCAGTGGAGGTGCATTCCAAAACTGCCCATCTAAACAAAGGCAAAATTAAACAATAAGAGAGATAGAGAGAGACAGAGAGGGAGAGACAGAGATCATGCGTTTTCTGTACAAACATTTGCCAAAAACATATAGCAAATCGCAAAAAACAAATAGCATCTTAAACTATAAATGTCGATTACTATCATCCTGTCATATTTCATTTGCCAGGTTAAGCAGAATAAATCAGCCAGAGCAACGACAGTGTAAACACTTTCTAGTAAACAGAGTTGTGACGAACTATTTCTGGGGTTGTGATTGGCTCACCTGAATGTCTCTGTAGGACAGGAGGAGGTTGATGATGACATCAGCAGACAGACACTCAACATTGTCGAGACGCTGCTGGATTCGCCGCAGTTCAGCCGCAAGTTCAGCGCCAGTATAAAGCTCCCGCGCTTTACGAATCTCATTCAGAACTGTCTCACGGAAGTACTGACTAAACAAACATGCACTTAACACGTTTAAACTGCTGGCTACTGACACAAAACTAAATAAAAACAATTCACAGCAGGGTATTATCTTACAATAAAGGCAAATACTATTGAATTTTAAAAAATTCTAAACTGATACAATGACAAATGCAAGTAAACAAAAACAGATTTTTTACTTAATACACAAAACTAAAAACTGTTTGAAAACCACTGCGCTAAAACAATGAACAACAACACAGAGGGAGGGACGAGAGGGACAGAGAGAGGAATGGAGGGGGGGTGGATTGATGAATGAATGGGAGGAGGGATGGATGAAGAGAGGAAAGAATGGAGTCCTCACCAGGTGTTGGTCTTGCAGCCGGTGAGCAGCTGAGTGAGTCTGTCCAGCAGGGGCATACAAATGGGCCCCAGCAGAGCTTCAAAGCTGGGCTGCATCAGCTCACTGAGGCCCTTCATCACACTGCTCTCACAGCAGTACACCTTATTCTGAGGAGTCACCATGTACGGGATGAACGTGTAGTTAGCAGCACACGTCTAGAGAGAGACAGACGTGGACAGAGAGATTTCACTTAGCTTGAAATAGTGAAGTATAAATCAGTCATTCTCAGATGATGGATTTCAACCCAAAGAAAATGTGGAGAGAACAACTATCATGTCAAAAACTCTTCATCCAATGAAACGCCACAATATTTTTGCACAATTTTCAATGGTACATTAATAATTAAAGCAAAATACATTAATACAAAAAATTAATCTCCTAAAATGGTATATTGCATAAAAATAACCAAAGCGATTAAAAAAAATCAAATAAAACTTAATAAAATTTATTTTTGTTTTCAGGTTAGCATGTCAAATTTTACAAAGTTGATCAGACACTTACCATATTCTTCTGACATATCAGCTCCTATAGGAGAAAAACAGGAAATTATAGATGCTCAGCTCTCCTGCGTCTGACTGGTTGTTTAAAAGTGTGTGGCAGAACAGCACACTAGCCAAACTGTTTCTGCAGTATCCCACAATGCAAAGCGCTTGATTGACTTTCTGTTACCAGTGCATCTTCTGAAGCGGAAGAATTATCTTGTGATTTTACACACTGCTTGACTCTTGTTTGTTCAAACTGCCAGAACACAGCTGACGTCATTTATTCTAATATCTCCTAATGTATTGATTCAAGTGAGCCACTCATACACTGACTTGCCCAAAAACACACAGAAGCGCCATGCAAATACTGCAGTGTTGCTTCAGACGGCCCAACATGTGATTTTGCTGTATGCTCTGACTGTATGCACTGGTATGGATTTGGGAGTCTGTTTGGGGCAGCAGTGCAGAAATTGCACAATGCGACAATAATATAATTTTGCAAAAAATGTTATTAAAAATGCAAAAGAGACATTAATTTCCCATGTTTGAACTTTATTCCAGTCTGGGGTGTTTGGAACACCTGGTACCTTAAATCAATGTACAGTACCGTACAGCCCAGCCTCTCATATCTTGCTCAATTAAAGCGCACCACTTATGTCCAGAGCGTGCCCGTCACAATCTAACCACACTACTTGAATATGATTTTAAGAGTTTTAATTCAACCTTTTCTTTGTTGTTGTTTTAACAGTTGTGGTTACTACATAATTCCCGGTCATTTGAATGCGGTGACGTCACCTGCAGAGAATGCAGCGATTCTGAGTTGAGGTCGCAGTACAGGATGATGTTGTTCACCATGCTGAAACTCTCTCTCACACCCAAGTGATAGAAGAGTGACGGCTGTCGAAACGCATCCGTCATTTCAACTGCTGCAATATCTGTGAACACAGACAGAGACTGAAAATGAGGACTGGCTGCCTCCCACAGGGAGGAGTCAAACTGAAGTGCAATTCAAAGAAGTTCAAGACAACCACACACAAATTATTACTTTACTGCTTACACTGTAAAAATTATTACTTCAAATTATTACTGCACTGCTTTTACTTCACAAAAATATGAATACAAATTCCACTATTGATGAAGTAATATATCATCCACCAGTATATTGTGCATCTCTACACATCTTAGAAAAGACTGTCTCAGGTCCTCATCTGTCAGCTTCAGTGAAGACCACACAGCAAACAAACAGTGAAGAACAGATTTGAACAGTGAGGAGAACACCTGATGATCATTACAGTCAAAAAAGTCACATCTGGATGTTAGGAAGTGAATAAATAGCATGCAGCGGTGTCTCATGTGTCTGAAGTGCTGTGTTTAAATATCAGCAGGAAGTCACTTTCTCTGTTTGCATGTATCTGCGTCAGATCCCTTTAACCGCTGTTGCCAAAGGAACAGACACAAAATGAGGAGAGTAACACACACGCTTCTGCAGGAATATGAACATCGGTCTGGAGATTATTCTGCAAATTCATCTCAATACATGCAAAAAAAAATACATGCAATGTCAATTGCTCTGAGAAAAGACGTATAGCATTTACATATAATAAATATTACTAATACCCACCTAATAGTAACTTCACATCACTGACAAGCAATGTCATATTAACTATGAATTATGTCATTCATAGCTATAGTTGAACCTGTGACATTGAAAGGGGCGTGTCATTATTTACGGTGAATGATGAAGGTTTGTATACATCAGACAGCAGTAAAAAAAAAAAAAAATTCATTTCAGTATTTCAGTAATATTAAGGTGTTTGCAGTTATATCTGACTCAGCAGTCCAATCCAAATATACATGTAAATCTGTTTCAGACTTCTCATGCAAATGTTTTTCTGGTTTCTCCCATGTAAATGGCTTTGAGATTTGCCTACATTGTGTGTCCACCAGAGCGGCTGGCATATTACTCTGTTCTTGTATTTGGTCACTGTATTTAATTATAACCAGGTATCAATTAAATAACTGAGCTCTTAGCAGACACTTTCATATCAGATAAAGTGCCCAGATAACACATAAATATTTATGCCAACTGTCACAGCAGGTAGAGGATAAAATGAAGGTATAGCTCTCAAACTTCAACAATTATCTTATTGCTGCCTATATAACATGAGCCAATATGAGACCATGAAACAGAGTAACGGGCAACAGACAGAGGATTTGTAGTGCAAGTATGTTTATTAAGTGAATCAATGTGTGAAATGAAGAGGTGCATTGTGAAACATTGAAATGAGGCCTTGTTGAGTTTCCAGTGACAGTTTCCCAGCAATGAGGATTACGGTTCCCCAGAAACCACAAACAACTCTCTTCAGGAAGATTGTACAAGCAGCAGCTGCAATGAGCTCACAAGATTATCAGCAAATGACGAGTAAACGAGGCAACACTGTCACACCTTCTCAAAAGTTGCACACTCTGACGTGCCAGTCATGTCTGTAACACAGAGTGCAGAACAAGTGACATGCCAAAGTTTAATTATTGGGGAATCTTTTATCTGGAATCTTTGTTTCTGGAAAAAAAAAACCTGTGAACTCTAGAAAAGGTGGAGTCAGTCCCTCTGGAGGAGTCTAGATATCTAGATCAAGTAAGACAGGAAAATGTTACAGAAGTCTTTTTAAAGTGGTGTACACAGCATCAGTCATTTAATACAGCAAGAAAAACAGCTGCTTTCTCTGCAAGTGAATGTAATAAAATGACAAGGAATTCTGTGTGTTCCAAGACTGATGACACAAAATTCAAGACAGAAAGTGACTGATGATAACTGCGGGAGGCTACTACACAGGAAACCTGTGAATATCACAGACAAAATAATGCCTACATAGAGTATGCATGCATACAGTATCCTCTGCAAAGAAAACAAACCAATCCATATCAAACCCTCAGAACAAACTACGATAAACAATAATGCGTGCCAAAATCCAGACAGCATCAGAAAACTCCACAGTAAAAAATGAGCATGTCTGTTACGTACAACCAAAACAAAACTGGATAATGCAGAAAATTGCAATGATACAGGAAAGTACAGGAAAGTATAGCAAAAGTGTCCGGAAGTATACGTGAACTATGACAACATCAGCAGCTCTATGAGGACAGGATTAGCTTTCTAAACTGCCTGACAGTTGTTGGTAACGTTTTGGAAGGGTTTGGGATTCACAGTGAAATACTAATTCAGAGGAAAGAAAGTTCAGATCTGCTTTATACATTTATATTTCGCAATATTATCTGGTGTTAAATCACAGAACTGCTATCATCTGAATTAGCAGGCTCTTGTTAGATATATAACATACACACTAAAAATAACAAGCTAAAAATATCAGGCTGACCTGACAGGAGGTTTGGAACAATATTTTATGCCTGTCTACTGGACAGTACTGTACATTTGCCACAGTTGTCAGTAACTAACACTCACACACAGTGTCTGTTGTTAGTCTCTTTTCAGGGCAGAAGAATGAGGTGGTTTGCTGGTAAGGGGTCAGTGTGGGAGAGGTCAGGCCAGTTGGTGCACTCTGACTGTCTCTGATTATGTAAGTGATATTACCTACATGTGTTCTTATGCCTTAGAAGTGAGGTTGTAATTATACATTAACACACTTCCCACACTCGTAAACTTTTCAGGTATTTTAAAGTATATTGCCACCTCAAAATGAAAATTTCAACCCCATATCATCCAAGATGTTTGTTTTTCTTTCATCAGGTCCAAAATAAATTTTCAATGCAGCTTCAAATAGCTCATCTTGACCCTAGACAACAAATAAGGGTCTTGTCTAGTAAAACAACCAGCGATTTTCAGGAAAAAATACAAATTATACAAGTATGTGTATATAAATTATACTTTAAATTTAACTACAGATGTTCACCTTGGTCTGGCTCTGCGATGCATGTCCCCAAACTGACACATTACGCAATCACATTGGAAAGGTCACATAGGCACACAAGAAACACAACTTTTGAACAGCCCTCCTTCTCCACACATGTAAACAATGGAATGGTTCTTCCTCCTGGTTTTTAACAGTGGGGCAACCAGTGTAATAGTTGCTTTCCCGCCACCTACAGTTTAAATACTATTTATCAGCCCCGTCTCCCTAATAACATTAAATACAGCAGTTTTCCCGCCACGTCTGGCTTTTTCAACGACAGAAGAAAGACATAAACATCTTGGATGACATGGGGGCATGTAATTGATCAGGAAATGTTAATTTTGGGTTGGACACATCCTTTAACAAGCCTGTGAGTCTCTGGTTCAGCAGCAGGTTTTCATGCAGTTTCAAGCCACAGTGGAATCTTTTTCGAAGGTTTAAACGTCTTTAAATGTCACTCATGTTTTATGGAAAGAAGTGAAAGACATTCCACTCCACCCTGGAGTGTGTGTATGTGGGCGAGCGATGTAATCACATCTCACTTTATTCCGAGAATTTCCCTAGAAAACTTAAGGGCTGGAAAACGACCAAAGAGAAAGCACAGAATAGACAGAACACACCTGACAGTTTAAGACAATGACAACATTCCAGCTGTCATCCAACCATCACAGCAGTCACCTGTATGTGCAGGACAAGCCCAACGCTCCTGCCCGGGTCTTACCTGCATTGTAAAAGTGATCAAGGACTGAAGTTTCGCCAAAGTCCAGCATCCCAAAGTGGATTATCTCTAGTTTCCATCCCACAATATCACACGCGTCCTTCAGGCACTGCAGGGCCATGTTCTCCGGGCTCTGAGGCGGGCTCGTCTCGGAGTTTCTCACGTACACCACCGTTACCGCTCTGCTCTTACATTTACTCGTGGTCAGCAAGGTGCCACTGTCGGCTGGGCACATGATGAGCCCCGGGCTGCCACTCTTACAGACGGAGGGATCCTGCCACAGCGTCACGGCACCACAACTCACAGCGGAGCTGCATTCTCTGCTATTGTCGCCCATGTTGTCCAGGGGTTGCCCAAAAGATGGTACCGAAAGAGAAACGCTCTCCAGATATGAGTTCATCCTTCAGTGTCTGACGCGCCGCCGCTGACATCAGCACACGAGCGTCGCGCCGTCGACAGAACGACACGACGGTTATCGTTTCATTGGCAAATTAAATCCGTTTGTAGCACCATGTAGATCCAGATAAACAGAACCGACAGCGAGCAGCAGAGATCGAGGGTTGTTGTGATCAGACGCGCAGTCACGACTCAGAGAAATCACATCGCACTCCAGGAAATTCATCGACGTGCTGAGGCGCGTTCGCGGAGAAACTTTCGTCGCAGCGCGTGAAGTTTCCGAAGCCAACGCGTTATTCTGCTGAACGCGTCACGCGACGCCGTTCGACCTCCGCACGTTTCTGTTTACGTCATACTCGCGTTGCGAAACCGCGTCCGTCTGCCGGACCTGCGCGATCACAAACAGCCGCTCGCGCGAGGGCGGGGAAACGGTTGCAGGAAACCGCTGCACTACGACGAAGGCTTAAGGCATGAATATTAATTACGTAATGTGACGTTCAGCCAATTGGACGCCGTCGTTTAGCGCTTACCAAATCATACTATGGTAGTGATAGGAGAAACGGGTTTGATACTTCGTTGCGCCAAACCGCTGCGCTGAAAGTTCGGAGTCATTCATGTCCGTGGACTCTATTATCAGTTTTACAAATTTTTCATTAACTTTTCACTGCAAGCAATGATCACTTTTATATGAATATGTATGAATATGAATTGTTATGAATTATTTATAATTCATTTATTACAAAAATGTAACAGATGCAAAAATTCTATACTGGAATTTGCTGTTTTTGTGCTGTCCGACTTTGTAAATGTGAGGTTTTGCTCTTCAGATTAGCTCTAAAATACATGTTTCTGTATAAATATTTGTAAAATAATCATAAAATGATAAGAAAGCTGTTTAAAAAATCTGCTCATGCATCTACATTAAATCATCCATCATTTGTGTATGTCCAGAACTCAGCGTCAACTGTTACATTACAACTCCCTATACACCAGCAATGGTTTGTTCCAAAGTCACATGTCCAACATCACGTGATGTTATTTCCTTTTTTGGAGGGAAATTTGAAGTCAGTGTGGTAAGTCAACTTCTCTTCAATATTATATATATATTATTGTCTGCACACCAAGTAGATTAATTAAAGTCAACTGTGTCGCATGTTATATTTATAAATATGTAGTGAAAGAATATAAAAAGTTAATCAAGGTCATGTACTAACTAGTCCAAGGTCAGCACAAGGCCCTAAAATGGCCGAAATGTCAACTGTGTTACCTGTCAACCGTGTTACCCATCAGCTGTACACAGTTCACAAGGATTAACGTGGTTGACAATGTTGGCAATCCAGTGTCCAGTGTATGCTCACACTGAGTGTTGTTGAAAATATTCACAAACTATTGTCATTACACAGAAATGACATAGGAATTACCTAAAACCATGATTTGCATTACAATGGATAAACCTAACTGATCTAATCATGGCTATATGGAAACTGACAGGGACATATGGTCTGAGATCTCAGACTTGTGAACTGACTGAAATCAACAAAACACGACTGAAAGAAAAGAAACAACTGAAAGGAAAAATGACTGAAAGCACATGAAAGAAAACAAAGGATTGACTATAAAATCAGTTAAGGATTACTTAGTGAATGAGAAGAGGAAAAAGAACAAGAAGATTAAATACAATCAGTTGGAAAGTACCGCAGAGACACGATACATCACAGACACACATATGAATTATACAGACATCAATGAGACATGCCTCAGAAACCAATGAAACACACATCTGGACTAGACAGACTGTTCTTGTTTCCTGTTCTTGTTTCCTGTTCTTGTTTCTTGTATGCAATAGACACTATGGGTTAAAAATTGTTGTTCGTTGTTAAAGTTGGAATCATTTCACTGTAATGTTTTAATCTTTTTTTAACTGAACTCAGATTAATTGCTTGTACTTAACTTTATTTTTATTCAACAAATGTTTTGTCTTAAAGAATGTTTTCTCTTTTTCTTCTAATGTGTCCTGTCAGCTGTGTTACTTTGTCTGTTATGTGTGGTTTTTATGTCATAAATCTTAAAAGATGTGAACTATACGGTTAAAAAAGGATGGGGATATCTCTGGAGATGGATATCTTGGGTAAGGATGGTGAATAACACTAAATTCAGCATACTGTGGATTTATGTTGAAGAAAAGTTTCATCAGAATGCCCATTATGAAGCCCCAAATTCATATTTTCACATTAGTTAGACAGATAACCTCAAAAACCTCATTAAACAATAGACTCAAAAACCTTCAAACAAATGTGTTATAAAAACATGCAGTACTTCATTCGTGTTTCATTTGACACAGCATTTGTCCGTAACACAGTTGACAAAATAATGAATCAAATGTTGACTTTCATTAACATGTTTAAAAAAGTCATTAGAGCTTAAGCTTGCCAAATACTTAATTTAGCACATTAAGGGGATATATTAATCAACCACCTAGTTTTTTTTATCAATAAAGAATACTGATTTCCTGACTTTTTGGCTGACATAAAATGTACCCCTAATTATAGAATGACGTTACGTCATTACCGATGCAACATTTTGTTTTGAAGAAAAGCACTTTCACTGGTACGCTGCCCAGTAGATTTATTATTTATGCCACATAGCGATTTTCACTTGATTGTACAGCACATATCGTAAGATTATTACAGTTGACTTGATGTTGGAATTTGTGTAAAGGCGTTTCCCCACGCTGGTATGCTATGACTGGTACTAAGAGCAGGTGAGACTCCTCCACCTGTGACTGAACTGTTTATTCATTTTCTCATGTCAATTGAAATGTTATTCTGTGGCATTTCAGTGATTTTATGTTTCTGTCTTTCAGCTGTAATGAAACCACAGACGAGTGTGACACCATCACTCAGTGTGAAAATAAACACAATGTATGGACAGCAAAATGTGTTTCACACCCACCCAGCATGACTGAATGCAGGACAGAACATTATTGATGCAGGGGAAATGTAGACATGTTTTAGAAACTCTTTTAGATCTCTGTAATTGTTATGAAGTAGCCAAAGAACACTGTCAGTATCTTTCCTAATACTATTTTAATGGCCAGGCTGATGAACTGGCTGAAAGAGACTAGCTGTCAAAGTTTCTGTGGTAATTTTGTAGTTTTTGTTCTGTGCAGCTCCTGTTACTTCAGTCTATGGGGACAAACAGCCGTTTTCTTTCACAGTGCCTCAGAACTTACCATTAGCATCTAAAGTACATCACATACTAGAAGGACACCCACCCCCTGAGTCAGGTCCGTTTTACATCCATTTTCTGACTTACATGTGTGTGTATTCAAACATGTCTGCACTGTTTGTGTAGGTGTGATTCTGCCTCTGGCTTTGGGTCTGATCATCAGTGTTCTGCTCTTGTTGATGGTGGCCTGCAGGCTCTAGCTTGTGCAACACAGACTGAGGAAAACTCTGCCTCTTAACACAGAGGAGTATGCTTACCTCATTAATGCCATGTATCTGTAGCAGAACCACCAGCTGCCCATCATCCCACAAACTGCTACACTACTCGTGTGTGTGTGTAGAACACTATTGATAGATGATCATTATATTTACTTTTGATAACAATGTATCACTTCAAAGGTTCTCCCCCTACATTATGGAAGAGGACGGGTTTGTCTCTGGTGAGGGTAGAGGAAACTGAGACACAGGGTTCTGAGCTATTGAGATGTAGTTTTATGATGTGATTGTATATCTCATTATTAAAAGTATTTTTAAAAGTACATCTCATACTTGTGCAAATGTGCAGGTTTGGATTTAGCATTTTATTTCATGTGATATTTTCCACCAAAACCATCTTTACCACCAAACCAGATGATCTGAGGTGTACATGTTCACAGCACAAATTGTACACAAAGACTCAAAGGCAGTGAACGTGATTGTTTTAATGTCTTATTTCTTTTTTGTTTTAATCAGAGTTTTAGGATATAAACTATTACTAGCACCCAGAATGTTTGTTTCAGGATCACACAGGCACTCGTCTGTGCATGTAAACAGCCTCTCCATCTGTGCCACACAGCAGACACTGCTCCAGCACGTCCAGGCTGTTCACAGACAGCGTCTGACTAGGCAGCATGTGAGTGGCCTCCAGTCTGCTCTTACTGGAGTCTCCAGTCAGCCAGGCACTGATCAGAGACTCGTTCTCTCCTCCTGCCTGCACTGCGGTGATGTGGGACGTGATTCTGCTGTTCCAACCTCCTGAAACAACAAACCAGCAGAAAGAAAACTAGAAATCAAACAAGGCAGAAAGTGTGTATTTATTAACTACAAATCTATTTTAAATTACAAACCAGAATGAAACGTGTCAGTGATGCACAGTACCCTTAACATCACATATCCAATATTGTTAACATCTAAGTAAAATGTTTATTTTTCAGTATAAACATTATAATATATAATATATATATATTTATAGAGAGAGAGGGAGCGAACGAGCAGATTCTCTGGCTGTCTGTGTCACTGGGCTGGAGGAGACAGTGAGTCTGTTCTTACTCTGCAGCAGCGAGCTCATGTCTGACCCTGATGTCGTCTCCCAGTGCAGCAGAGATCCGTCCTCTGAACATGTGAATAAGTGATTGGGGTTTGAGGGATGAAAGTGGACCTCCCACACTATAATGACAAACAGAATCAGAACCCATGCTGATGGTCAATGATCAGTTTTTGACCTACATGTGGACACACGAGCAGGATGATGATGAAATGAAATTTCAGGCTGAGACTAAACCATCAATGAACTCATTTCTACATTTCTACTCGTTCTGGTGTCATTCCTACAATGCAGTTTCATAATATCCTTTAACTAGTTCTTTACTGGCAATGTCTCCAGAGACTGACATTTTTTTGGGTGGAAAACAACAACACTAAGATTAGTTAGTATTAGTAATGCATTTATGAATTCTGTAATGTTTTGTTTAATTAGCTGGATAGTTAAAGCTATGTCTGTTATAGTCCTTTTGTGACTTCTGTTACAATTCATTGTTTAAAGGTACATACATAAATGGCACCACATAACAGAAACAACCTAATTCATGAGGAACTTTAGGGAAAAAAGACAGAACAGGGCATCTCACTCTCAGCTGAATGGGCCTCTATGAGAGAGAAAGGCATGTTGCCCTGCCTCACATCCCACACACACAGCATTCCGTCCTGCCCTCCTGTGGCCACGATGTGCTGCTGGTTCGGGTGTTTATCAACACAGTGAAGCGGGACTCTGTCTCCAGTGCTGTGCAACACAACACATAACAAAGACCAACATAAAGAAATGTACTTTCACTAAATAGAGAAAAAGCAGCAGCAATGTAAGTCATATGGGCTTGGAAAGATATAAGCAGTGGTGGAAATGGCCGAGATTCACTGGAGGGACTCTATCTGGGGACATATTTTACATTTTAAACCACAGATGCAGAAAATCTCACTATGCTGATGTATGTGCACAATGTTTGAAGACAGAAATCCTCAGCATTCTGAACTAAACTCCATCCTGTGAAATTCACTCCCTGCACTCTATCACCCGAAATAAAATGATGAGGATCTAGTTTAAGAAGAATGAGTAAATCATACAGGGAGAGAATTTGTGCAGGATTGTCACTCTGCTGTCTGAAGTCCCACATCTTCAGTTGACCAATCGAATTTACAGTCAGAACTTCTGTCGTCCTTAGAAATGTCACACCATGAATTGTACTGCTGTCTGCATTTTCTGAGGAAACAAAAAAAATATCCTTTAAGTGTTCCATAGAAGTCAGTCAGTCATACTGGTTCATAGTGCCATGACAGAATTATACTTTTGAGTGAATTACACATTTTCCTTCAGTTTGTTTATGCATCAAAATAAAGAAACAGAATTTCTATAAAGGATCATTGTCTGTGCCACACAACACTCACCAATAACACGAAGAACGTCAGTCTGATCTGCTTTGTACAGAATAATTCGCCCGTCCTCCCCCACCGACACAAGCTCAGGGCTTCTGCACACGACTGCAGTGCAGGGCGCATTATCACACGCATATCCATGAGCTCTCTCCCACACATGAGCCAAGGACAAAGTCTTACACACACAAAAACAACAGCTGGAAATATCTGCAACAGACCAGAGGTGAGCAATGATGTCACGCACACATCTCATATAAAACAGTTACCTGACAGTCAGACTGAAGTTTAAAGATGTTCACAGCCCCACTTGAAGATGCAGAAACAAGCCTGTCTTGATCTAGAAACTACATTTGAGACTTTATTGTAAGTAAACACCTCAATGATACACAGAAAAATAATCTCTATTACATGACATGACATGTTCCTGATGTAGAAAAACACTTTAAGGAAAACTGAACTAGGGAAATCTAGCAGGTGTCTACATTCCTGTTGATGGTTTGTGAAATCAACGCAGTGCAGTGCAGATAAATATGGAGTAAAAGTTCAAGATCAGCCACGAACGATGGACAACACCGTGTTACGGAGCTTTATAAAACAGCTGCAGGTATTTAGCCGAACACAAACCGAGCCCGTCCGCCCTGTTCCAGCTCCTTCATTACGGGTCATGTAACCTCTTCAGGGTGACTGTGGGCAGTGGGAGGCTGTATGTGGCGCTCTCACCTGCAGGTCCATCACGTCCCCGTCATGTTCACACTCACACAGTAACTGCGGGTCCTCCTCCAGCTCTCCATCCACGCGCGGCGCTGCCTGATGTCCCAGAGACCAGACGGACACGCTGTTGTTCTGAGGGCACACGGGACGTCACTCATGATGGACGTGTGGGGACATCTCACTGAGGACATCAGTGTCGCCTTCTTACCTCGCTGTCCCAGGACCCTGTGGCGAACACCTCGGGCTGCTGTAATGAAGCCGCACAGACAGGCCTCCATCGCGTCTTACTGATCTTCTGTGAGATGTATTTGGCACTGATGCACTCCATTGACCCGCACAGCTCTTCTGGTGCTGTATACTTAGTGCACTTCACAGGGATCCCGCCGGCGCGGCTGTCGCGTTTGGCTACGGCGGCTTCAACAGACCAAAACAACAAACGCGATTCCGTAAAAACATGAAACTGAACGTGTTGCCAAGTCCGCTCTTTTGCCACGGAACTGTTTACTTCTAAACTGTTGCCTCGGGTTGATTTAAAGGATACATGTATTGGACTTTATTTGACTGAAATGCAGGTATTGAAAAGTTTTACTCTGCTGTGTAGTACTACACCAGGTAGATCAAGATCAAATTTTAGAGCATTATAGTGACTGTAAAATATGCACTTTAAGTATTTGAGGGCATATTTTGGACTGAGTTTAGGGGTGGTTTTGTTATGCACATTTGGCAACGTAACTTTCACCGTCAGGATACCAGAAAACCTACTAAACAATTAATATTGTATATTGTCATTAACAATTAAAATACAAACATATGTGAATAATATTACACTAATAAAAATATATTTTTCTTATACTAAACAAAGTTTTTTTTAGCCAAAATCGTGTTTTTATTTTACATTCTGACGTATTACATTATGCAACACTTTTGAGGCAGGTTATATTGATAAAACTTACAATTGAAGGAAGAGAGGAAGATATTTCCTCTACATGCTACCGCCACAGTAATTTACTATTCCGTTATGGCATATTAATTTATTAAAATATGAATAATCGTACAATATTGATTCTACGATTTTTATCCATATTCAATTTAACAAAATAATATCGATTCAAGAAATTTCTAAACAGATTCTTAATGTGCATGCTTTATTAAAAAGTATGAAAAATGTGTGTTTAAGTTATATAAGCAGGAGGGTTTTAGCATTTATATTTAAATATGGATTCGATGTCTGCAAAACGAACTCAGTAATGAAATATTTATAGCTAATCAATATTAAATCGAATTGAGATTTAACCAAATTGAACCATATAAATAAGAACTGAATCACCGAACTTGATCATAATACCCAACCCTATTATTTATACATATTTATATGTCTGTAAATTACATAAAATTACAGGTTACTGTACGTACTTCTTTTTGTGTATGTTTTAGTCAAACATTTCCTGCGAAATCCGACCTGGGGACTCAAATTATAAATCATTATTATAAGTGTATCGTTGCGAATCAGAGTAAGGAGACAATTTTAAACACTGATCCTGGTCTGTTATGTACTTGCTCAGTAACTTATGTCTGTGTATTTTTAACCAAAACTGTTACGAATTGCAGCTTTAATTTCGTTCGGCCTTTGAAAATTAAATCGCTGGAGTCGACGATCCTTTACGTCACGCGGCAGTAACGCGTCCGCGCTCCTCCTGCCGGCAGCGAACGGCGGAGCGACTGCCCGAGAAACTCCCGAAACACTCGGGATATCAGCACGGAGATCTCAACAGAGGCCGCCGCGGGGATCGATATTGAGAGGCTGCGGGCGGCTGTCATGCCCGCTGACGTATCGGCGCTGGAAGTGGTAACGGTGGTCGGAAGAGCGGTGTGCGCAGGCGCGGCGCTGACAGCCGCACTCCACCTGCTCCGCAGAGCGTGTTTAATAATGGCCTGGAAATCGGGAGGAGCGAGTCACGCGGAGCTCGTCAACAACCTCCGCAGTGAGTTGAGCTGCGGCGCGGAGTCCGCGTCAGGGTGCGGAGGTGCGGCGCGGAGTCCGCGTCAGGGTGCGGAGCTGCGGCGCGGAGTCCGCGTCAGGGTGCGGAGGTGCGGCGCGGAGTCCGCGTCAGGGTGCGGAGGTGCGGCGCGGAGTCCGCGTCAGGGTGCGGAGGTGCGGCGCTGAGTCCGCGTCAGGGTGCGGAGGTGCGGCGCTGAGTCCGCGTCAGGGTGCGGAGGTGCGGCGCGGCTGTGAGCTAGCGGCGCGTTCTCGCGGAGGAGAAATAAAGTGCGCGACGCGATGGCGTGACGACGCGTTTCTCTCCGCGTGTGTTAGCGGCTTTAAACGCGCACACGCGTTTGTTGTTAGCGGCCTGCTGTTCTCAGAACAGTGCGATCGCTGAAGCGTCTGCGGGTAATCGCGCGTTATCTCCCGGCCGCTGTGGTGAGCGTGACGTCATCGCGTTCAGTCGTCTGTATGACGAGATGTGTGCCGGTGAGGATTTACGCGTTTTCTGACGCGCTGTTTTATTTTGAACGTCGCGTGCTGCGCCACATGCGGGACTGTCATTGTGCGATGACGTCATCGACGCCACGTGACGGACGCATCCAGCGCGTAAGATCCGCTCATGAATGAGTGAAAATGATTTCACAGGCGACGTGCTTCCTGTAGTGCAGCTTTTGTTATAGTAAATGTGTTACAATATGTGAACTTTGTTTCATTTAAATCAGAGATTCACCCTTCATTGTATTAAACTTTCATTGTATTACGTTTACTGCCTGCAGCTTGTTGTAAAGTGATGCATTATTATTAATATAAGTGATTTGACTCACAACTGTCGACTGTTACATGGTGTACAATAAAACAGGCAAAAAATCATACAAATCATAAATGCTGTATTTATTTCTCTTATTTGAACAGCTTTGTTATTCAAATGCAGACTTTGCAGTTAGTGTGTTTAAAGTCACTTTGGATGAAAGTCAAGTCACCATTGTTTAGTCTTGCAATGTTAGCTGAGGGGAAATGATCAGATACATTTTCATATTTACTTGCCTATAAAGGTGTTTAGGCTAAATGTACTTCTTTTGTCCAGTTCTGTGGAGTTTAATTATTCAAACTGAGCAAAACTGGCCCGAGTACACTCAATTCTGTAACTTTATTGATAAGAGTACACATTCAAACCTCTATGATTGCTAGGATCAGGTGAAGCTTTCTGCGTTTACTCTTATTTCGTCCTGATGGCCTACAGCTCATCTGCCAGTTGTTACTAATCACTAATTTGTGATCCATAAATGACTTTGGGCAGAATATTTAAAATAATGTTGAATCAATAGACATGAATTTCTGATAAAGACAAACGCCATCATTCATAGAACTTAGCATCTCTAAATGTGTTTTATTATGTGTTCTGTGTGTTTGATGGGGTCTTGGCCACTGTTGATTGACAGTGTTTACATGCCTGCTGAAAATAACCAGGTCAGATGGTTGGGTTAGTGTTTCACAGAGCTACAGTGCCCATCAAACATTTCCACCCCCACCCCACCTTATAATATAGGGTGAACCAGGGTAAATCTCACAGAGCCCGAAGTCAAAAGGAAGAATGAGAAACAATATTTTGCTTAAGGAATGTAAAGGCTAATTTTAGGATCATGAAGACTTGTGTTGTGGCATTATTTTCATGTCAGTTGTGCTCCACCTCAGAGCCGGTTGGTTTGGTTCATGTCTTTGAGCTCTTGCATGAGAGAGAGTTTAACAGAAGAATGAATGAGGGAAATACTTCTGGATCACGATGGCTTAAAAAGTGGACAGGCACTGTTGTGCTCAGATACAGAAATATTTACAAATGTGGGATTTTAATGTTTACCAGATCTAGTTCGAATTGCAATATCTGACTGAATCATCAAATGTCTTGATTTTTGTAAATGTGCAGCCCTGTTATATTGATAATCTTTTGATTCTGCAGTGAAATGTGACTTGTTTGTATGAGATTCACATTAAACACATTTTGTTTTGTCACCGATCAACATACAGTGCTGTGTAATGTCAGAGACTATAACAAAAGCTGTACACATTTGATGACTGAAGAGAACAACAAGTGAAAGTGGATGATTGATCATGTCTCTTATTGTGTACGTGTGTAGTATGTGCTGTGATTATACTGTATGTGCACAGCAGGATATTATTAGTATGTTTTAAGTACCAGCATAGGATTGCTGGGATGCCACAGCGTTTTGTTGCTCTAGTATTTATAGTTCATGGATGTTCTGTAGATGTACAGAGTGATGTAGGCTTCCATGTCTATGTTGTCATCTGTCTCCATGGTAACACTATATGATGGCTTATTGCTTTGCTGCATTGCATTGTCCAAGTGTAACAATGCAAATAAATAAAATATATATAATACAGGGTAACTCTATCTAAATTTTTTTTTGTCTAGAGAATGGCATCATCAAATCCGAGCGTGTCTATGAGGTCATGTTGGCCACAGACCGTGCCCATTTCTCCAGATGTAATCCATATATGGACTCGCCACAATCTATAGGTATGTGACACTTTTATGTTGGTGATGTCATTCTACTGTCACAGTGCAAAGATGACTAGCTTGTGTATATATAACACAATGTATACAGTCACGCATGCAGCACATACTGACACAGCAAAACTCCATCTCTTCCATTACAGTTGGTGTTGTCTGCCCATGCATTACACCACAACATGCTTTTATTTCTATTTTTGCTGCAATACTGCACTACACGTTCGGTCAAGGGTTGCTCTCCTTGGTATTAGACATTGCATCACAGACATTGTATCACGTATATTCATTAATGTCCATTACAAAAAGTACAAAAAAATGTGATCAAACACAATCAAAACATAAGGCTAGCTATACTAGGTATTGTTAACCAATTAAATTTCTAATTTTAACCCTTTCAAATGGAGCTACTCAGTTGAAGAAGTATGACTGTATATCAGATTTTTGGACGATTAGGTGAAAGGAAAAGGTAAACAGAAAACAGGATTTTTGCACGGTAAATATCTGCAGGATATTCTGTTTTCTATTTAATTTCATTTAAATTCCAGTATAAACACAGTGTCTGTTACAGTCATTATCTGTCATTTTATACAGGTTACCAAGCAACAATCAGCGCACCACATATGGTAAGTTCAAAGTGCAAGTTTGCGGCTTTCAGCGTGTGAGGCAGGTGTGATGAGCGTGTTTGTGTACTGCAGCATGCGTACGCTCTGGAGCTGCTCCACGATCACCTGTATGAGGGGGCCAAGGCTCTGGACGTGGGTTCAGGTTCTGGAATCCTCTCTGCCTGCTTTGCCAGAATGGTGAGACGCATTTCCATCCCACCACATGTATTACATCAGAGCAATATTATCACACATTTGTGTCTAACATAATCTTAGATGCATGATGTGGGCATTTTGCCCTGAAATGATTCAGTTTGAATTCAGTCTACTTGTGTTTTAAACAGCAATTTTGCAAACTCTGGGGATTCTAATAAATAGGCTGTTTTGATGTTAACATTTTTAAGAATTTGTGACCAGTCACAAGACCTCTACATGATCAGAAATCTACATGTTTTCTTCAAGGTGAAATGTTGTGAAGTGTGAAGATTAATTGCATTTATTTCTGTGTTGGAGTATTATAATGGCTGTGTTTTGTTCTGCAGGTCGGGCCGAAGGGGAAGGTTATTGGTATTGATCATATAAAAGAACTAGTGGAGGACTCTGTAAATAATGTGAAGAAAGATGACCCCAGTCTGATCTCCTCTGGGAGGGTCAAACTCATCGGTTCGTCTGCATCTACTCTATCCATCTGCCCAAAAGTTTTTGTCTGTTTTACATTTTGTTTCATAATACACCAATTTGTTAGGGATGCCAAAACCAATAAACAGATGATATGATGTTAATATTATAAATCTACACTAACAAACAAAAAATGTACACCATTTTGTTTCAAGGAGTAACTTTAACACACTCTAAAATCAAACAAAGTAAACTTTTAGTGATACTTAGTTGAATATTTAGTTGAATTGGCATCTGAACATTATGAAGTACAGTACTCTTTATTTAACATCCCTCAGTATTAAATTTCAGCATGTGCTGCAGTGTGTGAGAGTTGTACTGTTTTCTCAGTGATCAGACTTTCAGTTTTCTCTGACAATAAAACATTAAATAGTTCCACATCACAATCATATCTAGTGACCAGAATAGAAACTCTTGTGACATTACAATAGCTACACCCCACAATCACCCAGAACATTCTATAGCAACCATACAGCAACATAAATATTCTGTTTTTCTATAATTTGTTTAAAATGTTGTGTTTTTTGGTCAGCTGTATTTCATTTACTGTTACATTTAGTGACACGCAGTGCAGTTAGTGTAGGGAGAGAGCTGAAGGGTGCTTGTGAGGTAATACTGTGTGTCTGTGTGCTGACAGTTGGAGATGGTCGATTGGGTTATCCTGAAGAAGCGCCTTATGACGCCATACATGTTGGAGCCGCAGCTCCCACTGTGCCACAAGCAGTACGTTTCTTCAAACACATACTCTCTGATACTCATTTGTCCACAAAAGTGTTTTTTTTTCTGGCACTGAGCATTTGTTCCACGCTGTGTGCTCCAAAAATGTCTGTATGTTGTTTTGATTGCTGTGAGTGTACTTTCATCCATTTGTCCAATGACAGTGCAGGAGGGGCGGGACAAATGCAACACCAACTAATCGTCACATTTTACTTGTCAGACTAAAAAACAATGGAGAACTTATTATTGCTTGTCTCCGAATATACATATCTGTACCAGAAGACATCCCCGGACTACCACAATATTGTTATTTGTTAAAAAACTGTCTGCAAAATCAGATATTAGATTAGTTTTATTATTTTGTATAAATAGGTATAAGATATGCTCTTCATGTGGTTGTTGCTCTGTTTAAAACATTGCTCTCGTGTTTGTAGTTGTTGGAGCAGCTCAAGCCAGGCGGGCGTCTGATTCTGCCGGTTGGTCCAGCGGGAGGGAATCAGATGCTGGAGCAGTACGATAAACTGGAGGATGGCAGCACCAAAATGAAGCCGCTGATGGGCGTGATTTACGTGCCTTTAACAGACAAAGACAAGCAGTGGTCAAGGTGGAAGTGACTTGTCCTCTGTCCCTCTCTCCTGTAGGGCACAGGTGAAGCGGTGTGCTGCAGCAGGCAGAGGCTGCATTTGATGCTGCACGTCTGTTGTGCTGCCTCATACCATTAACAAACAGCTGACTTCAGCCATCAGTGTGCCTGATTCAGCGCTTGAAAAACCATATTCTAATGCTTTAGTTTAGAAGGTTCTGGTTTGCCATTAACTCAGAATGGGCTTGAATTTGCATTTTTCATCATGCTTTCTGAATGACAAGATATGAAGGCATGAGCACATCAAAGCCTGTTCAGATCTGACACAGTGGCTTTGTTTACACTGGCAGCTCAAATCTGACTCAAACCGGTTTAGTTGTTTGTAGTATGAATAGCTAAAAACCCTCACTAAATCAGATTTTTACAAAACTGATCCAATTCACTATTGTAAATGGCAGACTCTGTATGCTGTGCCTTTCTCATGTTTAAAACATGGATGAAACTACTACCAGTTTTATGATCTATAGTTTCAGTATACATATTACCTTCAGACATTTTTGTTTCATGTTCATAATT
>JAZGTH010000087.1:120000-305000 GCA_036877525.1 Chromobotia macracanthus
CCGACACGAGCACTGGGAAGAGCCCGCCGGATGACCCCAGGCAACAGGGACGCAGCACCAACCCCAAAAACCCCCATCACAAAACGCTGCTGGTCATCCGTGAGTCACTGAGACCATATGAGACGACCTGCAGCGGGCATGCGGCTGACAGCACCAAAAACATGGTGTTTGAACTGCAGGATGCAGGTTTTGATGAGGTTTGTTGAATTCTTGTCTTACATGTTGAGTTCCTGCTGAGGGTTCATGCATGTTTTTGTAGCTCTTTCTTTCAAACATGTCAGATCCATCATTTGTGCCAAGAATGTTCTCTGCTGTGACATTATAATTCTGCTTATGTGAGGAATGCCAGGCATGTCACCAGACCAGCTCCGCTTGAACTCGCAGTCTCATCTCAGATGTTCACTAAGTGTGGCTGTGATGTAGCTTTCTCTGTCGGGTTATAAGAAGTGCTGCTGAAATATGGCTTGTGAAATTACTTTGGGTAGCATAAAGAATGTTGGATATGGTGTCATGGTCTAGAACATTATTTTTTTATAAATACATTAATAATAGTAATATTTAAACATGCCGTATTAACTGCTATGACCTGGTAATATGGAAAACTCAGTGTGTGTGAACCCACTATAATCGTCTGCTTTTCACCAGCTTATAAGAGATGTGAAACTAGCAGAGCTATGAACAAAATTTGGTTGCTTAGGATTGTGGCCAGATTTACAGTTGATCGGTCATTATACAGAACTGTCTGACCACAGAAAGCCGCCACTGATCAGCAGCCTGAAACGGAAAATTCTGGACACACTAGGAAATTCACACATAAAAGGAAAAACTAATTTAAATCTATAAATTCTAAAAATTAAGGGATTCCACACGTTTTCTTCAGTTGCTGTGACTGTTGCAGGTTGCAGTCATATTGCATTCAAGTGAATAATTAAGTGACTGCCTGTGATTTATCCATGTTAAAGCGTGATGTATGTTTAAATAGTGTTTTCAGCTGTAAGCTAGCTGTTGTTGGATCATCAGCTAGATAAAAACAATATGTATTCAGATGTTTTTTAAAAATGTGAATGGTTTTAAGCTGTAAATGTGGTGTGTCTGGATGTCTTTTCATGATGGTGTGTGTGCAGGAGCTGGCTCTGAAGCAGACAAACAGTCGCAGTGTAGAAGCAGCTGTGGATTACCTCAGTAAGATGAACTTCCAGGAGCCTGTGAGAGAGCAGATACCAGCTCCTGCAGGGCGTCCTGTAAACACTGCTTTAAAACAAGCAGGTAGATCTGTTCCCTTCATTTATTTTACATCACTTACTCCCTCATTCTGGGGTTTGATCCCCTTGAGCATCTTACCCTAATTGCTCCCCGGGTGTGTGTGTGTTCATGGCTTGTAGTACTGCATGTGTGTTCACTACTAACTGCTTCTAATGTGTGTGCTCTAACTGGATGGGTTAAATGTAGAGGACAAATTATGGGTCCTCCATACTTTGCCTGCACCTCACTACTACTACTCACTACTACTGATATTATATCATGTCACTGTCAGTGTAAATTCCACTTAATATGCCAACATGTTCAGAATCCCCTTGCTCCCTAAAATTTAAGTTAACGGGTTGTTTCTGAATTCTCTGTTGTCAGTGCTGGTGTTGCTCATATATGGATGTTTCCTGTCTAGGTCCATCTCAGATTCAGCAGCCATTGTTGCGGCGATCAAGCTGGAAAGGTTCGAGGGAATCTCTGGCCCCGCAACGACACAGCGCTCTGATGACTGACAGCATCATGTACCGCCCCAGCAGCCCCGGACCACCAGGTGACATCTCGCGACCAGCAACCTTTCCTCAAAACCTGCCTGCTAATGCTGGCGGGCAGCGAGTCAACCCTCCCCTTTCACGGCAGGTGCGTAGCATCACTCCTCCTCCCTCCTCGTGGGACGCGAACAACTCAAACAAGCGGTATTCTGGAAACCTAGATTATCTGGTGGCCCGGATCTCCCCTGTGCCTCAGGGTCCCTGGCCCGACAGCTACATTAACCCTCCATCTCAGGCTCAGCGAGGCCTCAGTCCAGTGCCTGTGGGCCGGCAGCCAATCATCATGCAGAACTCTGGAGGCAATAAATTCACTCTCCCTCAGGCCTGGCCCCAGAATAGCACCATACAAGGTGACTATATGGGAATGGGTAGCAGCGGCCGGCAGCCTCAGGCCCCGCCTCCTCCATATTCCATTCACCAGACAAACAGACAGAGTCCCACTGCCCAGCAGATGCAGTCCAGTGCAGCTGCACCATGTAACGGAACCAGCCTTCCCCCAAGCTTGTTGGTGCCCAATCGCAACAGTCACAACCTAGATATGTACAACCTTGTAGTGCTACCCCAGGTCAGACAGCCCGTGCAGCAGCCTCAGATGTCCCCAGGTCACAGTGGTAACCAGGAAGTTCTACCAATGTGGCCGCACAGCGTCCCGGGACGCTCAAACTCCTTCACCAATACCCCGTCCAGCAGCCGGCAGTGTCCGTCTGTATCCAGCTCTCAGCCTTTAGCGACCACCGTCACCACTATCACGCAGGCTCCCATACTACAGCCCGTCAAGAGCATGCGCGTGCAAAAGCCGGAGCTGCACACTGCCGTGGCCCCTACACACCCATCCCGGATGCAGCAGCCGTCCCCTTCGCCCAGCATCTACCAGGAGCTGCCTGCCACTGTGACTGCCCCTGAAGTCCCAAGCTACCAGGGCCCGCCTCCTCCATACCCAAAACACCTGCTTCAGCAGCAGATGCCGCCACCAGGGTATGACCCCAACCCCGCCCCAAAACTCAGCAGCAAAGAGGAGGAGGGTTTGGATAATGACAATGATTCAGATAACACTTGCTGCAGTGAACGTGCCGAGAGGTTGGAGGACCGGGAGAAGAAACAAATCACAACGTCTCCCGTACCCGTGAGGCGTAATAAATGTGACGAGGACCGTAAAGGGGAAAGCAGACTTCCCATGTACTCCCCACAAGCCTTTAAGTTCTTCATGGAGCAGCATGTGGAGAACATCTTGAAGAACCATCAGCAGAGGATCAGAAGGAAGAAGCAGCTGGAGAACGAGATGCAGCGGGTTAGTTTTCTTCATCCAAACATCCTCTTGTAATGTTCTTCTTTTTCCTCACTTCTTTGCTGTTCTTACTGATTGTTTTCTGTGCTTCTTCCTGCGGTCTCTTTTTCTCTTCTGCATCATTCAGTTTGTGGATGTTCTCTCTTTTCTCCATCTGAGCAGCTAGTTTCTTCTGGAGTGCTCTTTACTAATGTGTGGTAAAGTAAGAAGCTGTCAGTTGGAGAGCATGTGTTTGTTCATATGTTTTCATGGTCTCTAGGGTTTCCTGCAGCCTTACATATAGTCTGCACAGGAACCTGCCGTTTTTTTTCAAAGTGAGTCGATTGTGAGGAAAAGATAAAAACAACACTGAACCTTAAAGGAACAGTTCAACCAAAAATGTCAATTTCTTTTAGTATTACTCACCTTTGTCATTTTTTTTAAACCTGTTTGATGTTTTTGCTTCTGAGGAACACAAAAGAAGATATTTTGAGTAAATGATGGGACAGTTTTGAATGCACTATTCCTTTAAATCATTACATTTTAGTATTGACATGGTATTAGCAATTTTGACAACCCTAGTGCCTCATACATCACTGTGAAGAACTCCTGTGCTTTGCATGCTTCATGTTTTTCAGTGCGTGATGTTGCCTGCCAGTGAAATTTGTTATCAGAAGTCATTTCTTTATTGTGAATATTAACTGTCTGTGTTTTGTGAGTTTGTTTGTATGTCATGAGTGGCTGTACATAAAGCGTGTATGTAAAGCGCCTGTGTAAAGTGTGTGCTTTGTGTGCAGGTGGGGCTGTCCTGTGATGCCCAGGAGCAGATGCGCATGATGCTTTGTCAAAAAGAGTCCAACTACATCCGCCTCAAACGTGCCAAAATGGACAAATCCATGTTTGAGAAGATCAAGACTCTGGGAGTCGGAGCGTTTGGGGAGGTGTGTTTGGCTCGGAAAGTGGACACAGGAGCGCTGTACGCCATGAAGACACTTCGTAAGAAGGACGTTCTGCTGAGGAACCAGGTGGCCCACGTGAAGGCAGAGAGAGATATTCTGGCTGAAGCAGATAACGAGTGGGTCGTTCGCTTGTATTACTCCTTCCAGGATAAAGAGAACCTGTATTTTGTCATGGACTATATCCCTGGAGGAGACATGATGAGTCTGCTGATCAGGATGGGCATTTTCCAGGAGGAGCTGGCTCAGTTTTACATCTCAGAACTCATCTGTGCTGTGGAAAGTGTCCACAAAATGGGTTTCATCCACAGAGACATTAAACCCGACAACATCCTGATCGATCGGGATGGACACATCAAACTGACGGACTTCGGTCTGTGCACAGGTTTCCGCTGGACGCACGACTCCAAATACTACCAGAGTGGTGAGCCAAAGACACTAACACACTACATATTTCTGATTAATTAACCGTGTGATTTTACAGGCAGGGAAAATAGAGTTAGGCAGGCAGTTGTTTCATAATGTAGAATGAGAGCTTGACTAATTACCAGAATCAGCTCATGTCAGTGTCAGCTACTGAACTTCCTTTGTTTGTCGTCAGGTGATCATGTGCGTCAGGACAGTATGGACTTCAGTAAGGAGTGGGAAGATCCTGCCAACTGTCGCTGTGGAGACCGACTGAAGCCGTTGCAGCGGCGAGCGGCTAGACAACATCAGCGCTGCCTGGCGCATTCACTCGTGGGAACACCCAATTACATCGCGCCTGAGGTTCTGCTGCGCACCGGTAAACAGTTCACGTTTACTGCCATTCAGAACAAACCAGATGCTGAGTGATGGTTCATCACAGATCTGGACCATGTGAACTCAAAGTGGTTCTGATATCATTGGAACTTAATTAAGTTCCAATGATATCACTGTAATTAAGTACACCACAATATGATGTAGGACTGCACAATCTGGAAAAAAAACTAATTGCGTTTTTTTTAATAATCAAAATTGCGATTTGTGATTTACTACTGTTTAAAAAAGGGCTACAAGTTTGTTGTTGTGGTTTTAACAGCATCAAAGAAAGACCAAGCATATTCACAAACTTTTCTAACACTGCTGCTGTTTATTAAAACCCACTAAAACATTGTGGCTATTTAAAAAGTTCATTTAAAAAGTTGTCATGATGCAAACATCTGTTGTGACAAATTTAGACAAGAACTACATGTTCTTGAATAAAGTTAAATGAACAAATATAAATACAATCTTCAACTTTGTAACTTTGCTCTTCTGCAGACACACTTTGTTGCGGAGTTGAACTGCTGCTCATACACATCTTTTCTTTGCTCATTCAATCAGCACGTGCAGGGTTGAAATTCCTCTACTGTTTAACCAGTAGGGGAATTTCAACCCTGCACGTCAAAAGTAAAATGCACACGAAGCAAACTGTCGAGAACTACATGAATAGTTCTTAAACAGTTGAGTTCTGTCATTCACAGTCCATATGCTACTTCAGTTCTGAGTCCTTCACTTGTGCTGTGATGTAATTAGTCATGACACGTTTGTTTGTTATTGGTTGATTGACGCAGGTTACACGCAGCTCTGTGATTGGTGGAGTGTGGGTGTTATCCTCTATGAGATGTTGGTCGGTCAGCCTCCTTTTCTGGCAACAACTCCTCTAGAAACCCAGATGAAGGTGAGACTGATGGATGGAGATCTGGACTGATCTGGATGTTCTCCCACATGTTCCACAGATAAGACAGCATTTTCTTCTTGAGGGATGTACAAGAGAATTGACTAATCAAATATCCAAATATTAAATAATAAATACAAAAATATAGCTACATTTTGTTTTGTTTGCATGTGTGTCTATGAAATGAGCCGAAGATGTCTATCAGTAATGAGTCCCTGGTTTTAATTTGCTCAGAATTCACCAGATTTCCAGGAATATGGCCATGAAAAACGATTCAAGCATCTAAAAGAAATGGGTTCAAGAGAAATTAACACAGACCAGTTGATTAGGACTCTTACACAAAGTGTAAAATTATTATTTTTGAAAAATATAATTTTTCAAATTATATAATTATATAATTCTTGGCAGAATCAATAATGCATAACTAAATTGTGTATTTTTTGTGAGGGCCAATGAAAAATTAAACTAGTGGGCAATCCAGAAAAACAGTGATTGGTTAATGTATAAAAAGTTGAATTGGTCAGTGTTCTTAAAAACACTGTAGGACAAAGTCAACTTTCTGCTTTTCTCTTTTGGTTTGTGAAGATGATGTACGGTGATGGATGTGAAGGACAGGGCACTGAGGATGTTTGTGAAGATGATGTGAAGTGTTTGTTGTCTAATTGAATGTCTTTATGTGTCTCAGGTGATAAGCTGGCAGAAGGCGCTGCATATCCCCCCGCAGGCCAAACTGAGTCCAGAGGCCACTGATCTCATCCTCAAGCTCTGCCGGGGCCCAGAGGATCGGCTCGGGAAAAATGGAGCTGATGAGATCAAAGCCCAGCTGTTCTTCAAGACCATCGACTTCTCCACAGACCTGAGACAACAACAGCACGCCCCTTACATCCCCAAAATCACACACTGCACCGACACCTCCAACTTTGACCCCGTTGATCCTGACAAACTCTGGAGCGACGACACCGACAGCAATCACAACGACACACTGAACCGCTGGTTTAGGAATGGCAAGCATCCGGAGCACGCTTTCTACGAGTTCACCTTCCGCCGGTTCTTTGATGATAATGGCCACCCGTACAGCTGCCCCAAACCCATTGAGTGTGAGGGCTATGACGTGGAGGAGGAGCCAGTCAGCGCTTCAGAGGGGCTGGGGGCGGAGCAGGGGCGGGACCTAGTGTATGTGTAGTGGGATAGTGTATGAGGTTATCTGTCAAGAACATGTCTGAGTCACTTTTCACCCCCAAAAAACATTCCCTTCAGTTGAATTTGTTCTTACAGTATACATTTGTTTGTTATTACTATTATCACCAATAACTCGTTACTATAATACGGCAATGATTTACTGTATTACACTAGTATTGCAAGCGCATGTCCCTTTAATTAACATGAAAAATATCAAATGAAATTAAAGTTTGTGATGGTTATTCTGAAAGTCACAACAGTATTTTGTTTTATACAGTTAAAAGTACTATGGTAATAAAAATCTAATGCGATTCATCTTTGAGACTGACAATTACAGAGATACCAAAACATTAGATATTCAAATCCAATATGATAAAGAGAATTTCTTCAGAAAATGTCATAATGCAAAAGTGTAGTTGTTTCTCTTGATTCTTCGGGTGAATTATGACTCGGACATGTCTGTTTTTATGTTGGTGTCTCTGCTGGTGTGACTGGTTCAGTCTGTCTTGACATCTTGTGTTGTATTTATTGTGTTTTGTTTAGAACACACTCATCTGCTGCCTTATAGACAACCGAGGATCGAATCCACAGAGCAGTGTTGCGCTGTGTGTTTATACCTCTTATTTGAAGCTAGCTCATAATTCCTTCCTGAGATGACATCTGTATTTATGATTGTGTGAGTTGTTTCTCACTCGATGCAGCCGTTGTTCCACTGCACAGGTACTTCAGTTTCATACTTTTCTTTCACCAAAACTACGAGGAACATCATTTGTTCTGGTTAATTGAACTGACCAGTTGCTGAACTCCTGAGAGAAAAGGTTGTTGCTCTTCTCTGAATTTCTATTTATACACAGGAATTGTATATGTAAATTATGCTGTGTAAATTTGTAAATGATTTGTTTTCCATTCTCAGTCTTGAATGTTTAGGAAATAAACCACGGCAGTGTCGTTTATCACCGGCAGACTGCTGGCCTTTTATGTCTTTTTTTATGTCTACTCTACCTCTGTAAAATTGACCAACGTCTTTATGAAGACAATGACCTGTGTGTAGAGAGGATGTGAATGGACAGTGCATGATGTCAGACATGTTTTATGTACAGTATCACATCAGAGAAGCCTTGCACTCGTTTCTTCCACTACCAAAGCCCCCGTTTCTCTACAGCTGCCTCTGACCATAGATCAGTTTCTGAATTTGTTCTGAAATCTCCCTGTGCAGCTCTGAATGTAAGAAACTTTCTTTGATTAAACTGGTGGTTTTCTTCTCAAGATAAGCAGCTTTATTGTATCTGTTGGAGTATAAATTTGTCTTGAATGGGAGAGGGTGGGTGATGTTTTGTGCTTAAGACTTTTACTGATCAAGTCTTGCATCTGTGTCTTTGGCTGACGGTGTTTTGGACGAACACGGTGTGTATTCGGTCTGTATCAGACGCGCGTTCAGTCATGCGCAATTCAACTCAAAAGTCAGTTCAGATAAGAGTGCCAATACGTCATCACCGCGGACCAATGAGAAGTGCCCTGTAACTCGACGAGCTCCGCCCTCACTGATCCACAACATGGCCGCCTCCAGATTACCTCCAGCAGCTCTGACTCTCAAACAGGTGAATATAGCCTGACAGACACTTTATAACCCGAGAGAAATCCAGCACATCTGTACGCCCCACACGAACCCAGAACCTTCTGGTGATTTCTGCGCCGAATACAATTCAGTTAAAGGTTGTTCGTGCGTTTCGTCTGCTCTGCGCTCCTCTTTGGTGTCTGTGCGCATGCGTCAGAAGTTAATATTTCTACTTTTAACATCTGTGTTTTCAGGCTGGTTTAATGTGTTTATCTCAAGCGAAGAGCCTAAAACTATTACCTAACCATTACCTGTGATGTCTGTGCAGCTACAACTTTGAGTCATTTATTTTTATTACGTTTATTAAGATAAACAACCTTTCCGACATGTTCTTTACTTTGGGCTGTTTGAGCATCACGCCACTTGGATCTTACAGGATTTTTTTGTGCTCAGTACAGTTTGTTAAAATTGTCCGTGACTTTTCTTATAAAACTGCCATTCTCGTTGTAAACTCTACAAGATGAAAATAAAAAATGATAGTTAAAATAATGTAAATTAAATGATACCTGCTAACATGTTGAAGATTCTGTCAGATAATAGTGATCGTCTCACAAAAACAGTTTATTAGTCAGACTGTAACACCTCCATTGACATCCATAAGAAAACAGCCCTTGTTGTTTTGTTCAGTCTGTAAGTTCACAGCTGTTGTCCTGCTGAATTGACTGTAATTATGAGATGTGTGTCCTCCTACTGGGAAACTGTTAGTTCCCTGAAAGCTTCTGCCTTCACAGTGAGTTTTACTGTCAGTGTAGTGTCCCCTTCAGACTGTGAGAAACCTCTTGTGTATCACATTCATTAGTCATGAAAACGACACAGTTAAAGGATATAGAAAATACAGACTACTGCCCAGTGTGTTTTCCACAGCCGTCTGTTTTAGATACTGGGCTGAGAATTAAAAAAAACACTAACGTAGACTCAAAATTAAAAACTAAAGACAAGATATAAGATTTTTTAGTCTTGTGTTGTTGTGGCAGTTTTTACAGAGGCAGAAGGTTTTGGGAGTGTACAGAGATCTTCTTCGAAGCATCCGCAGAGTACCTGACGAGTCAGATCGCCGATACCTGAGAGACTGGGCCAGAGAAGAGTTCAGGAGGAACAAGACTGAAACAGACCAGGTCGCCTTTCTTTTCAAATGAATGGACGAATGTTTACACTTTTGAAGTGTTTCCTTTTATAAAGACGAACTCTTTGTGCACTTTAAATGAGTAACAAAAGTCTTGAATTGATTTGTTTTAGATGCTATTTTGAAGGTTATAATTTATATCAAACTCCTTCCTGTTTTCCATATTTCCACTGCTGATCAGAACTGTAAGACAATCTTTACATTCATTGTTTTCCTCAGGATGTTGTGAGGATGATGATCACACAAGCACACAATCATCTGGAGGATTTAAGAAGATCTCTCGCTTTGGCTGGATGCTAGACCATCAGACACACTTCTGCAAGAGCTGCTGCTCTGTTGCCAAAGGAAAAATAAATGTTATTGTATATTTATATTTGCATACATTTATGCATAAATATTTATCTTCCTTAGCCAAATCTAATGAGTCATATCAAGAGTCATAACTGTTGAGTCCCACATGATTTCAGTAAATTAAAACTCAAGTAAATTTACGTAAATTAACTCATCGTACGCAGATGTTTTTAGGTCTTTGGTTAGTTTTAATTTGTTAAGCAGATGCTACGCTGTGAGAACTCCATTTTTGAAAGCTGAGAATAAAAGGACCTTGTAATGACTCCACATAAACCATTCTGGCAGGAGACGAGCAGGAGTTACAATTCTTCATGGATGAAAACCCTCCACGGATGCTTGTTTTGCATAGAAGGTTTATAAGAAAGCATGTAATTAACACAGCAGAGAATGACAGTGAGGCATCAAAAGCAAACTTTGTTTTATACCTTTGTTATCTATAGAAACGTGAATTACTAGGCCCAGATGGAATCTGCACAGTATGGGGCTATGTTTGTTAGATATAACATCACATATGGCATCTACGTTTAAGTCATAGCCTGAGTTTGAGTCCTGCTCGCTCCTGATCTTGTTCCATTACCTCTAAAAATCTATTAGCTTCGTTTCCAGCCAATGACTGTACATGGATTGTCCACAAATTCACTGTTCTGTTACTATATATGATTTATTAAACAAATTATACAGTCGTACAACTTCATTTTCTTAAGGGCAGAAAATGTTCACTTCGCTTTAAGCAACAGTAAACCACTATAGCCGCACATGTATTAAAAAAGTAACAATGTATTGATGACATTAGTTATTAGCATGTCAAAACACAATTCAGAAAAATTAACTAGTAGAGCAGAGGTGTCCAACGAGGTCCACAGACCAGCAGTTTAACTCCAACCCTAATGCAACCCACCTGAAACAGCTAATCAAGGTCTTAAGATGCTAAAAACATCCAGGCAGGTGCGCTGGAGATAAACTCTGCAGGTCTGTGGACCTCCAGAAATGTGGATTAAGACCCCTGATGTCGAGCAACATGTGATCAATTCAAACTCAAAGGTGATCTACACGCATCAGGTTCAGATGAGGAATATGAACAGCAGCACACGCTTTTCATGAGGCTTTCTGACCAGGATGTGGAGGCTCCAGGCGTTCTTCACATCTCAACGCTAACTGCTCATTTTCAAAGCTACTGATGTTATTGGAGTGTAGAAGGGCTTCATTACCTACAGCAACACATTCAAACAATAACTATACAACAGTTGTCTACTGCTTAACATGATTTCTAGCTTGATATCTGGCCAGAAGACATTTCAGAGGAAAAGTTGAATGAAAGACAAATGTGCAAAATAAAAGCCAGAATATGATTTCAAAACTCAAGACGGCTTGGATTACCCTGTGATTTGACCACAAATCTAAGACAACCATACAATATATTATGAAAAGTGATAATTACATTTGTATGATTTGACACAATTGACAAGGCTTGTCTGTGAAACCGGGCCTATATATTGGAATAAGGCTATGTTACAGCCTTATTCCAAAACGGATTAAATTCATTATTTTCCTCAAAATTCTGCAAACAATACAGGAGAGATCTGAAAATAGCTGTGCTCCACTGCTCCCCATCCAACCTGATGGAGCTTGAGAGGTCCTGCAAAGAATGAGAAACTCCCTAAAAATAGGTGTGCCAAGCTTGTGGCATCACACTCGAACAGACTTGAGGCTGGAATTGCTGCCGCCAAATGTGCTTCAATAAAGTATTAAGCAAAGGCTTTTATTTTATTTTTTTTATTTGCAATAATTTCAAACAAACCTCTTTCAAGTTGTCATTATGGGGTATTGTTTGTAGAATTGAGGAAAATAATGAATTTTTCATGTAACAATGTGGAAAAGGTGAAGCTCTGTGAATACTTTCCAGACGCACTGTAAGATTTCTATTCTAAACTGTCCATATACAGTTAAAAAGACAGCAGATGTCATAATTAAAACAATACTTGTTGATATCACAGTGCTGTGGTCCTTTTTCTTACCAGTCTTAAACTCTGAGTCTCTGAGCACACGAGAATATTACTAGTGCAGTAATATCAGCATTCATGAGGATATGACAAGACTGGATCAGTTTCAAACTATACAAACTGTAGACTCATCTCAGCAGTGAAGAAATCAGACAGGCTTCTGACAAATCTTTGGCAGTTTTTGTTTGACTGTGTTGTGTGAAACAAATTCTTTGCTGGGACACAAACGCCCAGCCAGCGTTTTGACATTGAGCTCCAGTAACTGGAAGCACATGTTGACATTCTGAGTTCATTCTGGACCTTGAGTTTGTTTGAGTTGCTGTTTCTGGAGTGTGTTGGACAGTGTTGTCTTTGTGTTAGCTGCTTCATTAATGTTTGTGAGAGACAGTATCTAACTACACCAGTGTTACAGACTAGCTCTCCTCCTGTTTGTTAGCTCTCAGCAGTTTGAGTTCATCTTCTAAGTAGCTAATTTTGTCCAGCAGGGCGGCTCTATCGGCCTGGGCCCTCTGGTTGGCCTGCCAGCGAGCTTCCTCAATCTTCCTTTCATACCAGCGCTCCATCTGCAGAGTCACAGCCTCAAAGAAGTACTGGGTGACCTCCAGGGCATGCTTGTTCTCCGGCTGCAGGGCGACAGACTGGTCTTGTACACCTGTCGAGGTCTGTGTGTGGGTTTCGCTCTTCACTCTTCGTTTTTTGAGGTTCCTGTGATCTCGTGCAGGTTCCTGTTCACACTGTTGATCAGGAACAGGTCTCAGCTGCAGCTTTGAGTCCTGCAGTTCTGGCACTCTGTGAGGGTCACTGCAGGCCCGTGAACGCTGTTTAGGCCGAACGACACAAGGAGACTGTGGAGCAGACCGATTCTGAGACGACTGCTTGTCATCTTAAACAACAAAGAGAAAAGATTTTGAAGATTTTGTTCTGTAATATAACACACATGCTAAAAAACGCAGAATAACACAAGAATCGTAACTGAATCTTAATATTGTTTGGTCATGAGATGAGTAAGAATGTGGTCTATATTTGATCTGGGTTCTGCGTACATTAATTACAGACACCTGCACACCAGAACATCTGTGTGTAAAGATCTTCTACTTCATGTTCTCCTGATAACCGGACATCATATCTTTATATTCCACAACACTTGAGGATAAACCTATGAAAATCATGAATACTGCATGTATGAGCTAGACAATCACATTTACTCATCTGTGTGTGTGACAAAGACAGAGAGAAAAATAGAGACTGAGACAGACACTGTGATGATGATGAATGCGTGACTGTTCAGCCAATCGTGTGTCGTACCCGATGAGACGTCCACCTCAATCACATAGTAGCTGTCTGATCTCTCCTCAGCATGCGTGTTTGCGGCTGCAGTCTCCTCCGGCTGCCGTGCTGATGTACAGGCTGCATCAGAGGACTGGTGAACAGACAGCGTGTCACTCATGGACAAGGAGCGATTGGCAGTGAGACGCGTTTCCAAACTTTGGATCTTAGACAGACACCAGTTCTTGAGATCACTGACCAGTGAAGCCTGTTTACAGAAAACCAGAGAGACAGAGTGAGAGAGATGGAGAGAGGCAGACAGAGAGAGAGAAACTGTTTTAAACAGATTATTAGTTATGCTCCTTTCATATCTACATTCTCCTTATGAAGTTTGAGTTGGAAGCAGATTAAACGGTTTCATTACTACGAAAGTGCTGGTGATTTAGGCTCTGTGATAGTGTGTGTGTGTGTGAGGGGGGCTTTGTGTGTGCAGTATTTGGGGATTATTACCTCTCTCTTCTCTCCGTCCAAGCGTTCCTGTACGGATCTCTTGTCAATGCGATGTAAACATTCAATCCGTTCTGCAGACACTCTCTCTAAAGTCAACTTATCTAGAGCCCTGATCTGAACACACACCACACACACACAGGCAGAACTGTTGTAACTGTTAGCAACGGTTCATTCAGTTATTTCAGACAGAAATACCCCTGATCAATATAATAGCAACGAAACATGTTAACACAAAAAACAATCATCAGGGTGCAACAAATGTGGAACGTTTTACACAACAGAACAGGACAGATCCTGTGAGTACTTTAACAGCTACTTATTACATTCTGGACAAAATGTCATGACTATCACAATCAAAGTTATTGTTCTTCTTTCTCTTTTTGTTCAGTAATTTATTACTGTCATGAAAATTGCAGATTATTTCTGCAATCAGACCAGTAAGTAAATCAGACCAGCAGTCTAGATTAGGTTTAAAGCAGCGGTTTCCACAGCTTGGACACCTGATTCAACTCTTGGTTCAGAGTTTTTTTAGGTGAGGTGTCTCTCACCTGATGTTTGTGCCTGTGCTCCAGCTGGCCCATCTTTCTGTTCATCAGCTCTTGCACAGTGTGAATCTCTGACTGTATTTCCTCTTTGGTCGCCATCAGCTGATTCTCCAGCTTATTAATGAGAGGTTCACACCTGCAGCCGTTCAGCGGGGCCTTCAGTACAAACAACACAAGTGAGTATACAAACCCTTTAGTGCACGAGGAAACATTTAATTACACCTGCCAAAAATCATTAATATTCAAATTTCAGATTCATCTAAATGTTGTTAAATGTCAGTAACTGATCTTTGACTTTAAATTCACATCCTGTTGATTTTATACTGAGCTAAACGATCATACATTTGGCTTATTTAATTATTTTTTAGAGAATTTGGCAGACGACATGATTTTGCCTGTGAATTCATAAAAAATAAAGCAGCTTTGCACTTGGTGGCTTGTCATTTGTAAGTTCAGTTGTGGCATTGCGCCGCTGTGGTGGCACTGTATCATAATCAGCACAACGAGCCGCTGCCATTATCAAGAGAGAATAAAGACAAGGAATTTCATCCTAACAGCCTCTATATTCTGTGGCTGCCCACCTTAATATTACGTCTTCTGCATCAGAGTATGTTACATTAATGAAAAACGTTTTGAAAACTACATGAGCGTGACCTCCACCAGTGTAGCTTTTAGTTTTGCAGCTACAGCTTGTCATTTGAATAAACTGTTATGAGTTTATCAGTGTGAATGGAGTCACAGTGAAGGATGTGGCTACATGAGATTGATATAGTGAACCAGCCACATTACTGACGGATTAAACCAGCCACATTATTGACAGATTAATAATTACTTAAAAAATCATTCAGTTTGGACTTGCGTGAAGTGATGCCATTCAAAACACAACAATAATGAAAGCTGCTATTTTGATATTTAAATAATTTATTATAGCGAACTAAAAGTATTTAGTTAAAGGGGAAAAATAGTTTAATGTAAGAGCTTCATGTGATATATGATTTCTGTACCAATATAATTATCAGACCAAGCAATCGATTAGAATGTAACTGAACTGATAATCTTTTCAGTAATGAAAGGTGGTGAAAACAATCACAGCTTTGTCAAGAGGTGAAGAGAGAAAGACTGAAGTACAGTACTGATAACAGAACATAAACATCACGTTACATTTGCTTTGCTGTTTGTAACTGTAAATGGACATATTAAGTTGTATTAATGTAATGTTGAACAGGGCATTTTTAATCAAATATTCTAAAACTTGGTAACTGTCATTTTCTTCAACCATCTAACTGTGTTTTGGTGTAGTGACACTGATTTCAGACCTGCATTATCTTTCCATCTTTGTCTCTGTAGAGTGTGTACAGCTGATAGGCTGTGTAATTATGTGGAGCAGCCAATGGGAATGATTTCTCCACTTTATTCTTCTTCTGAGTGTCACTGTGTTTGTGTCGTCTGATGAGGGCGCCTGAGGGGGAGAGCTGCAGAAAACACAGCACACGATCTCATTAAAAAACCCATCAAACATTCAGAGTGCTTTAACATGAACCCGCTTCAATTTTCAGCACCATTAAATAGATTATTATATTTAGTAATATCTATTCATCAATTAACTTTGTCAAGTACATTTGGTAAACTGTGTCTATATCTCACCTGCTTGACTTTATTTTTATGGTTTTTGTTAGTTCGTCCCTCTGTGGCGCACACACTCTCATTCTGACCGAGAGGACCATCGCTGCCATGAGTATCATTGACCAGCGATTCACTATCCTACACACACACATAAACACAAACACACACAGAGTAAGGAACAGGTACAACTAAATAATGAAGATTCATAGATGCTCGGACTGAAGATTTAAAGTGTTTATAGAGATCAGATAACTCTGATAACAGAACACCATCTTTAACTGCAGATCAACAGGGTGAAGTGTACTGAGTGTATTGAGTCATCTCCTCCACCTTTCTCTGCAGTATCTGATCACGAGGAACTGACTGCGCTCGGCCCTCAGTCTTCATCCTGTCCCTCCTCTTCCTTACAGTTCGTCCACGGCTAAAGCTCTGCAGATAATCACAGACAGCAGTGTTTCTCTCAACACTTATAAATCACACAGACCAGACATAATTTTCACACGGAAATATTATTTGGAATCATTCATCTAAGAAATTCAGGCTTTTCTATAAAACATGCTACAGTGTTTAGTAAAGGTTCTGCATTGATTTCTCCTGGTTTTCTGTTTTGGCTGTTTGTAGCTGCCTTCTCTAGTGTGCAGCTGTTGGCTAAACAGGAAATAAAGGTGATGCTGTCACGTCTGATTTGAGACACCTGCAAATGTGGTTCACAATCAAATCCGTATCTGATACAGAGGGCGTAAATGACTGAATGAACAAGAATGTAACTGTTCTAATATATTGTGCTGAAGCAATGATTTACAGTGGCAGCTGTAACTGATATAGCTGTTTGTTTAGGAAATGTTCATGTTTGTGACGTCTGCCACATAAGCAGGTCCGTTTATTAGCACAAGAAACAGGTGCATGTGCAGAACAAGCGCTGCACTGAACCATCACCAGTCATGCAAAGTAAACATATCTGCTCTCCTGCACATCACACATTTACAGTCACAGCGGTGCTGCATGCTGTCAGCTCTCTGAGTTTAAAATGAGAATGAGGTGACGTTATTTTTGTTTAAAATTGCATCCCTAATATTACTTGGTGTGTGTGTGTGTGTGAGAGATCTCTTACCTGTGAAGCTTTGGTTAGCAGCAGTGCCACCTCTGGGTTGTTATTTTCTTGAGCCTGATCAAGAGCTGTCTGTCCCACCTCACACCCCCCCAAACCACAGGCGCACGCACACGCACGCACACGCGCGCATACACACACAGACACACACACAGACACACACACAGACACACACACAGACACACACACAGACACACACACAGACACACACACAGACACACACACAGACACACACACAGACACACACACAGACACACACACAGACAGCTAAGAACCGTGTTCATACTTGCACAGATAAATACTTAAAAGCTGCAATATGTGATATTTCTGCTCACATTGTTCTTGATGAGACTGTCTGCTCCAGCCTCCAGTAACATGCGTACAGTCTTCCTGTGATTCAGAGCAGCTGCGATGTGTAACGCTGTGTCCCCTACCTGAAGATCACAGCAGCTTCACTATCACAGACGTGTCACAGTGCTTCACTAATCCATAATATGACCATTATTCAACCTGACCTCGGTCCAGGCTGAGTCAAACCTGACCTCGGTCCAGGCTGAATCAAACCTGACCTCGGTCCAGGCTGAATCAAACCTGACCTCAGGGAAAATAACTCACATAATTTCTCTCAGTCACTGAGCAGATAGCGCTGAGGAGAGTTTGGGTCACACTCACATGGTTGTATCGGGCAGACACATGCAGACATGTGTCACCCACCTGCACAAAACACACAAAAAGAAAATCTGAATGCATGAGAGAAAAGAAAAAAAATGGAAGTTTGAAATGCTGAACTTCTTACAGTGTTTTTACTGTCAGGACGAGAGCCGCCCAACAGCAGGATTTTAGAGCTCTGAGCATGACCGTTCTGACACGCCAGATGAAGAGCCGTGTTTCCTGCCTGAGAAACATCAATCTGTCTATTTAACCAGAACTGTTGCATGAATAAAATAAATATGCGATTATATGCGATTCTAGATACTGACTGGCCAACACAGTAATAACAACTTTACTTGAGTTGTGACTGAATTAGATGTAGATGCTCCAATGCAACAAAACAAAAGAGCTGAATATGAGACAACCTTCCATAAGCTGGCAGTATGATCACACCACATCATTGTGAGAAATACATTTATTACAATCATTAAAATGTGTCAAAAATCCCAGCCCCCTGGCAACAACAAAAACATGAATTTTATTTTTCTCCATTTATGTGAATGTGACACTGTACATGTCAATGATTGGCAGATTTTGCTGTGGCAGTGAATGTCACCTTGTTTTTAGCGTGGACATTGGCTCCGGCCTTCACCAGCAGTTTAACACACTGACTGAATCCGTGCCACGCTGCCTCATGTAGTGCAGTATTCCCATCCTGACACAGAGCAAACATAAACTGTGAGCCCCTTCATATCAAACTGTCTGTGTGTGTGTGTCTCCATATCCACACTGACATTTATACACAGAATAATTAACCAATAATGATTAAATAATTAAATAATGTAAAGTTTGCTTCTTACATATATTACATATTACTATAAGAGTAACATACACAATGTTAGAAATATAACATTGTCTCTAGTGTAACATAGTTTTTTATGTTTTGTATAGGAATTTCTTTACATTCCTAAACCCACAGAAGAGCTGGAGAGACTCCATCATGCTGTTAATGTTTTTCAGTCAGTTTAGTATTGCTACAGCATGAATTGCCATGGTTTACATATGCATTTTGGAGTTTTTATTGAAAGTGACTTACAGTGCATTCAGGGTAATATTATTATTTTTGCTGTCCTGTGTGCTTTCATGACAGCATTTCACATGATCAAGTGAAATGCTGAAGTGCAGTGATGATTTGACTGTACAAACAGTAAATATCAGTTGTTGAGGATAACGGATCAGGGAACATCAGAGCAGTGCAGCAAACACCTGCTACACTAACTCTGTTTTTATAGCATGTGTAAAAGTGAAATGTATTAACCTTGTCCTGTCTATCTAGTGCACACCCTTCCTGAAGCAGAGCAGAAATGACGTCTGTGTTTCCCACCACCGCAGCTCTGTGTAACGCTGTCTGCTCCCCCTGGAAACAACAAAAATATGATGCTGTACAGTCTGCAGGAGCAACAAACACCATTTAATCATTTAGAACACATTTAATCATTACAGTACATTACACTAACCTAACCCTAACATTTATTTTGTGTTTCACAGCAGAATGTCATGAGGGTAAATGAATAATGAGTTTTCATGTGTCTGAATTTACTCTTTAATTGCTTTATAAATACACAATCCTTCAGCAGCTATTCAGCTAAAGTCTCTTTAGAAAGTTCACCATCTTTTTTTAAATCACAAAATGAATATGGGCTTCTATGTGATGTCTGCTGACACTTTATACTCACATCATCCTGGATGTCCAGCTCACAGCCGGCTGCCAGCAGAATCCTCACAACTGCAGTGTGGCCCTTATAGGCTGCCAGATGAAGAGGAGTGCGGCCATTCTGAGGGTCAATGAAGAACCTTCAAAATTTCTTCTTCACTGTTTAACATGCTTGAAATGTAGAACTGTTTCAGGACTAAGGCAGAATGTAGAAAGTAGAATCTTCAGGACTAAACGAGCACTTACAGTGGTCACACTTTATATTAGGTGTCTGTAAAGCTAGGGTAGCAATAGCAAGGTAGCTTTGAAGGTATAAGATCCCGCCCTCTCTTCAGAACACTCTTCAAAACCACGCCTCCTCCAGCATATGAGCACATACAGAGTTTGACAGACAAGTAGAACATTTGGACCGAACGCAATGATTGGATGAACATTTTATGGTCCTGTGCCTTCCACAGAAGATAGATATTTATATAAATATATTTGGAGCACTTAGTGATGCTATCAGGATGTGAAGAGACTTTCAACCAGCAGAACACAAGATTTCTGGAAAAACAGTGCCTCCCCAGCCTTGTGTAGTTACATGTGAAAAATACATTGATACACTGCACTCACGGTGTACATGTGTTGTTCTGGCTGGTTTAGTATATACATGTTAAAGACATTTCTTTCAAGTTTTCACCACACTTTATATATTTCAGTGAATTACTGCGGGTGTTAACACACTCACCTTTGTAGTGGCTACCTTGGCCCCTTTGTTGATGAGTTGAACCACATGGTCAACTCGGCCCTTGTGCGAGGCTATGAGGAGACGCTCAGAGAGTGCTCGCACCGATGGCCCATCCTGCTGTGTCATGAATTAGGAAAAACCCTGGGGAGAGGGAAATATTCGGGGTCAGAAGCAGGAACCGGTCCTTCTGCCTTGGGATGAGAGGAATGAGGAAGCATAGATGTCCAGCTTGTGGAGGGATCTGACCCTCATGTGCATCACAGAGGCCTGTAGAGAAACAGGAAATAGTACAACTGTGACATAACAGCACAAAGTGCAATACATGAGTTCCCCCAAAAAAAGAGCGGATATGACTGCAGAAGGAGGAGGACTGAGGAGTGAGAAGCAGCTTTGTGGCCTCCTAATCTAGCACACAACATCAGTCACATATTCAGAAAGTGTCCATCATTAACAGCTGCCTGTGATTAAAGATGCACAGGACAGAAATGAGAAGAACTTTTAATGCTCAAAGCCGTTTTTTAAACGGGTTCTGCAGTGAGAAACTCACTACCACAGTTCACTGTGATAAACCGTGTCAGAGTTATCCACTACTGACCAGGTCACATTTTACTGAAAATATAAATCATTCTTCAATCAAATGAATGGCAGTTAATGAAATGTTAAAAAAGTTTTAAAAAAGCAGTAAAAGACGGTGGATACAGTCACAGCACTGACCAGTGGCAGCTCTGTGTGAGCTTCACAGAGTTGTGGCAGTACTGATGTGATAGATTTAGCATTACTGATGAGTGAAATGGACACAGGTGCAGTATGGCAGTAATTCAGAGGACAGCTGACAGATCCCCACGAGCACAGCCACACCTCCTTCATCCTGCCATCCCTACATGAACACTGGCCTGTTCATACCTTACACAAAACATGCATTACCTGAGGAATAAAGAAGTTCAAAATTGTGTCTGTAAAGCTGTTTGCCCCGAGAACATTTTAAAATAAACTCTAAGGATATTACTGTGTACTGCCAAAATTATTATATTTTATGTGAAATTAATCGTTTTTAACTTGATTACATGTAACTGATATTTTGTAATTGATATCTTGTAATTGATATCATGTAATAACGTGTAATATTTTAAATCACATGATCAGCTGGTCTTCTCATCTGAATTTGAAATCATAGTTGATGCGTAACATATTCGGACTCATATTCATATTGGACATCATGATTTTAAGTTCAAATATATATGAATAAGGAAAAATTTTCCATTTTTTCCAAAACAACTTTTGACTTTATAAGGTCAATTCAAATGGTCCTCCAATGAGACAAGAAGTATAAATACTGCACTGTTATCTGAATTAATATGAGCTCACATCATTATTTTAAAACAAACAGCAAAAAAGGGGGAAACAAGCAGAACCATGCTACATATCACACTGCAGGACATCACATTGCAGTCAACTTCCCAAAAGCATTTTATGTCAAATACACAAATATTTGACATCTTTCAAAAAAAGAGAACAGTAATGGAAATATACGCAGCTGAAATATAAGCTGTCCATGGACCATGGCCCATTAAAACTTCACTGTACCCCAGTAATCAGATTCCAGACCCTAAATAACTGCATTACCATCAACCTAAACGTTATTACTGTCCCATGAGACTGAAATATAAGAGGAATGTGCAGATCGGTTCAGACATAAAAGTCTGCTTATCACATTTAATCTGCATGACATATTCTCAAAATCCATCTCACTGCACTACAGTACAACATGACTTCATTAGATGCAGTGAATATTACTGTCAGGATTCTGCTCTTAAAACAAACACGTCGCTCACCACATATCTCAAACCCAGCCAGTGAGTCTTAGTCTGATCAAAGCTTTGATCAGACTATCCAGAAGCAACACCAGATGATACTATATCAATACTAAACATTTCAGCACAATCACAGATTTTTCTAGTTCATCCTCAAATGGCTACAACTTCACAGTAAACTGAAAGTTTGAAAAGACAAACTTTACTAGCAGCTTAACAAAACTTTGTCTGAAGTTTAAAACAGGTGTACAGACATATAACAGTGGCAGACAGGTCGACTGTCAAAAGACTACACGTCATTCACAGATGAAATGAAATATTACTTCTACAATGATACAGTTAACTACTAAAGCCTCATTGTAAAGAAATGGAATATGGTTTTCCTGTCTCCTTATCGTATCTACAGGGTACTGTAAATGACAGGTCAGTTCATAACGACGTTACACGCACACATCAGAATGCTGAGGGAACGTTCATCTGTTTCTGTGTAATAAAAGAGTCAGAATCAGAGTGTTGCTGCTCCTGACAAAAATATAACAGGAGCGATTGCTAAAGCACTGCAGACAGGAATGACATTATTTCCCTGTCTGAAACCTTATCCCCATATCTCATCCTCTTAATCCTTTTCTCCTTGTGGTGAAGCAAGAGTTTCACTTTTCAGCTCTATTCAGAGGGTTTGAGGCTGTTAAGACTTCTTGCCAGAAAACATTCTGAATATGTGTAGCTCAGAGGCAAACAGTAGATCTATTAAATGATACTGAGTTTTATCAGCTAAATAACCATCGGAGTGAATCTCACGGAACCTGTCGGGAAAACATGCAGGTCATGTTTCGTCCAAAAATCATATGGAAGAAATGAAAAAGTATATGTTGCATTACATTTAACATCAAGTAAAGATTTGCTAATTAGCAGACATGCTTGATGTAAAACATTTTTACGTTAAGTACAATATTTTCTATGATACAGTTTACTAAAATAAACTGAGTTTTAATGTATCCTCACACTTAAGTGCTATCAAAACTCAATTTAAATTCTGAACTAATACATTTTCATGCTCCAACACAACTGTTGAAATATTTTGGAGTTTAAAATGAATAATTGATTTTGATTTTTACCACTTTTAGGAAAGTATGATCTATGAACTATGAACTGTATGATCTGATGGGGTTTAACTATGATGGTATATGGTTATATGATCTGTACATCAGATGACCAGTACTAGAAACAATTTAGAAAGAGTGATATCACCACACCCTTTATCTGATCCAGAAAGCCCTTCATCACACAAAAGATTTAAATAAATAACTCAAGAAAAACTGCCCTCAAAACAACCAATAATAGCAATGATGCATGTATTAAAGAAAGCTATTCCAGATAACACTACAGGTTTCTTCACCTTAGCCTGACTCTGGACACATTTTCTGAAAAACAGTACCACGGTAACCATGGCTTTGACTAAAATGCTATATTAACTACAGCAATTTTTACAGCTGTATAATCATAAATCAAGATCTCAGTCAGTGCAAGAATATTTGTTAAACAGCAGAAAGCAGCAGGCAAGTATATCATTGTGGTTTAGCTAATAGTTTAACAATAATGTCTGTGTAATGGGAGTCATTTTAACTATATTTAACTATACAGCAGAAGTATGTGATCTGTCAGATTTTTTATGTTTAAATGTCTAGTGAAAGTGTATGGGTGGAAGGTTAGTTTAGTGACAAAACCTGTTAAAATCCCCCTTTGAGAACACGTTCAACTAGACAAACAATGAACAATGTTAACTGTGAACACACGAAATGTTTTCTTGTAGTAGAGTGATGGTTGGTCAGCCTCATTCGCTGTAACATTAGTACATACGCTTTATTTACTTGTTGAGGGTTTCTTTTCTCTGTAAAGCAGCTTTGAAACGACATGTATTGAAACAGCAGAAGTGTGAGAATGTGCCCGTTTAGACAGATAAACGGTGTGTGTGTGTGCGTGATTGTGTGTGTGTGAGTGATTTTGTGTGTGTGAGTGTGATTGTGTGCGAGTATGTGTGTGCGAGTATGTGCGTGTGTGTGAGTGTGTGTGTGATTGTGTGAGTGATTGTGTGTGTGAGTGATTGTGTGCGAGTATGTGTGTGCGAGTATGTGCGTGTGAGTGATTGTGTGTGTGTGTGATTGTGTGCGTGAGTGATTGTGTGTGTGTGTGATTGTGTGTGTGATTGTGTGAGTGAGTGATTGTGTGTGTGAGTGATTGTGTGTGTGAGTGATTTTGTGTGTGTGTGAGTGAGTGTGTGCGTGAGTGATTGTGTGTGTGTGTGTGTGAGTGATGTGTGTGTGTGTGTGAGTGAGTGTGTGTGTGTGTGAGTGATTGTGTGTGTGAGTGATTGTGTGTGTGTGTGTGTGTGTGTGTGTGTGTGTGTGTGTGTGTGTGTGTGTGTGTGTGTGAGTGTGTGTGTGTGAGTGAGTGTGAGTGAAACATTCTTCTGTGAAGGACTCTGAAGTCCTATAGCAACCCCAGACTGACTGTTGATCCTCTCAAAACAAATGAGCGCTTCACACACACTAAACACACACTAATCACACAACAGCTCTACACCAGCAGTACAGAGACTAGTAAACAGCGTGAACACTACTGAACACTACTGAACAAACGGAAGTCATACCGAACGTTCACAGAAGCGCCTCTTCCCGAAACTTCCACCGCTCTCCTCATCCGCCGGGAATCTGCCCAACTGCGCAACAACCGGGAGGGGGGCGCTTCACGGCACTACTATGGCGAAGGTGATGAATATTCATGAGGACGGTCATGATTGACCGTGGTTTATGAATATTCATGAGGACGGTCATGATTGACCGTGGTTTATGAATATTCATGAGGACGGTCATGATTGAACGTGGTTTATGAATATTCATGAAGATGGTCATGATTGAAAGTGTTTCATGAATATTCACGATGTTCATAAGAAACCGCTTCGCTGTACTACTATGGCAAGGGCGCTGCTGAATATTAATCAGGAGACATTTCATAGCAATACTATGGCGAAGGATTAGCTCATAAATATCATGTGACACAAACTCGCATGATCACTGTTTCAGAGCGTCCAGTCAACTAAACTAGTTTATAAACTAAAGTAAGTAATTCATAACGTAAATCGATTCACGAGGCAAACTTTCACCACAGTACCATTCTCTAATCATTTGTTGATAAAGTGCCCACTTACAAAGGTCTGCTGTTCAGCCAATCAGGCGCGCCGACGTCACGTTACGTGATTAATATTAAAACTCTTTCATATGAACAAATTGTGTTCTTTTGTAATCTGTACATTCGAGATATCAGCTTGTTATAATTTTTGTCAGTATGTTTCATCTGCCTTTTGGTCCTCTTCCTTTAAAACCTTAACTGAATTCAAATAAAAAATATTTTCGGTCTGTTCCAAATCCTTACAAATACATACAAATTAAATGTTTAAATAAAAACAGTATTGGGCAAACCACGACTAGCTGACACTTTAAGAAAGCCGCTTAAACGGCAAGCCTGCAATCGTGGCTAAAGAACATGTCACGCAGCAAGATGCCGTTGTTTTTGAATGCATGTCAATAGAGAAACTTTACTATGGTTTCACTATGATTAGGATGTTATTTTATAAGAGAAGGCAGACTAGGGAATGTCGCGAGTCAGGACTCATTTACGTGTAATACTACTGTTTATTAATTAAAAAACTGAACGTTTTTTAAACAGACTGAATTGTCATTACTGATTGGCTAATGTTCCTCACGTGATCGAAGTTGACCGTTTTGCTTTCTTTAACATAGATTGGCTGAGTTTGCTATCTTCCCAATATTAATAAAATCTCTGCTTTTACAGTCACATAGGCGCGATGACGTCACAGGCATGATCGCTTGCAGTTCACCAATAAAGTTCCGCTATTCAAAATGTGTTTGTACTTCCTGTTTTCATTTCCCGTGTGACGTCTGAGAACATTCATCTCGAAAGAAGGAAAACCTTCAGCAGCGCCACGTCAGGATTACAGCTGTAGATAAACACCTGTCGAGCGTCAGGTTCTTCAGTCATGGAGAGCAGATATAACCTGAAGAGTCCAGGTATGACAGCACACACACTGTGAGGTCCTGTTATAATAATAGCAATGTATGTGGTCTGACTTATACACCCATTCAGTCCTTTAATCGTTGTGATGTGATCTTAGTCACATCATTCATCTGCTGTGTAAGTCAATACATCTGTACTCACTGGTGCTAAAGTTCATCTGAATTCCTGGATACCCAGCAGGCAGATGATGTGTGCAGGGCTGTCGCTCTGTTTCACAGGAAAAGTCACTCCAGCGCTGTTTGACCTCAGCGAGGAAGACAAAACAGGCAGGTGTCTGCCTCTGCATCGTGTACACCAGTCAAATATTCCTCACATGTGAGAAATCTTTGTAGATAATTGTTCAGTAGTAACAGTTAAAAGATCTTATTCTGTAATATTTAGTTAAAAATCTGTTTTCATAACATTAGGACAAATATTGAAATATCAACCAGTTTCCTTTTTGGACTATTTAAATGACTCTGACACAATGTGGGGATTAAGAGACTAATTATGATGTTAAGTGTATATGGAGTTATATTAGGTGTATTTGGACAGCCAAAAACCATCAGAGGTTCTGCAGTAGCTAAGAGGTTTGAGTGTTTTATTATCACTGCAGTAGCCTGTCTGTCCGTCGTCCTCTTTATTACTCAAACTGTTGACAGACACATTTAAACATTTTATTTGTACGATAGACAGTTTTCGTATTATATTTTTGTTTTGTTATGTTTGTGTCATTCACAGAAACACTGAGCTCCAACTGTTACCGTATCATGTTCTGAGGCAGCTCAGCTGGATTTGAGATTCTGAGCTCTGAGATTTGATCATTAATCTACTTAATGAGCAAATATCTACTGTTTCAAAAGCTGCTTGTCCTTCCGTGCAGTCTTCAGAGTAAACGCCCACTCTTATGATTGGCTAACACCTTTGCATAGCAAATTAGTATTAACAGCTCAGTCATAATGTGTGCAGACTGCAGTTCTAAAACTCTGCATGTTGAATACTGACAGCTGCTCAAACCATGCCAAAGTCATTCCTGAATCTTCAGGTCTTCAACATACACAGTCTTCAGTTACAGCTCTCCTCAGAGCAACAGTGTGACTGTGTTGTATTTCATGAAAACTGACAACAATCTAGATTCTAGTTGACAACAGTGAAAGGGATGATAATGTTTTTAAGACACACCCTGAGTAGTTCTGAAGAGGTTTCTGTAGCAGACATCAGTGGAGTAACTCCAGCAGGATGAGCAGATGTTTTCTGTAGCAGACATCAGTGGAGTAACTCCAGCAGGATGAGCAGATGTTTTCTGTAGCAGACATCAGTGGAGTAACTCCAGCATGATGAGCAGATGTTTTCTGTAGCAGACATCAGTGGAGTAACTCCAGCAGGATGAGCAGATGTTTTCTGTAGCAGACATCAGTGGAGTAACTCCAGCAGGATGAGCAGATGTTTTCTGTAGCAGACATCAGTGGAGTAACTCCAGCAAGATGAGCAGATGTTTTCTGTAGCAGACATCAGTGGAGTAACTCCAGCAGGATGAGCAGATGTTTTCTGTAGCAGACATCAGTGGAGTAACTCCAGCAAGATGAGCAGATGTTTTCTGTAGCAGACATCAGTGGAGTAACTCCAGCAGGATGAGCAGATGTTTTCTGTAGCAGACATCAGTGGAGTAACTCCAGCAGGATGAGCAGATGTTTTCTGTAGCAGACATCAGTGGAGTAACTCCAGCAGGATGAGCAGATGTTTTCTGTAGCAGACATCAGTGGAGTAACTCCAGCAGGATGAGCAGATGTTTTCTGTAGCAGACATCAGTGGAGTAACACCAGCAGGATGAGCAGATGTTTTCTGTAGCAGACATCAGTGGAGTAACTCCAGCAGGATGAGCAGATGTTTTCTGTAGCAGACATCAGTGGAGTAACTCCAGCAGGATGAGCAGATGTTTTCTGTAGCAGACATCAGTGGAGTAACTCCAGCAGGATGAGCAGATGTTTTCTGTAGCAGACATCAGTGGAGTAACTCCAGCAGGATGAGCAGATGTTTTCTGTAGCAGACATCAGTGGAGTAACTCCAGCAGGATGAGCAGATGTTTTCTGTAGCAGACATCAGTGGAGTAACTCCAGCAGGATGAGCAGATGTTTTCTGTAGCAGACATCAGTGGAGTAACTCCAGCATGATGAGCAGATGTTTTCTGTAGCAGACATCAGTGGATTAACACCAGCATGATGAGCAGATGTTTTCTGTAGCAGACATCAGTGGAGTAACTCCAGCAAGATGAGCAGATGTTTTCTGTAGCAGACATCAGTGGAGTAACTCCAGCAGGATGAGCAGATGTTTTCTGTAGCAGACATCAGTGGAGTAACTCCAGCAGGATGAGCAGATGTTTTCTGTAGCAGACATCAGTGGAGTAACTCCAGCAGGATGAGCAGATGTTTTCTGTAGCAGACATCAGTGGAGTAACTCCAGCAGGATGAGCAGATGTTTTCTGTAGCAGACATCAGTGGAGTAACTCCAGCAGGATGAGCAGATGTTTTCTGTAGCAGACATCAGTGGAGTAACTCCAGCAAGATGAGCAGATGTTTTCTGTAGCAGACATCAGTGGAGTAACTCCAGCAGGATGAGCAGATGTTTTCTGTAGCAGACATCAGTGGAGTAACTCCAGCAGGATGAGCAGATGTTTTCTGTAGCAGACATCAGTGGAGTAACTCCAGCAGGATGAGCAGATGTTTTCTGTAGCAGACATCAGTGGAGTAACTCCAGCAAGATGAGCAGATGTTTTCTGTAGCAGACATCAGTGGAGTAACTCCAGCAGGATGAGCAGATGTTTTCTGTAGCAGACATCAGTGGAGTAACTCCAGCAGGATGAGCAGATGTTTTCTGTAGCAGACATCAGTGGAGTAACACCAGCAGGATGAGCAGATGTTTTCTGTAGCAGACATCAGTGGAGTAACTCCAGCAGGATGAGCAGATGTTTTCTGTAGCAGACATCAGTGGAGTAACACCAGCAGGATGAGCAGATGTTTTCTGTAGCAGACATCAGTGGAGTAACTCCAGCAGGATGAGCAGATGTTTTCTGTAGCAGACATCAGTGGAGTAACTCCAGCAGGATGAGCAGATGTTTTCTGTAGCAGACATCAGTGGAGTAACTCCAGCAGGATGAGCAGATGTTTTCTGTAGCAGACATCAGTGGAGTAACTCCAGCAGGATGAGCAGATGTTTTCTGTAGCAGACATCAGTGGAGTAACTCCAGCAGGATGAGCAGATGTTTTCTGTAGCAGACATCAGTGGAGTAACTCCAGCAGGATGAGCAGATGTTTTCTGTAGCAGACATCAGTGGAGTAACTCCAGCAGGATGAGCAGATGTTTTCTGTAGCAGACATCAGTGGAGTAACTCCAGCAGGATGAGCAGATGTTTTCTGTAGCAGACATCAGTGGAGTAACTCCAGCAGGATGAGCAGATGTTTTCTGTAGCAGACATCAGTGGAGTAACTCCAGCAGGATGAGCAGATGTTTTCTGTAGCAGACATCAGTGGAGTAACTCCAGCATGATGAGCAGATGTTTTCTGTAGCAGACATCAGTGGAGTAACTCCAGCAGGATGAGCAGATATATTCTGTAGCAGACATCAGTGGAGTAACTTTTGTGTTTGTGTGTTTATCAGCTGTGAAGAGGCTGATGAAGGAAGCAGCTGAGCTCAGAGACCCCACAGAGCATTATCACGCCCAACCACTAGAGGTGAGCTGCACTGCAAGTCTGAGACATTAATTCCTATTAGCATTATTTATTAACTCTTCATCAGAGTAATCACACTTTGTCTAAATATGATCATGAGTTGGTGTAAAAACATTTGATGGACTCATTACCATTCTTTACTGTGAACAGACTGAATAACTAACGCTGTAAATCATTATAATCATAGACAGACAAATAATGTAATAAGCGGGATTTGATTTACTGAAGATCATATTTAAAATCCTGTAGAATATTCAATAGCCACAGTGTGTTAGTGTGTAATTATGTTATGATTATAATTTTTGTCATAATCAAAAAGCCCTAGTGAGGAGTCTGCGTGCGAGTCTGCGTGTGTCAGACAGACAGACAGGGAGATGTGTTCTGATGTTGTGTAGTAATGTTTTGTAGTTAGTTTTGGAGCACAGTTGTACTTGTATGTGTGTCTCTGCTGATGTGATTGATGTGTGTCGGGTAGGATAACCTGTTTGAGTGGCACTTCTCCGTCAGAGGACCTCCAGACTCAGAGTTTGATGGTGGAGTTTATCACGGTCGGATCGTGCTGCCACCTGAATACCCCATGAAGCCCCCCAGCATCATTCTGCTCACTGTAAGACTTCTGTCATTCTGCTCTCACTCTTCTTTGCACTTTTTTCCACTACCTAGTGCTATATATATATATTCTCTTATTTTAAGCCCAATGGAAGGTTTGAGGTGGGGAAGAAGATCTGTCTGAGTATATCTGGTCACCATCCAGAGACATGGCAGCCATCATGGAGCAGTGTGTATCCTCACACACACACACACACACACACACACACACACACACACTCTCATGATTTTTTTACTGAACTAATCAAATGTCCTGTCCCTTCCCCTAACCCACACACTAAACTGTTGGCATTAATGAATTAAAATAACACCATTTAGTATGTTTTAAAGCTTTTACCTTGTTATACCTATCATTATACACGTGTCCCCGTATACCACATATACCAGTACACACACACACACTCACACACTTATTTAAACTGTGTATGTGGTGATCAGTTAGTGACAAATAATAACATCTGACATCACACACCAGAGCTGGTGCTACACATCCTCACCTGGAACATTTAGATATGCTTTCATCACCTGGACAGTGTTTGTCCTCAAAGCTCTTTAGCTCTTGAAGATTCTGGTGTTGTTCTGGATCAGTTACACACGTCATTTTCCAGAGATAACAGAGGAAATTAAAACATCACAACACAGAATCCTTAATAGTCCTAAAAATAGGATTACTTTTTTTTTTATGCAACATATCATTTCTCAGTTTCCGAAATATGACAATCATTTGTTTTATACTTTGTAAAGCAGACATACACAGCTAAATACAAGAGTCACAGAGCTCAACAGGGTCATTTATCTCTTTTCAGTATTAATCCATGTGTGTCTGTGTCAGTTCGTACAGCATTAATCGCAATCATTGGATTCATGCCGACTAAAGGGGAAGGAGCGATAGGATCTCTGGACTACACCCCTGAGGAGAGGAGAGCTCTCGCCAAAAAGTAAGAGATCTTACAACCACCCTCAGTCTGTGTTTCCTCCTGATATGTGCCTCTTACATCACTAGCATTTCTAATGCTAGTGATGACACATCTGACGCACTTGCATTATTGCGTTTTATTTATAATTTTGCTAAAATGCACATGAATAAAACATTGAGGAACAGCATTTTGAAGTTTCATTTCACAGAATATCTCCATAACAAAAAAGAGTGTTATAATATCTGTCTTCGGGTAACTAGACTAGTCTGGATGCCGTCGGTTAACTAGACGAGTCTGGATGCCGTAGGGTAACTAGATGAGTCTGGAGCTGTGCTTTATAGTGAAACAGTGTGTTGGAAAATCATGTGTCACCCCAGAGAGCAGTAAGTGATGATTGAGTCCAGCTGAGACATCACACAGGCGTGTGTGGACCTGCTGTGTCTAAAGACAGATTGAGATGTGTGACAGATCGAGTTCTGAGATTTTTCTCTAATCAACACATCCTGATGAAACACATAGCAGCAGATCTGTGTGACTACGGGTTGATCAGCCTTCATACCCCCATATTAATGTTTATAGAGAAAGCCAATGTGTGATTCCCCATCTGTCTGTGTCATGCAGTGATTTAAAGGTGTTTCAACACAATCATGTTAAAGGATGCACAGCGTTACAATAGTGTTGCATTTACAATATTACAATACAATAAGTACAAATACAGCATTAATATAAAGTGTTATTTTAACTTTCAGCTGTCAGATCTAGATCTGATAGGTAAAATAATGTTAAGAGTTGTTCTGTAAAATGACATTAAACTGCTGTTTTACATTATAGATCATATGCTGTGTCTTTAAACTAGAACATTGTAATGATGAATAATGACTATGTGGATGTGTGTGTGTGTTGCAGGTCTCAGGACTTCGGCTGTGAGGTCTGTGGAAGCTGCATGCGCTCTGCTCTGCTGCCTCTCTCTCCTGACAGTGACCTGCGACCTGCCGACCCTCAGGCACACCGACTGGCCCAGCAGATCAGCTTCAAGGTGAAACACACACACACACACACACATTTATAATCATGCACACACACACTTTCATGCATGTATATACACACACACACACTTCTGAATTCATGATGCTGAAGTGGATACATTTTGACATCTGATTAATACAGAATACTGCAGTGCCTTTTAGAAACTCTTGAGATGTTTTGTGTGTGTGTGATCAGGCTGATTCCAGTTCATCAGCTGCAGATGCTGAAAGCTCTTCAGGAGCATCAAACAAAACTGAACAACACAGTGCAAGCCACCTGACCACAAAAGAGAGAGACCCAGAAGACTCATCGTCAGCAGAGCAGGTGGAGAACAAACATCATAACATTCAGCTTTCATAACTTCCTGTTTATTCTCATGTTGGGGAGGATTTGGAGACACTTACATCACTGGGTGATTTATAAACCTGCATGTTCATAATGAACTTAAGTCTCTTTATTCTTTCTCAGTCTGAATCCAATTCTGTGGCACCTCAAACCCCACATGAAGGTCCATCTGCTTCAGCAGCGCCGAGTCCACGTCAGCGCCGCACACAGAACCAGCAGAACCAGACCCAGTCGCGGAGATACCCCACCTCACCTCGCAGTGCGTCACCTGCGGCTCAGCTCCCTCCACAGGACACCAGTCACACGGGCTCGGCTGTCCTGATCGTCCTCCTCGCGCTGGCGCTCACCGCACTCATCTTCCGCAGGATCTACCTGGCACATGAGTTCAACTATGAGCTGTGAACTGTTACTACAGCACACAGAATCCTGCTCACGTCTTCTGCACTTCCTCTCTGCTCATGTCCAGATCCTGGATGGTCTCTCCGCAGCCCTCTGCCACGTCATTCATCTGAGACTCAACAAAAGCCATCAGGATGAAAGGAAAGGTCTTTTCATGATGCCTCTCACACATCAATGAATTGCCCCTAAATTATTATTAATGATGAATAAAATAATGCTTGCTTATTTAAAGTGGTTTGTAAAGCACATTAATTGCATTGCCTTTAGTTTATATGGATTTTAATAAAAACTACAGGACATCTCTATTACTGTAGAAACTCCAGACACATCATAGTAATGCAAAACACATTTATTTTTACATTTAATTACAAATTGGGGAGAAAAAAATTCTTCCTCAAAATAATGTAAGAATTCTAAGACCTTATAATTGTGTATTATTATAATTATTATTATCTTGTTAAAATATGAGGGCTGTTTGAGGAATGTTATCATATGAGAATACTATTTCCATTTTCCTGTAATCTTTTTATTAACGTAGTTTAAGTACAATGTACAAATTGTACTCTTAGTCTAAAGCAAACACTGTTGTAAACACTGTTCAGTGTCTGTGTGAACGTGTTTATGTCAGAACAAAACTGTAGTCATGTAGACGTGACTTTCTACATTTGGTGAATGCTTTGTCCTTGTTTTATCAAATGAAAAAAATGTATGGAACCAGATTGACAGAATAATGTTTTAATGTTTTACAGAAACTCAGAAATGATGTCCAGTGAGCTTATTAATGTATTAATGTTATAAATCCCAAAACTGTTCCCCCTGTTTAAATACAGGCTCCTAAAACAACATTTCCAGTCCAGGTGCTTGTCATCAGAACTGGCTGAGCATATAATGAATAAATGTGATGTATCTCTGACTGTTTCTGAAGTTCTGCTGTTTGCTAAACATCATCTTACTGCTCATATTTCTGAAGATCTCGAGATAATGTGAGATGTGTGCAGGGTTTGAACATTACATGCACCAAGTCAGAACATCAAAAACGAGACCAATGAAATATTATTAAGTGATTACACTGTAGTGAATGTGCTTCATTTTCTGAGCGTTTCTGTGCATTGTCCACATTAAATGAAAGCCCTGCATGATGCGCTGAAGTTTGCCTCTTTCAGTGTTGTCAGTTACTGTAAATTTGTTCACCGTGTTTCGGGTGCTCGTATTCTGAGGGTTTCCGTGGTGTTCTTCATTACTGTACGTGATTTGGTCTTGGTGATTCACTTTAACCTCAAGCGTTTTATTCACACTCAGTTTTTCATTCATTTATTCAGTAACAACACAACGCACGCCTCCGTGAACGCGCAGTACAGAGCCGATCACAGGCGCGCGCGCGACACTGAGCGCTGACGGGACGCTGTCTGAGCGGCGCGTCTGAGCGGCGCGATGTGCGGCGCGATGTGCGGCCGTGTTCAAGTCGCGCTCGTCGTTTTGTGTGCGAGTGTTTGCGGGGACTGCGGGACGGCGACACGCGTCGCGAGAGCACCGGCGCACGAGCACAAACACGGCACGTAAGTTTCTCACATCGTCACGTTAAGTGCGTTAACATTATAACCTGAACTGTGCGACACCTGAAGATCACAAGAGCTGATCACGGTACAGTCCGCAGTGAACGACATGTACATCAGTTAGTAATTAGTCTCATTAACGTGAAATCTTCCGTGCATGATTGTCATTGATCGACATCGGTGTGAGATCTGATTGATCGACATGAGTGTGAGATCTGATTGATCGACATCGGTGTGAGATCTGATTGATCGACATCGGTGTGAGATCTGATTGATCGACATCGGTGTGAGATCTGATTGATCGACATCAGTGTGAGATCTGATTGATCGACATGAGTGTGAGATCTGATTGATCGACATGGGTGTGAATCTGATTACTTTCGACATCGGTCGATTGTGAGATCTGATTGATCGACATGAGTGTGAGATCTGATTGATCGACATCTGAGATCTGATGATGATCTGAGATCTGATTGATCGACATCGGTGTGAGATCTGATTGATCGACATGAGTGTGAGATCTGATTGATCGACATGGGTGTGAGATCTGATTGATCGACATCGGTGTGAGATCTGATTGATCGACATGAGTGTGAGATCTGATTGATCGACATGAGTGTGAGATCTGATTGATCGACATGAGTGTGAGATCTGATTGATCGACATGGGTGTGAGATCTGATTGATCGACATGAGTGTGAGATCTGATTGATCGACATGAGTGTGAGATCTGATTGATCGACATCGGTGTGAGATCTGATTGATGACATCGGTGATCTGATTGATCGACATGAGTGTGAGATCTGATTGATCGACATGAGTGTGAGATCTGATTGATCACATGAGTGTGAGATCTGATTGATCGACATCGGTGTGAGATCTGATTGATCGACATGAGTGTGAGATCTGATTGATCGACATCGGTGTGAGATCTGATTGATCGACATCGGTGTGAGATCTGATTGATCGACATGAGTGTGAGATCTGATTGATCGACATGTGTGAGATCTGATTGGTGTGAGATCTGATTGATCGACATCGGTGTGAGATCTGATTGATCGACATCAGTGTGAGATCTGATTGATCGACATGAGTGTGAGATCTGATTGATCGACATCGGTGTGAGATCTGATTGATCGACATAAGTGTGAGATCTGATTGATCGACATCGGTGTGAGATCTGATTGATCGACATGAGTGTGAGATCTGATTGATCGACATCGGTGTGAGATCTGATTGATCGACATGAGTGTGAGATCTGATTGATCGATATCGGTGTGAGATCTGATTGATCGACATCGGTGTGAGATCTGATTGATCGACATGAGTGTGAGATCTGATTGATCGACATCGGTGTGAGATCTGATTGATCGACATCGGTGTGAGATCTGATTGATCGACATCGGTGTGAGATCTGAGATGCTGAGCTCTTTCTTTTGCAGTCCACTTTTCAAGAAGATGTTGGATGAAACCAAGACTTATCAGGTGAAGTCAGACCATCTGCTGCGTGTGGATGATCATGATTTCACCATGAGACCAGCATTTGCAGGTAAGATCAAAGTATGTGGAGATAATTATTTCTTTAATGCTTATGTTCTGTATTTACGTTATACGCATATTTGATTTATTGATCCATTTTTAAAAGGCATTTCACTGAAACATGACATTAAATATCCTATAAATATGCCCACGAAACAGTGGGCATGTTTTCTAAGCTTAAGTGTGTTTGTATCATTTATTTTTGCAAATGTTTTCAGCTGATCATTGATGCTGAATGTGTGCTTGTTTAACTGTTTCGATAAATACACAATCTTTTAAAAAGCGTGTCACAGAGAACACCATAAATTAGTGAGTGGCTGTTAGCATGTTGCTATGATTGCTGTGCGGTTGTTCGGGAGTTGTGGGTGATGGCTGTGCGGTTGTTCGGGAGTTGTGGGTGATGGCTGTGCGGTTGTTCGGGAGTTGTGGGTGATGGCTGTGCGGTTGTTCGGGAGTTGTGGGTGATGGCTGTGCGGATGTTCGGGAGTTGTGGGTGATGGCTGTGCGGATGTTCGGGAGTTGTGGGTGATGGCTGTGCGGTTGTTCGGGAGTTGTGGGTGATTGCTGTGCGGTTGTTCGGGGAGTTGTGGGTGATTGCTGTGTGGTTGTTTGGGAGTTGTGGGTGATGGCTGTGCGGATGTTCGGGAGTTGTGGGTGATGGCTGTGCGGTTGTTTGGGAGTTGTGGGTGATGGCTGTGCGGTTGTTCGGGAGTTGTGGGTGATTGCATGTGCGGTTGTTCGGGAGTTGTGGGTGATTGCTGTGCGGTTGTTCGGGAGTTGTGGGTGATTGCTGTGCGGTTGTTCGGGAGTTGTGGGTGATTGCTGTGCGGATGTTCGGGAGTTGTGGGTGATGGCTGTGCGGTTGTTCGGGAGTTGTGGGTGATGGCTGTGCGGATGTTCGGGAGTTGTGGGTGATGGCTGTGCGGATGTTCGGGAGTTGTGGGTGATGGCTGTGCGGTTGTTCGGGAGTTGTGGGTGATGGCTGTGCGGTTGTTCGGATGTTCGGGAGTTGTGGGTGATGGCTGTGCGGTTTTTGTTCGGGAGTTGTGGGTGATGGCTGTGCGGTTGTTCGGGAGTTGTGGGTGATGGCTGTGCGGTTGTTCGGGAGTTGTGGGTGATGGCTGTGCGGATGTTCGGGAGTTGTGGGTGATGGCTGTGCGGATGTTCGGGAGTTGTGGGTGATGGCTGTGCGGTTGTTCGGGAGTTGTGGGTGATTGCTGTGCGGTTGTTCGGGAGTTGTGGGTGATTGCTGTGTGGTTGTTTGGGAGTTGTGGGTGATGGCTGTGCGGATGTTCGGGAGTTGTGGGTGATGGCTGTGCGGTTGTTCGGGAGTTGTGGGTGATGGCTGTGCGGTTGTTCGGGAGTTGTGGGTGATTGCTGTGCGGTTGTTCGGGAGTTGTGGGTGATTGCTGTGCGGATGTTCGGGAGTTGTGGGTGATTGCTGTGCGGTTGTTCGGGAGTTGTGGGTGATTGCTGTGCGGATGTTCGGGAGTTGTGGGTGATGGCTGTGCGGTTGTTCGGGAGTTGTGGGTGATGGCTGTGCGGATGTTCGGGAGTTGTGGGTGATGGCTGTGCGGATGTTCGGGAGTTGTGGGTGATGGCTGTGCGGTTGTTCGGGAGTTGTGGGTGATGGCTGTGCGGTTGTTCGGGATGTTCGGGAGTTGTGGGTGATGGCTGTGCGGTTGTTCGGGAGTTGTGGGTGATTGCTGTGCGGATGTTCGGGAGTTGTGGGTGATGGCTGTGCGGATGTTCGGGAGTTGTGGGTGATTGCTGTGCGGATGTTCGGGAGTTGTGGGTGATTGCTGTGCGGTTGTTCGGGAGTTGTGGGTGATTGCTGTGCGGTTGTTCGGGAGTTGTGGGTGATTGCTGTGCGGATGTTCGGGAGTTGTGGGTGATTGCTGTGCGGATGTTCGGGAGTTGTGGGTGATGGCTGTGCGGTTGTTCGGGAGTTGTGGGTGATGGCTGTCCGGATGTTCGGGATGTTCGGGAGTTGTGGGTGATGGCTGTGCGGTTGTTCGGGAGTTGTGGGTGATGGCTGTGCGGATGTTCGGGATGTTCGGGAGTTGTGGGTGATGGCTGTGCGGATGTTCGGGATGTTCGGGAGTTGTGGGTGATGGCTGTGCGGATGTTCGGGAGTTGTGGGTGATGGCTGTGCGGATGTTCGGCAGTTGTGGGTGATGGCTGTGCGGATGTTCGGGAGTTGTGGGTGATGGCTGTGCGGTTGTTCGGGAGTTGTGGGTGATGGCTGTGCGGTTGTTCGGGAGTTGTGGGTGATTGCTGTGCGGTTGTTCGGGAGTTGTGGGTGATTGCTGTGCGGTTGTTTGGGAGTTGTGGGTGATGGCTGTGCGGATGTTCGGGAGTTGTGGGTGATGGCTGTGCGGTTGTTCGGGAGTTGTGGGTGATGGCTGTGCGGATGTTCGGGAGTTGTGGGTGATGGCTGTGCGGTTGTTCGGGAGTTGTGGGTGATGGCTGTGCGGATGTTCGGGAGTTGTGGGTTATTGTTAGATGGTTGCTAATTTTCTAGGTGGTTGCTAGGTGGATGCCTAAATACAACTGTGTATAACTAAGTTGCAGCCACATGACTGGCTGATTGTATATTTTTGTTAATGAGCAGTTGAAATTACAATGAAGTGGCCTATGAGTATATATAGTATAAGCTGTTAGAATTGTATATGTTACTGTTCACAATAGTACAGTACTACATACAATGTTACTAATTCCAAATAGTATCTGCCTATTAATGATCCTTTTACATGTAAAACACGTTCCATTTGTCTTGTGTTCAGGTCCAGCAGTACCAGTGGGTGTAGATGTACAGGTGGAGAGCTTGGACAGTATCTCAGAAGTGGATATGGTAAGAAATTCTTTTTTACTTGGACCATGATTATTATTAACTCTTCATTTATAATACAACACAGAGAAGTGTCAGATCAGCAGTGTTCACAAAAACAAAGAGATGTTCAGGTCATACTTCACTCCAGAATTAAACAATATGAATGAGAAATGATTTCACACAGAGAAAATGAAGCCCATTTGATCTTTACTGTTGTTAGCAGATGGTTATTTAATTCAATTTAATTCAACCTCTATTATTGGCTCCAGATTTAAGATTCATTGTGAGTCTAAATGTGCATTCAGGAGAACAAGCCTGGATTAGACCTCAGTGTGTGTGACTTTCCTTCTAGAAGCATATGAGATCTGATGCTTTGTTTATCATATCAGTGCTGATGTTTACGACTGATGTAGATTTGGTGTTATGTAATATCCAATAGGGATAATCCATGAGTTTTACCCAGTGACACAGCGGGGAATCAGCCAATCAGAAAGCCTGCTCCATCTGGCTGGATGAAGGCTGGTAAAACCTCAGTCATGCCAACAGATGGTAATATTTCATTAGGGTTCAAAGTGCATGTAGACACCATAACAACCACATCAGTACAAGTTCAATGTTAACTCACATTTTCATCTTCATGGTGGCTGTGATGCTGAGATCACCTGTAATTAACTCTAAGATTCACTGTATCTTGGGAACTCCCCTGATGTCAAGCATAATTATCACCATGACGCAAAGCAGATTCACTCATTCCGCAAGTACATGTCCATACAACGTGTTTATCTTGGGTCTTTGTGTCTAAAATGCTCTTGTGCTAGAGCTACTTACTAATGCCACTGATGAAGCATCCTGAAACATCCCAAAGCCCATCATTACTAGCCCAGGGATGTAAGAAAGTGTTTAACCATTATAAAGACTACAGTACATGTTGTTTTTAAACAGGACTTCACCATGACTCTGTATCTCAGACACTACTGGAGGGACGAGCGACTGTCTTTTCCCAGTAAAACCAACAAGAGCATGACCTTTGATGGCCGACTGGTGAAGAAGATCTGGGTTCCTGATGTGTTCTTTGTGCACTCCAAACGATCCTTCATCCACGACACCACCACAGAGAACATCATGATCAGAGTTTATCCTGATGGACACGTTCTCTACAGCCTCAGGTCAGAAGAGAAGAGGGAATTTCTTCTACAAAGTTGTTAATAAAATGGACATACAATGGTCACTTTAAGGAAATCATTTTGTTGATGAGTTCTAATGATTAAGTTTGAAAACATGGATCATTTTTATAATTATTTAACATGTTTCTTAAATATATGTTTGCTGATTTTGACCAAATGTCATATGCCATTTCATAGTTCTGCACCTTCCACAGAAGATATATATTTTTATAAATAAATTTAGACCTTTATTTAGTGATTTATATCAGGATGTGAAGAGACTTTCAGCCAGCATAACAAAAACTGTTTCTGGAATGGTCTACTGCTACTCTGCTCTCCCTGTTTTATGACAATGACATCTGAAGGTGATTATCTGCCCTTCAGGGTGACAGTCACTTCCGCATGTAATATGGACTTCAGCCGTTTTCCTCTGGACACACAGACCTGCACATTAGAGCTGGAGAGCTGTGAGTGATGTCAGCTTCTCCTGACAGTAACAGCAGTTATCACATGACACTGCCAGAATTCAGTCTCGTGATGTGTGTCCAGATGCCTACACTGATGAAGACCTGATGCTCTACTGGAAGAGTGGAGATGAGTCACTGAGCACAGATGAGGAGATCTCGCTCTCCCAGTTCCTCATTCAGAAGTTCCACACCACCTCCAGACTGGCCTTCTACAGCAGCACAGGTACAGTGCCCTGAAGTCTCCGCACTCGGCGGCCATATTTGCCACTCCTCTGAGCAGTTATTTCAATCAGACCAAGTCCTATCTACTTGAATAGGGGAGGACAGATATCTCTAAAATTGCTGGCTAATGTCACAATAAAATAATACATATTTCTGTCCAACTATTAAACCCGGCATCAACTGTACCATAAATTGTGTTTGTTAAGCTCAGATTACGCTATAAAAAGCAGAACCCCTCCCCTGAGAAAACCGTTAATGTTAACTGCTAATGTCCTCAGAGGGCAAACCAGACAGCTCTCCTTCACCTTAAAGGCCATTATACAGTTTTATGCTAAAATAAATATAAAATAAAAAAATAATTATCAGAAGTTTCATTGTACATGGAGCGGTTTCACCAGTTTACCAGCAGGTTGTGAACAGGCTGAGGTTGTGTTATAAATCTTGACACAATTGATGGTGTTTAAACTGTAATTTTATTTTGTTTTGCTAATGTTAAAATGTAAGCCCATTTTAAGAATGAAGAATTAGAAGTTTCATGAAAAAGTGACGTCACTTACATGAGATATTTAAAAACCTGCATAAACAGTCCAGTTTACCTGAAGTGCATCTGCACTGAAAATATTAGAACTATAAGAACATCATTGTGTTCAGCACAAAATGGGTGAATGAATTCTGTGCGTTTATGTTTCCTTTCATTTGATTTGATCTGCACATTTTCGCGTCTCCAGGCTGGTACAATCGTCTGTACATCAACTTCACTCTGCGGCGTCATATCTTCTTCTTCCTGCTCCAGACGTATTTTCCCGCCACTCTGATGGTCATGTTGTCCTGGGTGTCCTTCTGGATCGACCGGCGAGCTGTACCCGCCAGAGTCTCTTTAGGTGAATCCAGAGAGATGCTGAGGTGTTTACATGTGTTGAGGGAATGTAGTCAGTTGTGGTGAAGTTAGTTACCATCATAAAGTACTTCTGTTAAAAGTAATTATAATTTACCCCAAAATGAACTTTTTCCAGCATGTACATAACCTCATGTCATTCCAAACCTGTGTGACTTTTTGCTTCTGTGGAACACAAAAGAAGATATAGTAAGTACATTGGTAACCAAATAACAGTGGCACTAGCTGAATTCCATTGTATGGACACAAAACCACTGAGACCAAACTATTTCTAAAAATACTTTCCTTGTGTTCCACAGAAGCAAAAAGTCACCCAGGTTTGGAATGATATGAGGTTGAGTAAATGATGGCGAGTAAATGATGGAATAATTTTCCATTTTTGTGTGAACCATCCCATTAATACAGAGAAAAAAGAGAACCAGCTTTTCTGAGTGACATACTTTTAATGAAAGCCTATGTTGTAGCACAGTGGTTGATGGACAGGTGAGCTGGGGGTTATAGTTTTTAAAGAGACACATTGTTTCTAAAGCACTGACAGCAGTCTGAGGTTTTTCTGCAGGTATTACCACAGTGCTCACCATGTCCACCATCATCACTGGAGTCAACGCCTCCATGCCCAGAGTGTCTTACATCAAAGCTGTGGACATTTACCTGTGGGTCAGCTTCGTATTTGTGTTCCTGTCTGTGATTGAGTATGCTGCAGTCAACTACCTGACAACTGTGAATGATGGGACGAATCGCAAACTAAGAGAGAAGGCAACAAATATTCACTACATCCAAATCTCCTGCTTTTACTCAAAATCATTGTCACTGTTAATTATCATTATTTTGTTTGCTTGACAGAAAGAGTTGTTGCATGTATATTTTCATCTCTCATGCTTTTCAGCGCTTAGCACTGCTATCAAATCTCAGACCTGTCTTCTGACCAACACTTAATGTTGTCTTGACAAACTTTGCTTTTGTATTTATGTATGTTAAAGCACCGGCAGGACTACAGTGCTCTGTAAAAGTTCTCTGACTGGTAACAAAAGTGTTTGTTCATTCCAGCCAGTTCCCTGCACATGTGACGCGTCTCACACGAAGACTATCATGTTGGATGGATCGTACAGTAAACCCGAGAGAAATGGCCTGGTGGGATACAGTCAGACTCAGGTCTCCTGTGAGGAGGCCTCAGATAAACAGGAGTGCATGGTGGTCCATCTGTCTTTGGAAAGTGATGCCTCAGGAGTCAAGAAAAAATCTCTCCGTGGCCTTCGTATCATACAAAACACTCACATTATTGACGCTTACTCACGCATGATATTTCCAGGGGCCTTTATATTCTTTAATCTCATTTACTGGTCTGTATACTGCTAAACCGCCCTGTGGAGGGATTGTGGTTGTAGTGTGTTAAAATTAGTCGTACTGTAGGTATAAATGATGTGTATAAATCTGTGTACTGTAGAATTGTCAAAGACCCAACAGGACAGAAAACTGATTTAATTACAGAAAGTGATGTTTGCTCCTGCTGCACAGATGCCACCATTATTTTAATGTATTTGCAACAGAAGAACAACTGACAGACATTTAAACAGGAGCATTTATTGTGAGACTTCAATACCAGCAGATTGTGTTACTTCATCTTACAGTAGAGGCCAGTGAAGCCTCCCGTTTATTGTGGGAAGAAGAAAGCAAATCAGGACTGCATTTGTATGTTTCTTCACTTCAGCCTTTATCATCACAATGCCCTTAAAGCTTGACATCAGGTGACTATTAATTTAGCAAATCATTCTCCTTCCCTCAAATCTGGCTGACTCACAGGAACATTGTTCTAGGTCCAAAAAAAATATTGATCTGGGGACAAGATGGCCAGACAGGAGACCAAAATATCCCTTAACCTAAACCTGTAGCATGAAAGCTATGAAACGTCTTCTGTTTTCCTCACACACCAACAGACCTTCAACTCCCTCATTCAGTTCTGTGGAGGGTATAATAGTAATTGGTCTGATCAGAGATGGGCAGAGACTGTGCAGGGAGGAAGTTGAAACCAGGACAACAGCCTAAAGTCTGAATAACAGAGAAAGTAGATAGTAATGGATTACAACATGCATCAGAGAGTCAGCGGGGTTTGGATGTCAGGCCAAAACTGTTCAAAACAGCACACGGCCCGTGGATTAAAGATTGTGTGATGTCATAAAATTAGCACATCAAATCTTACTGTTGACAGAATTCTGACATCATAGCCTATTAAGTACAAAGCTGTCACTAAAATTCTCAGGGTTAAGACGAAACTAGGCCCCTGGACCCCATTAGGCCACACCCTATAGGCAATTAATGGGCCGTCCAATTGTAGGGCCTGGGACAATGTTCCTGGTTCCATAATGGACTTCCGAACACTAAACTGGCCAGATCCATATACATGATCAACTTCCTTCATTGCATTAAATTCTCTTTCTCTCCTGAAGTGTCTGCCCTGAAAAACTAGCTGAGTATTAAATGATGAAATGTGGATATTTCATTCTAGTCACTTTCAGATCTATTTATTTGTTTTCACTGTGTTGTTATGCACACTCGTCGAAGTCAATGACTGTCTGTCAAGGCCTGAAAACACTTTAGAAAACTTCTAATTATGTGTGAAAAACAGCAAATCCTGGACACTGTTCTCGTTTTCATAAAAAAAAACACTTCAATGGATGTTATAGCCAATCACAAGCGTCTTAATATCACATGCACCATTCAGGAGTAATTGTAAGAAAATGTTATGAAGAACTAGAACTGCATTTTTGATACTCCTTACTCGGATGCAGGACAAATGTGAATGTTATTTATAAATCACAGACAACTGATATCAGAAGCAAAATAAAGTGAATTCATTAGAGCATAGTTTTAATATATACGTTGAATACGTTGTGTGATGCCATGTTTATGGGTAATTAACAGTGAAAAATAAACTGGAATTTAACAAGCATTCTCAGTTGTCAGTCAGTGAGTTGTGTGCTGTGTTGATGTTAATATTAGATGATCAATGTTCTGATCATTTGCAAAGCTTTCATATAAATCATATGAATCATATTTGCTTTATAACTTCTTCATTCACTCTGTTAGATTCCTCTTCTACATTTAAATATTGTCTGAGAGCTGCTGGTTTCACACTCTAATCCCCAACTAACAACGTTTCATTATTCCTAAGAGTCTTACTGAATGGTAAAAATCCTCTGTGCTGCAGAGAGAGAGAACGCATCCCATACTGTATAGAAGACACTGCTGATGTCAAAGGTCATACAGTAGGTCAAATCACTGCTGTAGATGAGCTTCAGTATGAAAATCATTCTGTGACATAGGAAAGCATCTGGTCTCACAGTGTCAGTTCATTCCTAATATGACAGAACACATGAAGTCTGATTTTGTTAATCAGTGTTATGACTATCAATCTGGCACAAAAGTATACTTTAAAAAAGGTTATGTACAGCTGTGCTTACCAGAGATATAATATCAAATACACAGTGATTATGTTTTTTTACTATATGTTTGGTGACAAAATTATGGTGTTTTTCATCATATCAAAATTCAAGGCACAATAAAGCCATGCTACATAAAATATACATTGTAAATATGAATACTTTTCTAAATCCTTTCCATGTATTCTCTTCCTGTTGCACTCCTCTCATTAATGAATGTTTTAATAAACATATATAACCCACTGTATATGCTTACAGGAATATGATTGTGGAGGAGCAGGCAGGGTGATGAAGCGCTATAGCACTGGATTATGTAAGTTTAATAGTGAGCATTACATAATCTATAAGCCGTGTGAAACTGTAACCCGTGAAAGCCCCTCCTGCACGAGAGTCAGTAAACGCATGTGATCGTCATACAGAAGAGTGCAGAGCCGTGCAGACACTCACCCGAAGCAGGTGTGAGCAGCGGTGGGTTGAACAGTCATCTGAACAGTGATCATCTGAACAGTCATCTGAACAGTGATCATCTGAACAGTCATCTGAAATCACTAAGCGTGTGAGCAGCGGTGGGTTGAACAGTCATCTGAACAGTGATCATCTGAACAGTGATCATCTGAACAGTCATCTGAACAGTGATCATCTGAACAGTCATCTGAATGTGAGTGGTGGTGGGTTGAACAGTCACCTGAACAGTGATCTGAACAGTGATCATCTGAACAGTCATCTGAACAGTGATCATCTGAACAGTCATCTGAACAGTCACCTGAAGCGGGTGTGAGCAGCGGTGGGTTGAACAGTCATCTGAACAGTCATCTGAACAGTGATCATCTGAACAGTCATCTGAACAGTCATCTGAACAGTCATCATCTGAACAGTCATCTGAACAGTGATCATCTGAACAGTCATCTGAACAGTCACCTGAAGCGGGTGTGAGCAGCGGTGGGTTGAACAGTCATCTGAACAGTGATCATCTGAACAGTGATCATCTGAACAGTCATCTGAACAGTGATCATCTGAACAGTCATCTGAATGTGAGTGGTGGTGGGTTGAACAGTCACCTGAACAGTGATCTGAACAGTGATCATCTGAACAGTCATCTGAACAGTGATCATCTGAACAGTCATCTGAACAGTGATCTGAACAGTGATCATCTGAACAGTCATCTGAACAGTGATCATCTGAACAGTCATCTGAACAGTGATCATCTGAACAGTCATCTGAACAGTGATCATCTGAACAGTCATCTGAACAGTCATCTGAACAGTGATCATCTGAACAGTCATCTGAACAGTGATCTGAACAGTGATCATCTGAACAGTCATCTGAACAGTGATCATCTGAACAGTCATCTGAACAGTCACCTGAAGCGGGTGTGAGCAGCGGTGGGTTGAACAGTCATCTGAACAGTCATCTGAACAGTGATCATCTGAACAGTCATCTGAACAGTCATCTGAACAGTCATCATCTGAACAGTCATCTGAACAGTGATCATCTGAACAGTCATCTGAACAGTCATCATCTGAACAGTCATCTGAACAGTCATCATCTGAACAGTGATCATCTGAACAGTGATCATCTGAACAGTCATCTGAACAGTCATCATCTGAACAGTCATCTGAACAGTCATCTGAACAGTCATCTGAACAGTCATCTGAACAGTGATCATCTGAACAGTCATCTGAACAGTGATCATCTGAACAGTCATCTGAACAGTGATCTGAACAGTCATCTGAACAGTGATCATCTGAACAGTGATCATCTGAACAGTCATTTGAACAGTCACCTGAAGCGGGTGTGAGCAGCGGTGGGTTGAACAGTCATCTGAACAGTCATCTGAACAGTGATCTGAACAGTCATCTGAACAGTGATCATCTGAACAGTCATCTGAACAGTGATCATCTGAACAGTGATCATCTGAACAGTCATCTGAACAGTCATCTGAACAGTAATCTGAACAGTCATCTGAACAGTGATCATCTGAACAGTGATCATCTGAACAGTCATTTGAACAGTCACCTGAAGCGGGTGTGAGCAGCGGTGGGTTGAACAGTAATCTGAACAGTTATCTGAACAGTGATCTGAACAGTGATCTAAACAGTGATCATCTGAACAGTCATCTGAACAGTAATCTGAACAGTCATCTGAACAGTAATCTGAACAGTGATCTGAATGTGAGTGGCAGTGGGTCGATGTGGCATCATGCACGCGGATGTCTGCTTTCTGCTCTGCGTGAGCTTCCTCTCAGCTGCTGCATTGCAGCTGCGTGGGCAGCTGCTGCAGACTTGCAGCCACATCAGGTAAGTGCCGCAAAATATGATCAGAGACTCTGCATGACAAACAGGAAGAAACATGCACGTGTTTGTCAGCATCGCCCATCAGAGCTTTCATTTAAACTATAACCTCTTCAAAGCAAACGATTTTGTGCATTTTTAATGTTTCATTTTCTATATTCGTTGCTTTCAGCTGACCTGTTTCTGTCATAGTTAATAGAGTATAAATACAGGACACTGGGGCTTGTTGTCACAGATTAAAAGTTGTCACAAATGACATATCTCAGTAACTGTAATGTTGAGTGACAAATAGCTACTACACAAATACAAATGCGTGTTTTGTCCTGCAAAACTGTTTGTATGTTGGTTTCTCAAACACCTCATTCAAAACTGTCCTAATTTTAATCTTAAAGATTTTGTGAAATATCTTTCAGACTTAAATTTCAATATCACATTCATTACAGGTACCTTTTGTTTTGCTAGGCTGTAGAAGCACAGATATTTTAGCAATGTTCAAAAATAAGGGAAAGTTTCAGTCAAAAACTGTTCTCACAACAGTGGCATTTTAATATATGAGGCATGTTGACACAAAAGAGTAACATGAGTTAAATAAACTGAGTTACATTAACATATTATTTTTCTAATAATATTCACTAATCAAATAAAAAAATCTGAGACATTAACAATATCATTTTCCATTGACATTTATTAGCAGAACATGCAGGACCGTCCATCTCAGACTGAGTGCTGCTGTCATTACTAAACAACAGATGATATACTGACATATTCTGAAATTTGTTTAGATTTTCTAATCCTGAAATAATTCAATAAAACTGTTTAAATATACACCACAGTATCATATTACACATTATATAATACTGCTTGCAGACTTGCTGAGTTGTTGAGAAGTTTTTCCCTTACCTGGTTGTTATAATGGTTGTTTTGATATCTAATGATGATGACACTTCCTGCATCTGTCAGATCCAGACGAGAAACATCCAGAACGGAGCGAGAAGCACATAAACCCGGCAGGTAGGATCACTCATATACGCTCCGTATATGAAATACGTGTCTGTCAGTCATTCTTTGTCTGTGAAACTAAAAGCTGTTTAACCTTGTATGAGAACAAGAATGTTGGACTCTCGTTTGTTCTATATAGTGACAGGTGACCGGGGTTCATTTGTCATTACTGAATAAGTATCTGATTTGGTTCTTCATTAATTCTTCTGTCATGTTGTTTAATATCTTTACTATGTTTCTTACTGTACCAGCACAGTACTGATGAGAAATCCAGATGTCACAAAAGCCCCCATCACAAAATCAGAGCAACTCCTCAAGTTAGATGATCATGACTTCACCATGAGGCCCAGATTCGGAGGTGAGATGAGAGATTTAACATCCGAACAGACAAAAGATTCATGAAAGATTCTGAACACTCAAGAGCTAGTAATTAGGCGTTGTGTTTAAAATGTTGTGAGCCTCCTTTTAAGATGTGTTCCAGAAAATATAAGAATTAATTAGGATATCAAAACACCTGAAGGCCTTCATAAACATCACAAGACTCATGCAAATTTATTTGTAATGACATCACAGACAATCTGTTTTACATAAGCTGAGATGAGATTATGACAGATTACTGGAGCTGTGTGCCAACAGCATCTTTACTGCTGTCCAGACAGACTCAGATCAACTCACCATATAATCATACACAGTTAAATAAATGCAAATAAACAGGCTTATCAACTTACACAAGGGATGGGAAAAGGCTTTCCATGGTGAAAGCTCTATGGTGTGTGTTTTGTGCTTTCAGTTATTGGCTGCTGAGAGCATAAAATGAAACTCAGTTAAGAGATAAACAGAAACCAAAATGAACGGTTATTACATGACGTTTATGTTGACTAAAACACACAAATATATTTCAGTCTGTGATTTTAAGTACATTTGTTGACAGTCACCACTGTCCAGTGCTGTATCAGTTGAGGAGGATCATGACCAATGATTTACATATCTGTACATTTAACCTTCCTTAAATCATGAACGTTATATAATGTTATTGAATGAAGGAATGTTTGAGCAAATTATTTAGGTTCATCTTTACTAGAATGTTCTTGTAAACATACATTTAAAAACAGTTTACAGTTCTGCATGATTGATGTTGTGTTTAATGTCAGGTCCTGCAATACCTGTGGGAGTGGATGTTCAGCTGGAGAGTCTGGATACAATCTCTGAGGTTGATATGGTACGACACTCATGTGTCTTTATGAACGTGATGTATGGCAGCACTGACATGATTCAATGCCCTCATGAACTTTCACACACAAAGACTGAAGCCCAAGATTCAGCACCCAGTAATCTTCTCAAACATCACAGATACACTAACAGACTGCGAGCTTGAACTTTCAGAAGACACAAAGAGAGATACAAATGATTCCAGTTAACAGTCTCACTCCAGGTTCCCTTAAAAATAACAGAGCATGAAAAATAAGCTTTAAACCTTTCAAATGTCTGCTGCAGGACTTCACCATGACCCTGTACCTGAGACACTACTGGAAGGACGAGCGACTGTCTTTTCCCAGCAACACCAATCAGAGCATGACCTTTGATGGCCGACTGGTGAAGAAGATCTGGGTTCCTGACATATTCTTTGTGCACTCCAAACGATCCTTCATCCACGACACCACCACAGAGAACGTCATGCTCAGAGTTTATCCTGATGGCAAAGTTCTCTACAGCCTGAGGTACCATCACAAATTCATCATCACAAACGAACATTTGACCCTTTTATTACATTTTACCATTTCAGACTGAAAACATGCAAATTAATCCAGATCAAAGATCAAAACACAGATGCTGTTGCCCTCCATCCAGTGAGTCGTGATATATATAGCTTTACTGTAATGCACAACAACTGAATCTAAACATTACCAGTCTGTCATAATAACTGTCAACCAGCATTTAGCTGCTGACCATAATAAAAAATAACGTTTGTCTCAAATGTTTGTACTAAAATGTTATAGCAGACAAAAATTAGACAGCTGACATACAGCATGCCTTCATACATACTCTATCATACATACCTAGCATGCATTCTTGTGTTACTCAAAAAATCAAGGAGGCACAAGAGAAATAATGTCTGATGTCTGTATCATTATTATTTAAGAGAAAACTGACTGTACAAAATGAGCACATGCTAATACATAACTTTCCTTGTGGCAATGCTAAGAATGCAGTGTGTTATTTTATTGCATCTGACACGTTCCTGAATGCAAATTGTGAAACTGAGCTTGTGTTGCTGGATTCCTTTTGTTTTCATCTACTTGCATAGAGTATTTATTCAGGTTTATGAGTATGGAACTAAATATTCCCATAAAGACAATTACACCTCTGAAAGAGAAGAATGAGTAAAGAATGAGTTCAGTTGTCATATAATGCATTATTTGTATGATTATTAGTGAATTAAAATAACTCCCAATGCAGCACTATTGAAATCTTTCCCACCCAAAACCTTCATAATGACCCACACTTTAATACCTCATAAGAGTAGATGATTGGTCGTCTCCATAAGGTGTGCGGTCATGGTTCTTGCTTTAGATACTAATCTAAAGAACTCACTGGAACGTGTGGATTAATTTATGGGAATCTGTAGGATTAGTGTGACCTGCGAGACTACCCGGACACAAAGCTGGCTCATTGGTGAGTGGTAATCTCAGATCCACCCCACAGCCAGTCTGTCATCTGACATGACTTTATCCTTCTATGTACATCTCGACTCATTGCAGTCCATCTACTGTGGCAAGGGCAGCACCTCCTTGTGTCCTCCAAACCATCTGATCTGTCTGTTTATCTCAGGCCAGATGGCTGATCTCTGTATTGTAATTTTTATCTTTACACTTTAAAGACCCATGAAATGGTTTGATACATCCTGTTGATGCAGCAGGAAGTGAGATGATGGGTTCATTTGAATGACTCCTGCCATGTTTCACAGGGTCACAGTCACTGCAATGTGTAACATGGATCTCAGCCACTTTCCACTAGACACTCAGACCTGCTCGCTGGAGATTGAGAGCTGTGAGTCTGAGCACAACACATCAACAGCCGCTGAATAATTCTCACAGCAGTAGAGGCAGATGCTGTGCTCTGTCTGGCCATATAAAGATTTTAACTACATTATGATTTTTATGGCCAAATGATTTAATGTTGTGTTTTTAAAAAAATCTTACATTAATTGTTCCATTTAAATTTCTGACATGGCTTTGCAAATGATTTACAGTGAAGTTTCATTCAGATATCGAAGGACACAGTCGCTCACTGTGGTTTGTTTGCTGTTTTGTTTGTAGATGCTTACACTGATGACGACCTCATGCTCTACTGGAAGAGGGGGAACAAATCTCTGCAGACAGACGAGAAGATCTCGCTGTCTCAGTTCCTCATTCAGGAGTTTCACACCACCACAAAACTGGCCTTCTACAGCAGCACAGGTCAGCGTTGAGAAGCGTGTGTGTGTGTCCAGCCCTGATCCAACAGGGAACGATCTCAGAATGATGGCTAACGTTCTTGCAGTAACATTAAGAGATAAACTTTTTTAATGTTATATATCATATATATTAAAAACATTACTCTTAAATTGTTAGAGGACTGTTTTAAAACCTTACAGATTAAAAATGCATTCCTATAAACAACATTCCTATAAACAAAGAAATCAGCATATTAAAAACTTCTTTGCATGGTCACCAGTAAGAAACTTCAGTTCAGCCAGTAAGAATAAAATCCATTCAATGTGTGACACTTAATGAGCAGATTTTACTGAAGGTCAGCTGGTATAGAGCAGACGTTTTCCAGCTCTCTGGTTTCTTTGGGACGTTCTTTGAAGCTTGTCAGATGTAGCAACAAAGAGCAGCAGAGAAGTGTCAAGTGATCGACACTATGGATTGATGGATCAGGACAGATGATAGATGAGATGTGTTTATCTACATCTTTTATCTAACTCCAGTAGATGTTGGACTCTAGGATGTATGATCATGTAGCTTTTTCAGTGTTGTTGTTAATCACCAGACATTCCCCTCTGACCGTCTCCTCCAGGCTGGTACAATCGTCTGTACATCAACTTCACTCTGCGGCGTCATATCTTCTTCTTCCTGCTCCAGACGTATTTTCCCGCCACTCTGATGGTCATGTTGTCCTGGGTGTCCTTCTGGATCGACCGGCGAGCTGTACCCGCCAGAGTTCCTCTGGGTTAGACACTGCAGACCAGTGACTGCATGACTGAAGAATTGAATGTACTGTAAACAGTGTGAAAGTCCAGCTGTGGTTATACTGAAGAATACTGTCATTTGACTCATTTAAAGTCCCTAACCCTAACCTTAAACTTATTTAAAGTAATTGTCTTCATATAACTAAAAAGCTGAAATGTGTCTACAATTAAAATAAAAGTGCCTGCAGTTAAAGAACATCTCAGAAGTACCAGGCCTTATTATAATGTCTTGGGTTTTTAAACAGGTATTACCACAGTGCTCACCATGTCCACCATCATCACTGGAGTCAACGCCTCCATGCCCAGAGTGTCTTACATCAAAGCTGTGGACATTTACCTGTGGGTCAGCTTCGTATTTGTGTTCCTGTCTGTGATTGAGTATGCTGCAGTCAACTACCTGTCCACTCTGCAGGAGCGCAAAGAAAGGACTCAGAGCAGTACGGTAAAGATCGTTCATGTAGCATGTTGTCATGTGCTGTGGTTATTTAAACAATTTATACATTAACTTTTAGAAAATCTCAATAATACCGATTATTTAAGCAATAATTTGAGCGTTGAGCATGTGTTTATTTATTGTGATATTAATTCTGTATAAATGCATTACAAATGCATCTCTGTTCAGCATTTGAAGTCTAAACAAGAATGTTAAGTATAGTAATGTAATATAAAGTACTATAACATACTGTAATGTAAAGTAATGCTCCTGCAGCTGCCGTGTACGTGTGGGATGGTTCATCCTGGACCGATAATGATGAACAGCAGCTACAGTGACATGGACATGATGACCACAGGAAACTATGGCATGTTGGAGCTGAACAGAGACAAACAGGAGCAGTTCCTGGTGCAGCTCGTCCTGGACAATGAACGAGGAGCTCAAGGGCCTTCAGTCACCTCACACAGCACTTTATTTATAGACACTCACGCTATAGACAAATACTCACGGCTCATCTTCCCTGGAGCATATACACTCTTTAACATTATATACTGGTCTATCTACTCTCAGTGATTGCTGCTCATTTTACTATACAGACATCTGAGAACACATATAACACATAAAGACATATATACAAACTTTTTGTATTGTTATTATAATACAACACTGAATAAGGTTTAACTCATCAATAAGAATTCTACATGTTATATGGACAGTTAGTCCTATAGCCATTCATTTCAGTTCTCTAATATGAGAATATAAAAGTGTAATTTTGAGAACATTGCATGATAATAGACAGAAATGCTACAGTGCAGACATATAACAAACACCAGATCAGTACAGGAGTATCAGTAACTGTGTCTGTGTTAGACATGAGAGGAGTATTTCATTAGAACTTTGATTTGTTTTGTAGCATTCATCATATCATTCCAGATACTGAACTGTACTGTGGTTTTCGACTGGCCTACAGCAGTCATGCACTCAATGTGCTTCGGCTGGTGTTTATTTACCAGGCACACTGGATGTGTCCTGCTCTTTATGATAAAGTGTTTCACTGGAAATAGAGAAGCTTTCAGACACATATTGAAATGTTTCTCTCATACTGTCATTGTAAATTATGAGTAAAACACTATTCTGCCAAGCTTATTTTTATGCATTTATTGATTAAATACAGAATAATTAATTAAAAGTTATGATTTTTCTATGATATTGTGGTTGGTTGTGTTCTGAATAGTCGTGTTCTCTTTCCTAAAAGGTTTATGTCTAAAGTTTTTATTTTTCAAATGTGCAAAACTACAGGGAAGTGAAAGTAACAAATGTGTAAGTGAATCCATCAGAGAGAGAGAGAGAGAGTGAGATGGAACAATGGCACATATGCTTTATGTACCAAACATTAGAAGCTCTTCAGACCTAATAATAATAATTTTATCTTTATATTGTAATTATACACACAATTGTCCCCCAGGTTTGTCATTTTATTGATGGTATATTAAAACAATAAATCTTATTGTCATGCTTAATTTGTGTTGATAATTTAAAATAGTAATAACAAATAATGCCAACATAGACACACATAAAACAAGTGTACATTATTCATTATATATTTCATAATTCTTGCACTCAGATAAAGGGCTCGACCATAAAGCAGTATTTGACTGAAAGAAAATGTTACTTCAGGGTGATTACCATATTAACAACATGGCACAACAATTGATGTCAAAAAGCATAATTTCCTCATATTTCATATTAAACTAATTCAATGTATTTATAAAACCCAAATACAACAAGAAAATATGATTTGTGATTTAGTATAATTAGTTAAGAGGTTTTGGATTAAATTAGTTAAATGGTTTTGGCAGTGAGAGAAACTGTTTAGATGAATTTACAGCTTGACAGAACATGTTCACAATCGTAAATGCCTCAGAAAATTAAAATCAAACTCTCTAATGGAAATGAAAATATCAGTGCTTGACGAACTACCACCAGGAATCTGCTTACTGTACTTATACTGTGCTTCAGTATAAGGTTTACATTCCCATAACATCTAGTTTCTGATGAGGGCTGTCCAACACAATCTAAAACTTTCTCACTGACTTCTCAATCTTGTGCAGAATGCTTCTCCATTTTAACACAACTGTGACATTCAATGCACACTGCAACAAGATGTTAGCAGTCCACATCCTTAACTAACATTGTAGTTAGAAGCTCATGGTTTCACATGGAGCTTCAATAAAGTTTTCAGGTGCACAGACATCTGCTCTTTGCTGCGGTGGTGCTGCGCAGCTGCGTGCTGATGGACGTGCTCTCCCACCCAATGGCTGGGCGGTTTGGGAAGGACGCTGGGTGACGGTGGCTCACTGAACTTTGCTCCAGCATGTCTTCTCTGCATCCGAGCAGAGGGTGCGTTTCTCTGCCTGTTCTGTTGCCTTCAGTTGTTCAGGGTTAAAGACAGGCGACTGGGCTCCCTCGCTCAGCACTTTCTGTTTTTGACTGTTGGAAACAAAGAGGAAACAATATGAGACAATAAGACTACCTGAAGATTTTTAGATGAAAAACATTAATTGAGAAAAGAAAATCCACAGACTTACAACGGTAAAGAGGCTGGAGCTATTTAGAGACCAGAACATAACAGAGGATTGGGGTGAACTCTTTTGACTTGGACCAAAAAGCAATCACCCAGAGAACCTTAGAACCAACCAAGAAAAGTACAGCAAAACACACAAAAAGCCAGTCGCAAAGAACCTAGTAACACACTGGTAATCCCAATGCCCCAACAAACACTCTTAGCATCTTCATAGATCATCTTTCACAGCGGAAAAACATCCGCGTCTTCGGAAGCGCCGTGGGCAGGACACTGCGCATGCGCGGACTGTAGACCATTACATCACGGCGTTAGTGTGCAGATGTTTGGCTACAAATGAATTATGATTCAGCAGCGATCACTAACATTTCTCTGGAAATGTACAACAGTGTAGAATAATGTAGTGTAAAAGCGATTAATTATCTTGTGGTTTTACAGTGGGTGAACCTCAGCAAACAGGAACCTCAGTAAATTTTAAATAAGTAAATTAGTAAAAATTAAATGAGTATAGAAGTGTTTGTTTGATAGATTACTTAATTCATATTTAGGACAGATATTAATATAATATAAAGATTATTGCCAGATTTACGTGTAAATAATTAGTCAAAAGTTAATTAACCAAAAAGCACAGAGCGGTGTGCTGACGTCATGGGTTCGAGTCCCCGGGATGGCACTAGTATGCGCTGCACGTCGCTTCTGATAAAAGCCTCTGCCACAATAAAAATGTTTACAGTAGCTTATATCTGGGTTATGGGACACAGTTTACCTACCTGCCGACACGTTTACATTTCTATGATACAAATTATTAGTAATGCTAACGGGTTTAATAAAAGTTAATGGGCTTTTAATGTAAAATAACGAGGCTGTAGGTATATGGGTGTGTCGAGCGCCCTCTATCAGCCGCCTCGGACCACTGCGCGCAGTTTGAAGCGGTAATACACAGAGCTGCGGGACAGCGTGGGGACATTACTGTGTACTTCTGAGAGGGTTTGTGGAGCAGGCGCCTCACGAAGCTCATCTCATGAACGCTGAACCAGGGACGGACCTTTCTACAATACGAAGCTCTTCACTAAAGCCGTGAATCCCTGATATCGCTGAGCCCGAGTTAAAGGCCCAGACAGCGGGTCACGGTAGATCCTCCAGCCCGCTCGACAGGCTAGAGATCCGGCGCAGCTGAACACGGACTCTCGCCCGTGAACAGGAGCATGTCTCAGACTGGACCACCTCCTCGATGGAGGAACTGCCCCAGAAGAGGACAACCTGTAGCTGGTAAGCATGTATTTTTGGTAGTTGTCAACAAAGCTGCTGTGTGATTTCGAAATTCGACTCCCTGTGAAATTACGACTCCCCTGTGTCTCCCTATGTTTAAGATACGGGTAGGGGCCAGGCTTTACAGATACAGACCAATCAAAGAGCAGCTTCCCAACGTATAAACCAATTAGAAGCAGGGGAGTCGTAATCTCACAGAGAGACGAATTTCAACATGCCGCACTAACCCACACTCCCTCTCTGGGATTAAACGGGTTGTTTTCTTAGCGGTACTTTGTTCTGGTGATCATACGTGTTCATAATGGTAGACTAAAGTTTTAATGTGCTCCAGTTTAAACTTTAAATGCTTCTAGTTAGCAGAACACATTAGCTTAAACATACTGTAGCCATAGCATGGACATAAGATGCATGTACTGTTGCGTCAACATGCTAAAGACACAAATGAAAATATAATCTGAATTTGCATATATTAGGAAGATTAATGAAATGTAAAAAAGACGTTTAGAGTACTGTAAGATTGCTTGTTTGAGCTGTTTTTAAATTAAGTGGCTAGCCAGATTCGCTCGCTACACGCAGATCAACACAAATACGTCACTGGGCTAGAGACGAGCCTATCAGAGCCCCGCCCCTCTCGTTTAAAGGCGCAGTCAGAATATTAATCGTGATATGTGACGTTTGACCACCTGATTGGCTGCTTACGTCAGTAAGCGTCACCGGTCCGTTGTCGAATGAATGAGTCGTACTTTGAAGAGGGCGTGGTTTACGAGAATGACGGGCACGTCACGTTGAATTAGCTGAAGAGCTAAAGATTTGTTTTTAAACTATAACTAGTAGTTTTGTTGGCAGCGACAGTTCCTCACCAGACAACACCTACCTCTTAAATGACCTCTTAAATGATTTACTCGGAAGTAATTTTCTAATCCTTCAGTAAAATGTAATAGATAAAATATGTGTTGACCCATTTAAATATTTATAATATTACAGCAAAACTTTATATTATAGTTTAAGTGAAATATTAAAAGGTTACAATGTAAATAATTTGATGAATATGGTAATTTAATACCATGATATAACTTAATATTTTAATAATGCCACTGTACCATAGTTACCACAGTGCTTGCCTTGACCCTGTTATTGTGAGTCTTCAGACAAGCTTCAGACTATTTTTATGTAAATTTACTTTGCAGGTAAATTTCTGCCGATGAAAACTATGCTAGGACCGCGGTATGATGATAAAGTCCCTGAGGAGAACAGGTTTCATCCCAGCATGTTATCCAACTATCTGAAGAGCTTAAAGGTACGTGGACCTGCTCTGAAACAGGATCTTCTGTCATCTAGATGTTGAGCTGGATGTGATGTTTCCTCTCCTCAGGTTAAGATGGGCCTGCTGGTGGATCTGACGAACACAAGCCGCTTCTACGATCGAGCAGAGATAGAAAAAGAAGGAATCAAATACGTGAAGCTTTCCTGCAAAGGGTGCGTAGCCCTCTATAAACAGAGAACATACAAAGCAGTTTGGTAGTAGTCTGCTGACTACTGTTAAATGTAATGATCCATTTTAAACAGCAGTTTTTAAACACTATACACCTTTGTATAACTTGCTTGTTTGCTGTTTACTGTAACTGGCGATCGAACTTTGGCTAACACATTAATATCAATATTTTTCCTTCATTTAGTCATGGTGAATGTCCCACAGTGGAGACCACAGAGATGTTCATCAGACTATGTGAACATTTCACTGAGAAAACACCCACAGAGCTCATCGGTAAGACCAGTCCACTCAGTGTTTCATTAACAGACAGATCAGTCACCTGTCATCACCAGACATGCAGCTGAACATGTACAGCAACTCAATTCTTTGACGATTAAGAACACATTTTCTGTATGTTTAGTATTGGGGGTCTTCAGCACCCTGGTGATGCTGTGATCTGTTATTGTGAGTTTGACCTGTTGGAGGTGCTCTTGAGTCATGAAAGAGTATCACCACCACACACGACACTGAACCCACGAAATGAGGCACAGCACCAGGGCAGGAATATATGAATGTCATTATTATCACCACAGTAACAGTGCGATTGACACGGCAGGGAACATGAGCACCAGTGACATCAAAAAGCAAGACGTGAGGAGATTTGAGAGCAGGGCTGGGGAAGCAGCCCGGGGGTAACCTGTCAAAAACTTGCTAATGTAACGTACAGTGTAAAATAGAAATGTAGTGAGTGAATATGGTGTAGAGTGAGTTATGCTTCATGTGGATGTTCAGATTGAAAAGGATGCAGCACAGCTGATGGTTAAGAAGATGTCTTTCAGAAATGGCTGTTTCTGTACATTTCTCTGGCTCCTGACAGGAGTTATGTTGGGAGCAGAGTGATGCAGGTCTGTGGTGATAAGTCAAGCTATTCTTCAGCAACAGATAGTAAATATTAAACTCCTGCTTGTAGTTCATATGCTTTGTTTATATCCCAGACTGAAATGCATCTCATCAGAGCTTTTCAAGAACCTTGCATACAATAAAACAGAAAAAATCCCAATGACACTGAAGAAGAGGCTCTTATCTGGGCACATGCAGGAACTGCACCCGTGACACTCAGTGTTTGCTGTGTATTGAAGGTGACTTAGAGGCTGTAGGTGAATTTTAATTTCATTTAAATTTTAAATTTAATCATGACAGAAACTGTGGAAGATTGTTGGGAGGCAGTGCTGTAAGTGTAGTTGTTTTATTGTTTAGTTCTGCTGTTTGTTGGTGCATTAAACTGTTTAGATAATGGGACTTTGTTTCTAAGTAATTTTAAAATGCAGAAATATCTGTTTTATGTTAAAATATTATGACAACATTCAGTTTGGTAAAGTAGAATAGAGTGCGTCTTATGTACGTAAGTATAATTGGATTTTTAAGCATGCTGTTCTCTCGTGAAGTTTCTGCAGTGAGTTTTCACACCTCACTGCAGTAATGCTGGGCTCTTATGAATGGATGCTATGAATACAGGAGTATTACGGGTGTATCTGACCATTTATAAAGTTATAAAAGCACAGCTCTTGTCAACAACCCACATCTGATCTGTAATGTCTGCAGCACTAATGCTGTGGGACTAGTTAATTACTGCCTAGTGATAATGATTTGAATAAAAAAGTTAAAGCTAGTCCTTTAGCAAAAAACATGAATAAACGTCATCACCTCACACACCCTTAAAAGCAAGTTCAGAGTAAATATATTCATGGCTGTAAAGTGAGTTATGTGCAGTTGTTTCGGGCAGCACGGCCGAGGTCTGCCGCGATGAATCAAGCTTTTCTGCAGCAGTGGATGGTTGTATTTTGCAGGTTAATGGCAGGTCACAACCCATAATCCTCAGTGCTGTTTCTGTTCGTTGTATCTCTTTGCAGTTCATGTTTGTTGTGTTTTGGTAGTTTCGCTGCACACAGTGATTGAAGCTGAAACGTGCTCTGTGTGCTGCACTGGATGTTCCAACCAACAAATGAAGCTAAAAGTAACACATACAAATGAACATTCTGTCATTATTCATTCAGACTCATGCCAGTCCCACATGTGCTGCTGCTTTCATTTGAAACACAAAATGAGAAATTTTGGAGAATTTTACGCAGGTCTGTAATATAATATCAGAGTGACCACAGTTATCCGGTGCATAAAACAACAGCCTCTGACTGAATAATGAGAGTTTTAGTGAGAAATCGTTGTTTGCAACAGTCCAGTGAAAGCGCTTGTTAAATCAATATGTAGTGAATATAACACCTGTGGGGTGTGCAGAATGAAATCACACTGATGAATTTGTGGCATTTGCGGTGTTTGTCTCTTATGAAATTTTCTTTTTTTATTAGCCGGAAGATATAATATCAGAATGAATTGGAGAATGCGTTGATGAGAAACCATATTTGGTGATTTCTTGTGGAATTATTGGAAGTATAAATATAAGGTTTGTGAGAGGGCTGCTGATCAAGCACTAAGAGACTGTGATATATGATACTGTGACAGATATTTTTGATATCAGTTGAACACTGAAACCTAGACAGCAAATATATAGGCAAAAATATAATAAGATTTATGTGTGAGCAAAATAAAGCTGTTTCTTCAGTCAGTATTTGACTGAGTGACGGGGTATTAATTGACTTGTAATTTCGACAGTCCAGTTCTAGACAAGTAATGGATAATAATGTGCTTGATTTGAGTGAGTGTTCAGATGTCCATAACACAGATGAATGGTTAGCTCTGTTTGCTTTGGTAGGTGGGTGTTGTGTGAATAATCTCTGATTCAGCTGATGTTAGTCACTCTTGTCTTCTCTCTTTCGCAGGCGTTCACTGTACGCACGGCTTCAACCGCACAGGCTTTTTAATATGTGCCTACCTGGTGGAGAAAATGGACTGGAGGTCAGTGAACATACATGTTCACGCATACATGCAACACATGCGCAGTAACAGTTGGGTGTGGGTGGGATGAACGAACAAACCCTTCATCACCATATGCGTCATCTTAAAGCACATGCAGTTATGATGTATGTAACATTATAGTTATTTTGTGATGGGCCTGCATGACAAAACAACATTTCACATCATTCTGTGTAATGTGAAACTTTATTGACACACTTTATGTGCACCTGTTGTTTGCTCTTTATTTTGTTGCACTAGCTCTAAAAAGCCTAAAAACATTGAAAGAGATACAAGCTTATACGTTACTTATACGTAGGAGAACAGCAACACATTTCAACACCATCAGGCAGCAACATTCACCTTTTCACTTAACATATGTGTTGAAAAGCATTCTGGTTTGTTATTTGTCAGCTGTCCTTTGTAATGGTCAGAATAGAGAGATCTAGTGTAGCTGTAATTTTCACCCGTTGCTACTGCAGTGGGAAACACTGGTGGTGTGTGTTACTGTGGAAAATGTTGGAAAGTCATTTCTGAGGCTCTGAGACTCCAGCAGACTCCAAGGTGTCGTCTACAAATGGAACCGGGATCAGTAGTACATCTTCCATCTTCTGAAATGTAGATGCAGCAGGAGTAGAGGTCAGAGTTCACTTGAATTGTCTGAGGTCTGTATTCATGACTACATTCAGGGGTTTGTGGGTAAATTCCTGCAGTCAATCCAGTGTTTCCTGTCTGCTGATATCTGGCTGTTTTTTAAAGCATAAATGTATCTGTCTGTGATATCCCACAATGCTTTGCCTGTGGTTCAGAGGTTGGTATGAAGAATCTGATGCAGTTGATGAAGCTCCATCTTGTTTGTCAAACTCGTGTTTGTTTGTCATCAGACAGCACCCTGTCTGAAAGAAGGAATGAAAAACATAGCTGAAATGAAATGAGTTTTATAGTCTCAGTAGTTCCAACTCACTTTGACACGCTGGAGAAGCTTTGGCTCATGAATATTAATTAAGTTACTTGAGGCTCATTAGACCTCTTTGTGAAAGAAGGCTTAACTTGTGAATATAAATTTTTTAATGTGACTGAATGCATCACTATGACATAATTAACATTCAAGAGCCAAATTGTCATAGCATTGGACAATTCACAGTTGGGTGCCGTCTGTAATGAACCTGAGATGTTGAAAACTAACATGAACTGCTCCTATAGAAAAACTCTGCTAGGGGTTTTTATTGAAATTGTCACTGTTATGGGAAGTAAGATGAACTGAATTACCACTTTCAGATGGGACTTCATGTTCAAATAATCCGTCTGGCACCAATGATTAGATCACTGTTTAACACCATGACTGGCTCCTCATTACTGCGGCTACGTCAGTGTAGATATTCTTTATAAAAATACAACAACTATAATATTTGTTTTGAAAGTCTTCTTACAAATGATTTAATATGAATCTACAATATTTCTCTCAAAATACCACAGTCGCTGTTACAGGAGTGAAACGATGATACATTTTAATGAGGGTGTGTGTGTGTGTGTGCGCGCAGGCTGTGAAAAGCCTTTTCAACTGTGTTTGTGATTATCACAGTGTTTGCTTTTGCTTTTTGAGGCATGGCCAGGTTTGACTACACTTTTAAAAAAAGATATTGAGACATGTCAAACAATGCTGTTTCGGATACTTTCCGAAAGAGCAGGGCTTTAGCTGTAATGTTAGTGGTTTCTATTAGGTTACTTCTAGTGGTGAGGTTTAAAGTAGGATATAATATCATTAACATTATCACTATCTGTGAGTATAGACACTGTAGTGTGATGTGGACATAATACAGAGTGTTTGTGGTTTTGTGAGACACTTGATCAGTTTCAGTCAGCTGTAAATGTAATGAACATGAGTTGTGATGTACTGTGATGATCACATGTTGATGTCTGTGTACTGTCTGATCACAGAAACCTCTGATATAGTAAAGTGTCGTCAGGCGTGTGGAGGTCAGTCTCATTAAGACGGGAAGTGAAGGACCTCCAGACACTCTTTAATCATGTTTTCAGTAGAGATGGGGCAGTTATTTGTGTTGTTGTCTGATCTGGATTGCTCACTGGGGCTTTGAAGGTGTTTTCAGAAATGAAACTGAATCGATTGTTTTGAGCTTATATGAGCCATCGGCCACAGAAATCATTTCTAGAAAATTACAGCACCAGTAAATTGCACCGCAAGCCAAAACTCAGATTTGCATTTGTTACCTCAGAGGACTTTGTGTGTGTGCAGTTGTCACTCAGAGTTTCTCAGACTTTTGCTTGTTGTGTGGCTGTGTTATCTGCAGCACTTCTGTGCTGTTCTTTGCTTTTTAAATCCCTTCATTTTCTCATCTGCTTTCGGTATGTGGAAAATAGCAGATAGTGGAAAATAGTGGTGGAAAATAGCAGATTTGTGTAATGCTGGGGCAACTTCACAAGAGGTTTATGAAAACAATACATTTTCATCTTCACTGTTTTTTTAATAATCTGTCATTATTTTGTTCTATTTATTTTACCCTCACAATATGATTACCAGTTAGGGCTTAACTATGACATTGGTGGGAATTTTATAATATAAATATATACATTACATTAATAAAGTTAAATTGTTTGTATCCAATTATTTTAATGTTGACACATAACATGGATACAAGCATTTTTGGGATGATTTTAGGTGTAACTGTAAATGAATGTATGAGGGAATGTGTGTGTTTGAAGCTGTTGTGACTGCTCACCATTTCATCAGTTTTTGGTATTTCTTTAAACTTTTAGCTTTCAAGTATCAGTTATATATCGGGTATAGTTGATGTACGGCTTGCAGCGCACTGCCACGTTGTTAAAAGTTCATTGTATAAAAATTATTTTAGGAATTTTTTTAACCATAAATGAAGAAATCAATGTTTTGTGATGATCAATGATTTGATATTATCCTTTCATGATCAAATGAAGGAATACATTTTCAGTTTAGTATATCAGGGCGTGTCTGCTCACATTTCACTGACAGCCGCTCTCACTAATGTGTGTGAGTTAAAACTCAATCAGAACTTCATTGGCTGCTCCTACGTGTATATTGCCCAATGGCATTTTTTACCTTGTTACATGAAGAGCAAACGGCATTTTAAAATGATTTACTAATTACTTGCATTTAATTACATAAATAATAATTGTAAACATATGTATCTGTATATTTGTCTGTTTGATCAGTATTTTATTTATCATTCATGTCTGAAGCATTGAGTGTGTTCTGCATTATCGTAGCAGTGATAAGTGATTGCCTGTTTATTTGTGTTAGCATTGAGGCTGCAGTAGCTGCGTTTGCTCAAGCTCGGCCCCCGGGCATCTATAAAGCAGACTATCTCAAGGAGCTCTTTCGTCGCTACGGTGATGTAGAGGATGCCCCGCCTGCCCCTACCCTCCCGGAGTGGTGCTTTGAAGATGATGAGGAAGATGTGGATGATGATGGCAATGCTCTCGCTCAGGGCTCAGAACCTTCAAGCTCCTCCCACTCCAGTCAGGGCAAGAAAAAGAAAGAACGACTGAAAGTGGTGAGTAGTATCACCCCATCACTTCATCATCCCATCGCCTCATCACTTCTGATGAGGTGATGTTTAAAGTTTATACTTTCACTTGTGTAAATACTTTGTCAAAAAAGTCACTGGTGGATTTGCACTGTTTGGCACTGTTTTATTTTAAAGCTGAACAATAATTCTTCTGGAAGCTGCTCTTCACACACATTAAATTGAACGTGTTTTTATTTGTTATGGCCTGTGGTGTCTGACTGCTGTATTAGCTGGAATATTCCTTCAGTATTGTGGTGATTGGTACCTGTGTTGTGTTTGTCACTGTTGATCTGTGCGGTTGGTGTGAGGCTGTGACAGGTGCTCTGTTATTTGTTTAGGGGGCTGTGTTTCTGGAGGGGGTCTCTGTCAAAGGCGTCACTCAAGTCACTTTGCAGCCCAAACTTGGTGAGATACAGAGGAAATGCCAGGAGTTCTCAGAGTGGGACAAGTGAGTGTGTTTTATTGCTGAAGGAGCTTCTGAGATGAATGTGTGTGCAATGAAAACGTGAATTCAGATCCTGAAGCCTGTAGATCAGGGTGTCCAGTCCTGAAGGATCAGTGTCCTGCAGAGTTTACCTCCAGCAATAACACCCCTGCTTTACATCTTTACGCTTTACATCTTAATGTCAGAAACAAACAGGGCCAGAGTATCAGTCAGAGTATGTCTGACCTTATTCAGCTTAAAGCCCCTCAATTTACCTTAAATAAAACTTTAATTTGTATAATTGTGTTATTCTCTAGCAATGTTGAATATAGATATCTGGTTGCGAATGTATTTATGGTGTGTGTGAACCCTCATGCTGTTTGCCAGTGTGATGGAGAAACTTCTTTCTATATGTGTCCACAGATGTTGACATTTTGCATGTGCAACATATTGCTTGAATATGTGTAATGCTTGTAAAGGACCTTTGACCTGACGGGATCCTGCCTTGTGGCCCTGTTCGGTAATCTGTGAGCTGTAATTGTGTTCTGTTTGTTTGTGTCAGATCTGGGTTTCCTGGTGCTCAGCCTGTATCGATGGACCGCAGGAACATTCGTCTGTTAGAACAGAACGTGTATAAGGTCAGCTGGAAGGCAGATGGCACGCGGTGAGTCCACAAACACTTCTTAGAAATGTCACAAGCATCAGTACTTTAGTAACCAAGCTTAAACTACATTAAAAATACAGAAACCATGTCTCTCTGCAATTTCAGCACCAGTTATTTTATCCATTATGCACTGCTTGTTTGTTACATTAGTACATTGTACAGATTGCATACATATGTTGTTATTACTTAGTCTTGCTTGTTCTTTTTGGATATACTTTCATGTCATAAGGTATAAGCACTATACCTTATGACATTTATTATTATTATTATTGAACATTTATTAATATTAATTTAGTTACTGTTATTATTATTTACTACAACCCATATTATTATTATTGTACTGCAATCCATAACTTTATTGGTTAAAAAATTAACCAAAATCAATTTCCTCCTTCACAAAGGTAATTAATAAAAATGATTTATAAGTGGAGATGTCGGTCTGATTTCCCAGGGAAATGTCATTTCCCATACAGAAATTTAATACATTGCATATATATCCTATATTGAGAGTGACATTGCAATATATGTTATGTGCGACTCATATTAGTAATATATTAGTTATATATGTCACATGTGTAAATAGTGAAAGAAGATCTACTATAACTCTGGGTACTGTAAATGGTGCAGAGTTTGTATCTTGTGCTTACATCAATAGTTTAGAATTTAAACTTGTCATCTATGTTAGGAAAATAACTTTGCAAGTAACTTGCAGTTTTGTTTTAAACAGAGATTGGGGCAGTTGTGACCTACTGGCTAGTGAGTTAGGCTTGTAATCAGAAGGTTGCTGGTTTGATTCCAGCACTTGCAGGTGGCAAATGAAGTGCCCTTGAGCAAGGCACCTAAGCCCCGATTGATTGTTAATAAGCTTTGTGATGTCACAACAGTGATTGTGTGTATACATTCACAAGTCATACAAGTCATTAATTCATTATATGTTCTGGCTGGACTCGGAAGGAACCTTTAAGTTATATATGTCAGAGTTTGTCTACATTGAACTCTTCCAGAGCAAGAAGAACCTCACAGCAGATGCCCTTTAAATGATATTCAATCAGATGTTCTTGTGATGATGTTGGACTCACAGAGGGCAGATTAATGATTGTGTGGAGGATCTGCTGGGTTCCTCTCCTGCAGCTCAGAACAGCATCATTAAACACACTCACCCACAGAACAGATCTGCCCACAAGCACCACAATTAGCACCACGCTGGATGTTTTACGACAGCCGCCCTTGAGTCTGTTCTGCAGGTGCTCATGATCCAGACCCAGCTTGGTTCTTTGATGCTGAGAGGCTTGACTCTGGAGAAGCAGAACAGTGAGATCTGTAATAATGTCCAAATGGAGAGTATTAACAGAGCTGGAGGCTTGTAGGGTGTAGGGATGGGCTTGTGTCTACTTTGTCCTTTATATATTAGTGACAGATTATTGTCACAGGTTATTGTCTCCAGCTAGTGAATTTTGACCTGTACTGATATCTACTCTTTACAAAAATTACCTATGTAGTAAAAGTGTAGTAGTAAAATGAGTTAAAGTTTAGTAACCATGTTTTTTTGGCAGATGGCTTGCCATTTGCTTAACCACAGTTTTACTATAAAAAACATAGTTAAACAATGGTTGCTGAGGCAAAATCATGGTTAATTCAGGCTTACCATGGTTTACCTATAATTGTGATGTTTTTGGTTTTAGCTGTAGTAAAACCAGAATTGTATGGTTTTAAGGGCATCCATTGGGGCCTTAGTATGTTCTTGCTAATTGGTTCCCATTTCTAGCAGTTGTGATGCATTAAATGTTTTCTCAGTGATCTGTTCACTACGTGTTTGAAAAGTCTGTAAAACTCTGTATCTTGCTGTATAACATTTGAAACATATTTTCTGTCTAAAAATAACAGAACATTGCTGGAGGGCATTTCACTAAACAAAAACTCACTTAAAAAATAATTTGTATACTCATAAAAAATAATACTCATTATCAAAATAATCATCACTTTCCCATTGAAAATGAAGCACATAAACAAGGCGTTGTTGCTAATCAATTCCAGCTGTGTTAAGATGTTGTTAATCAGAGCTTTTCTGTTCTGTGATGTGAGTTTCCCCTCAGAATGCCATCATCTGTCAGAGCTTGTTTATGTCTGTTTTCCAGACACTTCTTCTTACTCTCGTTTTGGTGATTTCTCATCAGTACAATTTAAAAGGTTCTAAACGTCAATGAAAATGAGTGTTGTGTAAAACTGGAGTTCACCCAAAAATGAAAACCCCCCTTTTTTTTAGAAAATCTTTTAGGTAATAATATTTATGACTTATTCTGAGCTGCATGACATGACGCCGTATTTAGTTGCCCATATTTGTTGTGGGGAGTGTGTTTAAAATCTAGTTTGGGAGTCCTTTTACAGTTCTTACCGCTACTTCAGGTCACTGCTGTCCATGGAGGATCCATAATACATTATTGCATATTTCTTATATAATAATCAGCATCTCACTGTTTTCCCACAGCTGTGATAAATCTCCACTGATTTACTTAGTGCAGTGAACCAATCAAAACTCAACTGTGAGGTAGAGCACAGGTCTAGGATCAGTAATTCTGTGTCATCTCCTGTGTGTCTCTACAGGTACATGATGTTGATTGACGGAAAAAATGAAGTGTACATGATTGACAGAGACAACTCTGTCTTTCACGTAGCCAACCTGGAGTTTCCTTTCCGGAAGGATCTGCGCATTCACCTGTCCAACACTCTTGTTGATGGGGTGAGTTATTGCTCTCTTTAAAAGCCTGTTAATGGGGTTAGGAGGGGAGGGTATGCTGTAGCACAGCTGTGGTTTAGAGAGCTGCCCATCTGAGCTAATGTGTCTTTCTTTAAAGTTAAAGGGCTCTTGAGCATTTATTAGCACACTCAGAAGTCATAGTATGTGGTGAAGGAATACAGTAATTAGTACAGTTTTCTATTCCAAATAAAGCTGCAAAACTGATATTTATTTAAATATAGATATATACAGTGGGGTATATATCTCAGTCTGAGATCACTAGTAAAAATGTATACAGAATTTTACTTAAAAATGATATAATTATCATCGCAGTTGAGATTAAAAAGCTTCCATGAATTTGAGTTTGTTTTTGTTTATAAGAACCCAATGACAGTATTCTTTGATTTGTGTCTGTGGTTAAGCTAATTGTCTTATTTTAGTCTAATTGCTTCTTTACAGCCATTTAAACATTTCATTCATGACTTTAATTTTTCATCACATTGGATTTGATAGGCTGGATTTATGGATTTTATAATTGCATCTCTTATTGTCTTGCACTTCATCTTTGCCTGCTTTTGAATTTGCAGGAGATGATTGTTGATAAAGTGAACAGCCAGCCCGTCCCACGTTACCTCATCTATGACATCATTAAATTCAGTGTGAGTACCACAGACTCTTGTTACTGCCACAATGTGACGCATTTCACAGTAAACATTAGGGCAGCACGATACTGAAGAAAAATGCGTTAACTTGCTAAATAATGCGATATGTCATATGATAATGCTTTAAGTTTGTAAAATCGATTATATTAATATATTTAAACTGAACATTCTATAACCCAACACACGTTTGGCATTCTTTACTAACATTCAAACTAGCATTTGCGTGCCAATCTCTGCATCAGCCTAAAACCTTGACTGTATTTAAAACGGTTTGAAGTATTGCAGTTACTGCAAGTCATTGCGATAAGCATATTGCGATATAATTTTGATGTATATTGCAGCTCCAGTGAACGTTCAGTGAGAGTGACGGTGGAATGATTTGGTGGGAGTTGATTGGCTGGTAAAAAAGGTCTCTGTGACAGATGGGTTGAAGAATCAGGGCTGGTGATCATCAGTCATTTTAGAGGCGGCACAAGTTATTACCTTCTGATGAGATTATTAAAAGTATATTTTAGACTATATACATTCAAAAGGAAAAAACATTTATAATCTTTATAGTCTTGACTTTCATAAAAGGCTAATAATTAAACAGCCACGGTAAAGACTAATACAAATACATTATATCTCTTAAACATATTAACCTGTCAAGCTTCACTATACACTTATTTGTTATATGCAGCTCCTATATAATAGAATTTATTTACAAGCTAAAACAGATTGTTTATATATGTGGATTAGTGAATTATTTAATAATAGTGGCTAGTGGCTCACAGTTTATGAGTCTGGTGTGATGTAGGTTATGTAGACTTTGACAAGAACAGTCTGTATTGTAAAGAGTCCTTGTCTTCTAACACCATATGGTTTGTCAGCCAAGGATTATCGCTTTACTCTTTTTGTTAGCCAAAATGTCCTGCTAGTTCTATGAATCCCCTGCTGTTTTTTGGCCCACGGTTAGTCTGCGTCTGTTTTAACTGCCCTGCTGGGCTTGGCAGTCGATTTCTTCCGTTGCTTTTTCACGTCGCCCCGGCCAGCTCCATGTCCTTTTCTGAAACCATCTCGTCTCCTGACTCGTCTTTGATTATGGATTGATGATTGTGCTGCTGGCGTCTCAGGATTGGTTTGCTAATGTGCATTCAGTCCAAATGGTTTGGTGGAATTCAAAGCCGCATACAGCTATGAAAATATGAAGCTTTGACATTTGTTAAACTTTGTAGCTGTTCCCAATTCTAGAGCAGACAGGCGTAAAGTTCTGCCTGCCAATAGAATCCAGACTTTTTGAGAAATCCATTGCTACTTCTGCAGGTGGACAAAGCAAGACAACACATATCTGAGGAATGAGAAAAAACTGAGGCCATTACACTGCAGGAGAGACTGTGTGGACGCTGAGAGCGAGAATTATAACATCATGACTTAATAATAATCTAATAATGACTTGGCTAATAATCTTATTATGCAAACTAGTTTGCTTGCAGTGCAGACAGGGTGCAGAATCTCTAAAGGTAGCACTGCATGTATCCTCAATGAAGAAGGCAATCCCAGAATGCTTTGGAGCGGTCTAGTGAGAACAGGAAATGCAAGAATGTTAGCTGTAGCTTTATTTCATTAAGTACTAGAAAATATCAGTAAACAGAAGTTAAGACTAATTTAAAGTGAAATCAACTGTATGTTGAGTCTCTTGTGTGGTTTTCCTGAGGATAGATGTTTGTTATCAGTTATATAAGTTGCAATCTTTGTGCTTGAGATAATTCACTTACAGGGCTGGAGACAGCGAGATGTTCGCTAGGGTCTGAACAGATGTGTACTTTGTGAGGTTTACACATATATTGTATTAGAAAGGGCCCTATAACTTTAAAATGAAACTTTTCTATACAATTTCAAATTTATTGGATAGGACAGTGGAGAGAATTAGATACAGAGCAGTATTTATGTTCAGGTCAACCTTTATTTATTGCTGGTCAGTCTGCACATTCTGAGGGTGTGTAGCACTGTTTAAAATGACTGCATGGAATTATTGACCATAACATACAAATACAAAAACAAAACAGAACTGTTTACATAGATGCATAGCGGGTCACAACTACTTAGGTTGTGACCTGCTATGCAATACCTTTCAAATTGTGATTTCGGTTTAAATAAATCGTGCAGGCCTAATAATAATGACAATTACTGTAGCATCTGGAGAAACATGTTTTTTTAACACTGATGTGTCATTCATTTTAGATCTAAAAATTAAGCGAAACGTTAACACAGTGTTGGACCAAGGAAGAGTAACAAACTTTCCGTCTTGCTCCTTAATTATGACTACATCAGATCAGTGTATTACGTCTAATAATCATTTAGTGGAGACTTGGAAACAGATTTAGCACCACTGATGTTTTTATAAAAGGTTAGGGACATTTTTTTCACTCAAATCGTCTGTGTATTTGGCATCCCTGCTTCATCTGGACTCTTGACTAATGGCATGAAGTCTGGTACACTTTGTTATTGACTCTGGCCTAAGAACTGCCTCTTAGTCAGCAACAGACCGCCTGAATGACATTTGAAGAGGAATCTTATTCTTTATATAAAATATATATATATAAAATATATATAAAATATACTATATATATATATATATATATATATATATATATATATGTGTGTGTGTGTGTGTGTGTGTGTGTGTGTATGTATATGTATATGTAAAAAAATGTTCAGCTTTTGAGTTTAGAGTTTCAGTCTAGTGTTTCTCACATATGTATCTAATGTACTGGCTGCTGAATGTCTAAAAAAGAAAACTCAGAATATCATTTAGACTGTAGCAGCACAGAAGCACACTGATTTTTCTGTGCAATCATATCTGAGCTTTCGGCAGGACTGCACTAGATGCAGGCTTACAATACTTCCACCATCTTAAACGGAGAGTTTTCACCTCATCCCTGCTATTAGACAGCTAGAGAAACAGAGACGCCGCATCAGCTTTGGCCATGTTTTGCCATCTGGCATCTAATCTGGTAACTCTCAGGGATGCGTTAGATTCAGCTCTTCAAACAAGACGCGTGCCTCTCTCACATCGCACAGAAGTGAAACAGGGCTGGGTCCTTTTTTTTGGTCCTGCAAGGCTTCTGGCCTTCACACGTCATTGGAGGCCCCTCCCTTACCATCCCTGATGACAGATCCTTTAACCTAACCCAAAAGTGGCTTAACAAAAAATAACATTAGAAAGCATATGATGTTGATGGTTTTACATTAGTTCACTCAAAAAAGTAGTGGGCTGCCAGTGGTAAACTGACAGTGAATACATCAACGGGCTCCAGGGCCCTCATGATGACCCTGAACACACAGAGGGTCCATATGTGAAGGGACCCTGGTGTCACACTGCCTGAGGATTTAGAGGCCCACTGGGCTGTCCATAACCAGGCCAGAGTGAAAAGCACTGTTTTTATTTTAAAACACTGCTGCATTGCGCTGTAGCCTGAGGCCTCCTGCAGGTTAATACATTTTTAACCTGAAGAGCTTGTGTGTGACTTCTGAGGCGTAGAAGAAATTTAAGGGCAACAGTCCAGTCCTTGGTATTCAGAAAAAGGATGTGTATAGTTAATGACATCATATGTGGAAATTGAGTTTAGTTAGTTGTGTGCAGCTACCAATGCTGCATGAGTTTATTGTTAATAAACCTGCCAAAACATTCACCACACCCTAGCACCTGTTTTCTTCAGAAGATGTACTGAAATGTTCTTCTGTTCAGTTTGTCTATTAGGGGATGGAAATGTTTTTTCTCCTGATGGCTGTGTAGACCATCAGAGGATTTCACCAAATGTTCACTGTGGCTCTCCATACCTCTGGCCAGGAGCCCAGCAGACCCCATCACATTGAGTCAGAGCCCCGTCACTCTCTGCAAATCTGGAAGAACCAACATGAAACGGTTCAGTTCCAAGTCCCTCCAATTAGCAAAAATGTATTCATGAACAAAGTCATTATATTAAAGCCAGAAAATAACAAAAAACAATATCAAGGCATTTTCTATTCAAGTAACATTATTATTACTTAAATAATGGTTTGAAGGTTTCTCCTGACAAATGAGATGAAAAATCTTTCCTCGCATTCCAGATTTTGCACATCTCTTGTGTCTGTGTATGTTGACTTTGTATACGTGGGTTCTGTTTGAAAGCCCTGCTACATGTTCTGGCTTTGTGAAGCTCAAGACACTATTGAGGCCGTTCACAGAGATGTTGAATTGATTCTCGATTGATTTTTGAAGCTTTATGTAGTGGCATTTAAGACAATTTTTTTGTGAATAGCCTGTCCGTCTTCGTTGATAAGATTTAACTGTAATGTTTGCTTGTATTTGGCATATACTGTCATGAACTGTATAAAAGATATTTGATTTTTTGGATTGATTTGATGCACTTGTCATTTTCGGCTGAGACTATTCCATGTGTCCACTAAAGATTAAGCAGTTCTGGACTCTCTGAACCATGCTGGTGACCAGGGTGAATGTCCTTACCATGTAAAACTCATGTAAAGCTTAACAGCTTTGCCTGACTAGGAAAATGGAAATGGCAATCGTCTTTAATGCCGACCCTTCCTGCTTATCTAGAAAGACTCACCTTTGCATCTTAAGTTAAATTCCTTTTTTATGTTTCCATGATTCTGTGCATCCCTGTATTTATTTAAGCTTTCGTTATTGCTTTTTGATAAGGAATCTGTGCGGCTTGAGTCTCTTAAATATAGAGGAGAGTTTGATTCCTCAATTTGCACTTGAAAGTTTCCCTCTGAGAGCTGGACTGCAGGTACAGCAGCACTGTGATAGGAAAATGGGAAATTGGAAAATTGCAAATAAGATGTAGAATTTATAGTGGATGGTTTTGGAAAATGTCTGCTTCTAAATGTTATTTGATGTGCTTCTCTCTTCTTCTCTCCTCAGTAACTTTCACCAGTGTTTGAACATTTTCTGTATATTTAATATTACAAGCACTCATTACAGGGAGGTAACCATAGGGAATAAGATGTAAATGACTTTATGTTTCATTGTTAGTGATGTTTACTAAGGTAAGTATCTCTCTTACTAGTGCTTATCTTAAAGGTTTGTGTTTGAATGAAACTGTCGTGTTACGCATTTTACCTCAAAGCATGTGGAGAGGTGTGCTGTTGGGGACATGTCCTTTTGAGGGTATATATTAAGACAACCGTAACATGCAACCGAAACTTTAAGGGTTGTAACATAACATCAAATTAAATATTCTTTACTTTGCGGAATACTTCATCCTGATTGTTCCATACTGTCACCCAGTGGTCTGTTATTCCTCAATAACCAACGAACATCTGTGGACTGAGTCATATTAGGTCATATCAGTTTTTTGTGTCCAATTGCTTTCTTGTTATAAAAGGATAATGTACAGTCACCGGGGCGTTATGGGTAAACAAATCCTTTCAGCTCTTGATTGCCCGGTCAGGGTTTATTTAATGATAATAACCGGCTGATTGTACAGTATTCGTTACTTAAAATCTTGTTTGAGCTTCCATTACAACAGTAACCCTAGATGAGGTACGTAAACAGACAGAAGGGCTGCATGTGTGTAACAGTGGGATCTCTCTCCTCTCTCTACAGTTCAGATATATATCTGTCCATAGACAGCTGCAGTCAGCTGTGTTTCTCTTGTCTGAAACATGATTTCATTGGCAATATCTTCATTGGTCACTTTGAATTCGAGTCTCAGTCTTTCAGGTCAAGCTTTAGTTTAGTTGTGACGGTTGGTCCCATCAGAACTATATGATTGTCTAGAGACTAGAGAGTGTTCTGTGCGGATGTTGCCATGGAGATGGCGGCTGCAGTCATGATGGAGAGAAAGTCAGGTGGATTATTTCCAGGGCTTATCGTAGTTGCTCTGATACATGTATGCTCACCATCTCCATGTCTGTTCCCTCAACACGTACTGTGATTCACGCTGCAATAGAAATCTCATTCTCTTGCTCTTTTGAAATAACCTCTTCCCCAGTCCACATAGACCATTGATTTAGACTGAGGGTACGTACACACTAGAGAAAGCAGACTGCTGGATGAATACTGATGTGTAAGAGCCATTTTGATGATGTGGAGTTGTGAGTTTAAGATGAAGCAAATTGGGTTTCCACAAGCACAAATGACATTCACTGTTTTGATATCGATAGATTCACAGCACTCTCAGATGTTTTGGTGTGTAATCGCCTTGAAAAATGAAAATTGATTTTTTTTTTCACGCAAGACTGACTTGACCTGAGCGCTTTTGCCCCCTGGAGAATATTTTTGATTAAAAAAGCTAAATGTTTTACATTCAAGAAATAGGATGTGTACATTGGTAATCTTACTTTAAGTTCTGCTGAAAGGTAAAATACTGAGTTACTTAGCTAGCAGACTAGTACTGCAACACAAGAATACTTTAGCAGCATTTATTTTAAACAGCAACTGTTTAAACAGAAATAATTTCTGTTATATTCATATGTAGTTGAAATCAATTGTTTGCGTGTGTGTTTGTGCATGCATGTGTGTTTGTGCATGCGTGCGTGCGTGTGTGTGTGTGTGTGTGTGTGGTTTTGCAGGGCCAGCCTGTAGGTCAGTGTGACTTTAACAGACGTCTGCTGTGTATTGAGAAGGAAATCATCTTCCCTCGCTTTGAGAAGATGAAGATGGGCCAGATTGACAAAGCCAAGGAGCCATTCAGTGTCAGGAATAAACCCTTCTTCGATATCCATGCTGCTCGAAAGGTATTTATCAGAAAGCCAAGCAGCCGTTGCTAACAACGTGAACTGACAGATTCTGGTACTGAAATCCCAGCTGCAGGCCTAAACATGTATTCTGCACTCTCCACAAACAGACTACAAACCTTCTTGTCCTTTAACTTTTTTTAAAAGCATTGGAGGCAGAAATCTCTTTTTTGTCATTCAGAGAACCTCAAGAAATAACCTCCCAGGAAATGACCTCATTTCCCTCTTTCTACAACATGGAGGAAGACTAATAAATAATCTTATTGCATTTACCTTCGTTCAAGCTCAAGGGTTTAAAACCCTTTTTTTTATGATTGTTTGGGTTTACAACAATCATAAACCTTATATAAATGAACAGAATTTACTACAATATTTAGTCTGACCTCCTCAACAATGAAAGTTGACAGTCAACACTGGACTGAGTGTTAAGCACATTTTTCCGTGTTTGTGGAAAGTGCCATTCACATTTGTGACCCTTCTAAACTAGTAACTGTCATGTTTCACCATTCTGGATGTTGTTGCGTCAGTCACCTTTGAGTTAAGTGGCATTGAAAGACACTGTTCTCTGTAAATCGAAACCATCTGTAAAGTGAAACAGGCTGTAAAAATACAGCTGAAGAGGCATTGTTCAAAAAGTGTTTTGTGTGTGATCTCTAAACTGTGACCTTCAGGTTCACATATCTTCTAAAAGCATCTGAGACATGAACTCACGATGCGAGAAAAGTGGCGACTGTAAAAGTTAAACCAATTTTCATCTGTCAGATTGCTCAGATTATGTGATTAGCTGACAGATGATTCACATCTTTTGTAATTTCTTACAAAACAGGTGACCAGACCATCGGGCAGATTGGGGCTAGATTTCTCAGGCTTCATTTCAAAGTCAGTTTCTGATTAAGCACCAGAATTGAGTCTCAGGACAGTGGCTCATACATTTGGTCTGGTCTTGATTTTAGTGCACACTTTAAATGTTGTTGCTACAAACAGTCTGTTGAAAATCTCCACTGTTACGGCCCAGAGGAAATGATACAGTCCATTAACACACAGAGATCTGAAGCGATTTATTTCAGTCAGTCATCTGTACAATTCATTTTAAAAATTCTGTAAAAAATGTATCACATTTTACACTGCTGAAATGTTGTACATCACTACAGAAAATAATTGTATAAAACCCAGAGTTTTTAAATGCTGCTGTATATATTATTATTTTGTACATGCATTTTAAGATAGACTGAGAGCTGTTTTTCTACTAGTTGCTATTCACACCTGTAATGCACAGATATAAACAGAATAAATGTAAAGCCTGTATCCCGTAACCCATATTAATCTTATAAATGCCCTTACAGTCCAATCGCAATATCAAGAACATCAGCCAATGAGCTGTGCGTGTCTGTGGGGATAAGTGGGATCATTTTCTGCTAAATGATCTTCAAGAAATTTCCCAAAAGAGCAGATTCAGACCATGTCCACAGAAACCACATTTCATTCTCTGTTCATTGTTCAATATGTATAAGTTAAACTTCTTCGGGCAGCTTTGTGTCTTGGACGTTCAGGCCCCGGCTCTGGATATCTGTGTGTCTCAGCTTTGTCTTGTTCAGGGGGTCTGATGTGAAGATGAAGTCTTTGAATATGAAGTCATAATGACATGCTGGAGAACTGAGAGGGTGTCGTTGTGTTCTCCATCTGATGTGCAGACAGGAAATGGACAAGCAGAGGAGTAGAGAAAGATTCTCAACAGATCTCCACTCTGAACTACAGTCAGGATCAAAGAGCTTTTGTCCGGAGAGTTCACTCAGTCACAGACATACTCTCATTTAGCAGATATGAAGCCTCAGCAGTGATATCACTTCCTGTTTTCATCCCTCTCAAAAACACATCAACAGGGTTCACAGTATACCATCTTTTAATACTTTTTATATTAAGCTTATTACAGACTTAGCTTAGTTTTCTGGTTTTCAGAAAGAAAACAATCTCAAATGCATTATTTGCAATATAAGTTAACAAATGCACATGCACATCGTGTGTGCACAAATGAGTCCCGCACGTTTATATGCCTCACAGTCGGCAGTAATCTCACAGCAGTGACTGACAGAGATGAGCTGCAGTTAATGATCTCAAGAATAGTTAATGTGCTCATTGACAGGGTCACATACGTGTTTAATCACTTACCTGAAGTGACTGTGAATGTTGCAGGTAGTGGTGGATGCTGACCGCTTGTGTCTCCTCAGAGCTTTGAGAGTGAGCTGTATTCAGTATGAAATGCTGTTTGCAGCAGACTGTGTAACTGACTGGAATTTTAATACACTCTCTGAGACTCTGAGACGCTTGTGTTTCTCTCAGATTAAATGAGAAAATAATGCATCTAATGTGGAATGGAGGGTTGTGCTTCATTAGAGCGCTGGAGAAAATCTGTGTTAAGACCTGCTGTACCCCTGGATTCAGCTCATATACAATCCCTGTAGATTGTGGGTCATGTCATAGAGCCGTGCATTCAGCTGAGGGCAGTTTATCATTTATAAAAGACATCATTGTCATCGAGACATCAAGTTTTTCTGTTGAACTGTGTTCCATTTAGCACATGTTTTTTGTCGTCTTTAGTTTGAGAGATGTGTACCCAGTATTCACAGCACACAAACGGTCTCAAGGTGTTGAAACATTTATTAGATGAGATTCATTTATGGCAGCTGCTTTTGGCTGCTCCTCACTCATGAAAACGTTCGTTCAGGAAAGCTCCTAAACTCAATTTAACAGTTTACTTTCTGTTGTTTGAGCTATGCTTTTTAGATGTTTTGTAAACTTGCATATATAACTAGTAGAATTTATTGTTTACCTGTCATATTTGTCGTGATCATCCTTATCTGTGTGGATCTGCAAAGTTTCCTGTCATAATTCTAACCTTCTCTGAGAAAATGTGAAGTTCTGCTTGCATCCCAGTGTAAATGCTGCCTGTCCCAAATTATAGCGTGTTTAAAATTACTCGGAAGTTGGGCTATTTCCAGATTTGCTTCTGTGCTTGCTTTTTACACGGATATTATTCACAACCCCTTCTGCATTGGAAGAGGAGTGGTTTGTGCTTTCTTTAGACTTTTTCAAAAATAATATTTAAAATGCTTAAAATGTCACAGTGTAATTGTAAATGCATAATCTAAAAAATTAAGAAACAAGGAATTGTAATGTAATCCATTTAGCTAGTCATTAAAGTACTTTACATTATACACGTTATACTCAGGTGTACAGACGCTATTTTGTACATGCGAAAAGTGGTAACAAACAATGACTGCCATTTTTCTATCAAATGAAGTACATTGCATATGATAATCTGATGGTAATAATTTTTTCTGTGTTACTTGTAAATGAAAGTCACTTTGGATAAAAGCTTCTGCTAAATTAATACATGTGAAATGTAATTGCAACGTGTCAAACACTGCTGTGATTGGTCATGTGACCGGAACAGTTTGTGATTGATCATGTGTCTATGTCCACAGCTCCTGGAGGGCAGTTTCACTGCTCAGGTCAGCCATGAAGTGGATGGTCTCATCTTCCAGCCTATAGGGGTGAGTCTGTTTTTCCTCAGTATTTATAAGTCAGCAGCCTTATAAATAAATACACAATGTTCTTAAATACATAACCACATCTTTCACATGAATACAAACTGCTAGAAAGTCAGATTTTGTCTAGGATGTTCGGACCTCAAGTTATGTATACATACGCAAAAGTATTATGCGTTATGCAGAATCTCATTTTAGTTTGGCCGCAAAACTGTTTGACTGTACACACTGTACTCATGTCAGCAAAACACAAACTGCACATTCGTCCATCATAAAAGTTATCCATACAACTCCAGTGGCCTAAAATATGCCTTCTGAAGTGAAATGTCTGAGAGACGTTTGTGGAGTAAAACCAGTACCATTTTGAGTGTTTTTAGCTATCGAAACGGCGCAATCGAATGTAAGGAATGTGTAGGACCAACTGCGTAACTTTGGTTGCTAAATATGTTTCTTTCACAAACATATAATTTTGCTTTAAAAGACATTTATGAACCCTCCGGAGTCGTATGGGTTATGATGGATTGATTTTATGATGGATTGATGTGCTTTTTGGAGCTTCAAAATCTCAGTTTTGTTTACTACCATTTTAAAGCTGGGTAGATGAGTGCCTCATCAACATCTAGTGACATCTCCACCTTTGGTAAAAAAATATATAAATCATTTCATGCTGTTGTACATGGTTATAAGCTGCTTTTTCTGTCTTTTCTTAAATTCTTCATATATACTTATATACTTCACTTTGAACTCATGACGGGCTTGGCAATAATTTGCAATAATTGATGCTTGCGGCTTTATTTCTTGCTCCTCTTCTTCCACTCTAACATCTATGGCAGTCCATTGAACGGTTATGAACACTGTAAAATTGACACACATATAAAGGACAGTCTGAAATGTCACCATAGCAAATTTGGAGTGTCTTCCTGAAACCCTCTAACGCCACGATACCAAACAATATTTGGTAACAATACCAAATTTGTCATTGTCACAAATTGTGCTTGCTATCCATTTTGAGTTAATTTTGAGTTATTTTGAAAACCTACTTCATAGGTTGTATGTCTGATTTGCACAAAATTCTGCATGCATCATCTAGGGAAACGTCTGACAAAAAGTAATTTAAAATCTTTTTGATGGATCAAATGGTTCTTGAGTAACACGTCAAGATATTAGACATTAAGATGCCATGAAGGATCTCAGGTGATTGAGAGATTTCATTCATTTTGTGTCCCCAACAAGTGAGAACAGTGCTCCTGATAGAGGACATCAAAGATGTGACTGGCTTTTCTGGAAGTTTTTCTGCTTTTCTGAGTTTTTCTGTGTTTACAAGATATAATTTTAAACCCATCCACATACAAATAATTTCAGAATATTATATCTGCTTTTCCTTTCTTCCTAAGGTGTTGTAGAATCATGAATGTAGAATTGCTTTCAAATCCATTTTCAAATCATTTCTGTATGAGTATCTCAGAAGCCTGAAAACCGCTTTTGTGGTCCCAAAGAAATTCCCAGACAACAAAAGTCCTGTATGGAGGACAGAGATGAATGCCAGGAGAAACGCACCAGAGGTTCTCTGCAGGTGTGCAGCACTGAGAACAGAAGCTTGGACTCAATGTGGCTTCAAATGATTAGCAACTAAACAGAAGTGCGCGCGTGCGCGCGTGCGTGCGTGCGTGCGTGCGTGCGTGCGTGCGCACAAGTGCTTTAGTCACATCACCTTACATAAGAAAGATTTCTGGACACTTTTCCACAATGTCTTCAGAAGTTTAAGGGTGAAATAAAAGCACTTTCACAGACAAAATAAATAAATAAATGAACAGTAGAAAATGAAACAATGTCGAACCCAAAACTGAAGTGAAAACACTACAAGAGTATGACAGAAGCAGTCAGTATGAAGTTGTATGATAGCTTGATATGAGAAACATACTAAAGGGAGATGAATATTCACCACAAACCTGCGATTGTTAAGTGAGCTTGATGCAAAACAATCATCAAAAATGTATTAAAGTAAGCCTTTAAAAGGCATATATTTATACAGTATAAGGGTTTCTCCCTATAGCTGCTATTTGTATTGCCATATTAATCAGGTATATTCATTTCTGTCGTGGTATTCAGTTTCCCATCCGAGCATCCCAGCTTTCCTTCGTCCAATAAGCAGTGCTGAATATGTTCATTTTCACATCATCCAGACCTTTTATTTTATTCCTCAGAAAACGTTTGACTCTGATACAGAGTATCTGTATAGTAATAAAAACAACACTGTGAGAGAAAGAAATTACTTAAATCTGAGAGAAATCAGAGGAAATTTAGCTCAAATCTGATTGGGAGTAGACCTACATGTTGAACATGTTGTTTGTATTGACTGCAGTAACACTGTTTCTTCCTCTGTAGGGAACATGTTGAAGGATTTTGAATGATTAATCTGGCAGCCTGATGTTTTCCCAAAGGTGTCGATATGATTTAGTAAAGCTGACACAGATGTGTCAGATCTGTTTAGGAAGAGTAAGACGTCAGTCGCTGTTTTATTCTCTACAAATGGTTCAATGGCAATTATAAAGAATTGAGGGCTGTCCTACCTCTTGAAATGTGAAATGACACCGTTACCCATCAGCCCCACAGCTGTAGGATTTTTATAGAACAACCCACATTCAGTTCTTCCCCCCAAATCCCTATCTCTTCAGCATTTTGAAAAGATCTGGTCTTGTGTGTCTGCTGATAGTGTAGGGGCGTCAGACTTCCCTTGTTGAAGCTGAACAATATTCAGCACTCTTCTGGTGTCTGTTCTGGTCACTTCCTGTTAGATAGGGTATTATAAGTTCTTGACAGAATTTGACATATCTTTCTATCTGCACTACAAAAGGCTGATGACATGAATGTTTTTTATGCTGTTGGCAGTACTGTAATTAGGGCTTCTGTCACAGAGGTAGGAGGAACATCTCACATCTTCTGTAGATAAAAAATCTTCCTGTTTTCTGACATTCCTCATAAGAATGTTGAATTGGTTTTACTAGCTTTAAAACTGCTTTGTTTTGTTGACATTTTGTTGTGCTATAAGAAGCTGAAGTTTCTCCTGTGTACAAAAGTCTTTTGTGAGGCATGTCATTGTTTCATTTTACACTCAAACATTGTCTGAGGACTTGTTTTGATTGACACTGAGTTCACACCTGACAAACACAAGACAGACTCTCAGGTTTATAATAACCCCTCCATAGTCATTCAGATCTCTGAATATTTCCACATATCTCTACCTTCCCTTTGCTATCAGGACAATGCAATGGAGTCACAATAAAAACCCCACAAGAGCAGAGTTCACACACACACACACACACACACACACACACACTCATACTCTCCACCCACTGATAAACACTTCAAAATCTGTCTGCTTTGATGTTTCAATCTTTGATGTGTACAGAGTTACTTTGCCACCCGTTCAGAGCACATCAGCCGAGCTGTGTGTAATGTCTTACACACACACACACACAAACACAGTTACTGTGGACCAGAGCAGCAACAGGCATCAGCTGCTATAATATCTTTGATGTTTGCAGAGGAAACACAGCCTACAGAGTAACACATGTTCCCAGAATACCAGCCAGCTCTTGTGTTCAGAGAGAATCGAATTTATCGTCCTGTTTATTAGCAACCTGAAGGATAAATTCAATAAATGTAATATTTACAGTTTACTGGACACTTGAAAATGACCTGAAAGTTAACATCAAAACTGAGACTTAATAATATTTCAGGTCTTAGCAGAGCATGTTATTCCAAAGACAAATATTTGTCTTCATAATCTACCATCAAATAACGTTTCCTGTTTCTGAATGAACTTGACATCAGGTCTCACAGGCCGTTGGTTAATGTTAACAAATAGCATAACATATTTTTAAGCACTGTTTTAAACTGCAGTTCTGGATAATTCAGCCCTCCCAAGAGCTTGCCAGTAGTTAAGACAGTAATTTAATGCTGGTTAAATTACATTTTTTTCATTGAATCCCCTGTTTGACCCAGATGGGCCATGTTACAAACATTAAATGGGTTTGTTAACATGGTTTCACATTGTCTTTAATATTAATCAATATCAAGGGTTTGACATTTCACAACATGTAGTAACATACCTCATACGATGTCACCATTACGTTCAGTGATTAAAACGCAGACAGAGATCCTTAGAAAATGAGTGTCATAATGAAATAATTCATGAACATGTCGTCATCTTTTGGTTTATGAAAACTGTATATCAGATAAATAACTACATTATCAGGCACCCGGGACAGTTCTCCTGTGTGCATAAGGAAATTGCCCTGTGGTAACTGAATATCGTTGACAGAGACAGATGTTGTTAATATCACATTTTGCCTGTGGTGTTTAATGTCGCTCAGTGTGAGGTGACGGCTCTGTTTGTGTTGGTGTGTGACCTGCAGTTTATTTACGCAGTCTTAAGCGTCGGTCCAGCGTTGTAGTGTGGACTAGAAACAGATATTCAGATGCAATGATGAATATTGGTTAATCAAGTGAAGCGTTGTCATGGCATCCCCATGTTGTACTCATGTTGTTGTGTGCTATCCTCTTAAAATATGCCTTATAAATGCACCAAAATACAATCGATTTTTAAATCTGACAGTGGTGGGGCAGATCTGTGTCTCTTGTGTTGCTTTGGCATGCACAGTATTTATGAATTTTTAAATATGTCGGTGTGGATGAGTGTTTAAAATCACCAGTCAGAAAGTGCTTGAGACAAAAAATGAGTTTTAAAAATATCGGCTGGTCAGTCTAGAGAAATCAACTTGTCAGCTTCACTAATCCGCATACTTGAGCATTAAAGTACACTGATCCATCCCTGCTATAGGCCTTTTGTTTATTTCTAAACATCTTGTTTCAGTGAATGCTCAGTTAGACTGTGAGATGAATACTAAAAAGTAAAAACACTCGAAATGTTAAAGTTCTTAGAATACAAAAATATGTAAAATACAAAAATACAGTTGGACCAGTGATCAACAGAATAACAGAATAGATTGTACGTGGATGGCGTAGATGAATTGTATAAATTATAATAAAGTGCAAGTGCAGTGTGTAAGTGGAATGCAGTGTGCAAAGTGGTATAACTAGCATGTTATGCCAGAGTCACTTAAATGTAGTGTGTATGTTTGTCCATGTTTAAGTGTCTGATGGCCTGAGGGAAGAAGCTCCTCCTGAGTCTCTCTATTTTAGTCATCAAGGTGCGGAAGCGTCTACCTGAGTGTAGCAGTATGAACAGCCGGTGTCCAGGGTGGGTGGAGTCTTGAGGATCTTAGTAGCCCTAGCTTTGCATCGCCTGGTGTATATGTGATCCAAAGAATGGAGATCCGTCTTCAGAGCGCACCACTCTCTGAAGAGCTTTACGATCTTTGACTGATATGTTTCCATACCATGATGAGATGCACTGAGTCAATACACTCTCTACAGCCCCAGTGTAGAAAGTTTTCAGGATCCTAGGGGAAACACTGAATTTCCTTAGTAATCTCAGATGGTACAGTCTTTGTCTGGCTTTTTTGATGACCATATGGATGTGGTCAGACCATGTTAAATCCTCAGAGATGTTCACACCGAGGTATTTATAGCTGCTCACTTTATCCACAGGGGTCCCATTGATGATTACTGGGGAGTAGGTCTGCTGCTGCCTCCTCCTAAAATCAACAACCATTTCTTTGGTTTTACTGACATTCAGAGAGAGACAGTTAGCTTGGCACCATAATGTTAATTTCTCAACTTCATCATGGTAGGCAGACTCGTTGTTGGAGATGAGGCCCATCACCACTGTATCATCTGCAAACTTGATGATAGATGTGGAGTCGTGAGAGGATACACAGTCATATGTATACAGTGAGTAGAGCAGGGGACTGAGAACGCAAACTTGTGGCACTCCTGTACTCAGGGTGATGTTGGAGGTGTTCTGACACACCCTCACTACCTGAGGTCTGCATGAAAGGAAGTCCAGAACCCATTCGCAGAGGTGAGTTTATAGAGATTGGTATAGAGACTTTTTTAGAAAGAAACACTGTCAGACTTTGTGTTTACCAGCCATGATGCAGTACAGCCATGAGCAACAACATCTCTACATACATTCACTCCAGTGGCAGGACCAACACTTTCTGCCTGTGTGGCATTGCAGCCTCTTCCACCTTGAAATCTCATTGGCCCATAACACCTCTATACACAGCTCTATATTGAACATATGTTCTGATTGGCTGAGATTGTGTCATGTCACACTTCACTTAAACCTGGATAGACAAATGAAGGCTGAAATGTTTTCTCTTTAGTGGCACGCGGTTAGGACACAGCGGCAGAAGAATCCGTCTCAGAGACAGATGGCAGGATTATTCTAGAAAATCTCCTGCACTATAAATGTCCATGAGGCAGATGATGGATTTCTCCTCACATTTGTCCATGTCCATGTTTGAATGAGCAGATGTAGGTAGAAATGTCAGATCTGCAGCTGCAGTCGGAAATCTTGAGTTTGCTCTGGCTGGCAGGGTGTGGGTTCAAACGGACCATTCTGAAGTGTTAGAAATTTGTAAAAAACTTAAGGTAAACAGGTTAGTCTCTGGAATAAAGGAATGTTAACATTGTGTTGCTTGTTTCCATGGTGACACGTTGGGCTCATGTTGTGCTCTTGATTGATTTGCACCCGTGCATTCATTGCTTTCGACTCTGTCAAGGACCATCGTCGCTTAGTTTCAAAGATGCCCCCATGTCGCCACGCAGATGAATAACTGTGTGACTCAAAGGATTGATTTAATAATCCTACTGACCTTCAGACTCGTGTTTTGGTGACCCATGAGATGAGCTGCAGCTGAGACAGGCGACCTTGACGCGTTGTGTTTAATACAATACAGCTCAAATGATGAACCTTCAGACTCTTGAGCTAGAGCAGAAAACCTAAAGACTGTTTCACTTGCTGCACTTATGAGGGACATGTCCAGGACTGAAAGCTTTTCTGCATAACTCTTTAAAGTGCTTCCAGTGCAGTGCTGTTGATTTCACCATGTCTTCATCCTTGAGTTTTCTTGCAGAAGTTTACCACCTAACAGTTCTGAAAAGACACAGGGTATTCAAAAGAGGATACATGTGGTGGTGTTGCAGATCTTTAAAGACATGCTCTTTAAAGTGGATGCTGTGGATTTAACAAAAGTATAAATGCATATGATTGCTGCAAGGTAATTTAGTTTGAAATGGTAATTAAGTAATTTATTGGTTCAAGTCAGAGTAGATGTGATAGTAACCAAGAAGGTCAAGCGCTCTTAAAGGTTCTTAAAAATGTATCTTACAGCAGTGCCTTAGAAGAATCATTTTTGGTTTCCAAAGAACCATTCAGTTAAAGGAACAGTTTCTTTCTTATAGTCTGAAGAACATTCAACACGTTCTACGCACGTTAAGGGTTCTTTATGGACCCATACAACCAAAATGGTTCTTCTATGACATTGTGAAGCACCTGTTTTTTCTTATTTGTGACTTTGATTATTTCAGGGACCAATACAATGTAAACCTGAGAAGGTTGTTTAGATTCTGTAACCCATAACAAGCACACGTTCATCCCTAAACTCGCACAAAGCCGGTTTCAGAGGTGAAAGTGCTGCTCTGAAGCTGTCCGGCTGGCAACGTCTCTTACTTTGCCTCTTTTTGTCATCCCACTGCTTTGATTTTGATTTGTCACGTCCAGAACGTTGACATGAATGTATAATGAATGTTTTCATACACACGCTGAATATCAATGGCAGAGATGCTTTATGTAAAAAGGGCTTCTGTTGATTTTGTTCTTTTTGGTTTAATTTTCTTTCCTCATCAACAGGGTTCTATAAACCATTGAGTTACAGGTGTAAATGTAGGTATGGACAGTGGTCATGTGACCAAAGTTAAGAGATTATTGAATAATCTAGTGAGTGCAGGTGACTGTTGTATTGGGCACCACATTTTTATTCATAAAATGAAAGTTTTGTTTTCCATTTATACAGCAGTGAGCGTGGGTCTTCTAATGTGATATTTCTCTGGTCCTCTAATGTGAGCTCTCTCTAATGTGTTTTCATCATTGCACTTTTTTGTCTCGTTCCAGACTCTGTGTCTGTGTGTCTGTGTGTCTGTGTGTCTGTGTGTCTGTGTGTCTGTGTGTCTGTGTGTCTGTGTGTCTGTGTGTCTGTGTCTGTGTGTCTGTGTCTGTGTGTCTGTGTCTGTGTGTCTGTGTCTGTGTGTCTGTGTGTCTGTGTCTGTGTGTCTGTCTGTGTGTCTGTCTGTGTGTCTGTCTGTGTGTCTGTCTGTGTGTCTGTGTCTGTCTGTGTGTGTGTGTCTGTGTGTGTGTCTGTGTGTGTGTGTGTGTGTGTGTGTGTGTGTGTGTGTGTGTGTGTGTGTGTGTGTCTGTGTGTGTGTGTGTGTCTGTGTGTCTGTGTGTCTGTGTCTGTGTCTGTGTCTGTGTCTGTGTCTGTGTCTGTGTGTGTGTGTGTGTGTGTGTCTGTGTGTGTGTGTGTGTGTGTCTGTGTCTGTGTCTGTGTGTGTGTGTCTGTGTGTCTGTGTGTCTGTGTGTCTGTGTGTCTGTGTGTCTGTGTGTCTGTGTGTCTGTGTGTGTGTCTGTGTGTCTGTGTGTCTGTGTGTCTGTGTGTCTGTGTGTCTGTGTGTCTGTGTGTCTGTGTGTGTGTGTGTGTGTGTGTGTGTGTGTGTGTGTGTGGATGTAGAGCAGGGGGGTGGTTCTGTGATATTTGCCTGCAGTAAGGAGCAGGTTTTTTAAACAACTGTGTATGTTCTCTTGTGTGTATTTACAGTTTACAGATCAGTGCCGTAGGATGTTGACTCATACATTCAAAAGTTATTTTGTGAAAACAAATCTCAGAGCACACGTTAAAAATGTTATTTTTATACTGCATAAAACAAGATTTTGTTAACATATGTTCAAGAAAATTCATGTTTTCTTACATTTAAACATAGTAAACAAATCACTTTCCTCAGGATTCAGTCTTATTCTGTCACTAAATAACATCAATGATCTGTAGTTTCTTCATGATTTCTTTGTCTCATGACATCAGGAATAAAACTATCAGCTCTTTAGAATCACACTGTTGGGAATTTAATACATAAAAAATATTTTTCTGTGTGTGTGTTGTGTATTTCTTTGTGAAATTGTGTAATTAAGCTGATTTTATAATGTCCATACTGTCCTATTGGCATTAAATGAAGACAATATTTCTGAACTGTCACATACTGTTCAAACTAAAATCATTCATTTCACTTGTGAAAAATGTGTGAATCATAAATATTCTTAAATAAATCCACGTCGAACAGCATGAATAGAAACACATGATTGGTTCTTTTAGTGTTGTAACATTTTTTTTTTTTAATAGCAGCATCTTCTAAACGAAGGACTTTAATTTAATTGTAAATGTTATTGTGAATGAACACTGTCAGGGAATTAAAGCAACACATCCCAGAGACTTGTGTATATGAAGAGAGAGCTGTTCATCAGGATGTGATTAAAACTCAGCTGTAATGAGATCCTCAGGGGGAGTTATAATAAGAGCGTTTCTGTGCTTTTTCTGTAACACTTGTTAGATTCATGCTGCTGGGAACTAGTGAGCGTTTCTCACCGATTCATCAGAAGAACTTTGAGAATCATTTGTTCATGAATCAAACAATGCAGTAAAACTGTGAGAGTATTTATTTCCATTTTCATTTCATATTTAATTCAAACTATGAGGTAAAGTGTAACACTTTTCTTGAGGCACTGTATACACAGTAGCAGGCCAGGAACACAGAACAAATTTGTTCTATCATAGTAGGTGAACTGTCATGTTTTGCTGTTGTATTGAAGGGGTGATATTTTATACTGAACTGCTTGTTGTGTTTTTGGATGAATACATGAGCTCATGTCTGTGTTTGTGGTTCCCTGTAGAAATATAAGCCTGGAAGATGTGATGATATTTTGAAGTGGAAGCCGCCCAGCCACAACTCCGTCGATTTCAGACTCAAGATCACCAAAGTCGGCGGGGAGGGGTGAGTCACCGTCACCATGGCAACTGCATCTACCTCTCTAAAATGGATACTAAACATCACACACACCCGTACAAACTTCACACAACTTACACTGAGACGGAGTTGTCTTGTGTCAGATACACCAGGGCACGTGTGCATTTTTGGAGGCTGATTTCTCCCTCATGTTTTTATTTGTGTGCTGATGTGTGGAACGATTCAAAAGCATTTTGTCACACATAGGTGCTTGTAACATTCTGTGGGTTCTGGAGCATGAAATTGCCAAAAATCGATTTATGAGGTTCAATTACAGTATGCTTACAGTATTTCCATCAGAAGAAATGTAGTGATGCGTAAAGTGTGAGTCCTCTAATGTTCTTTATTTATACCTCTCTCAACCAATCTGTACTCTCTGTCTAGATGCACTCCTATTTATTGAGAATTTTTGGAATATATTTTTTAATCTTAAATGATTACAAACATTTGATGTTGCTCTGCAGGAAAGTTCTTTGATTTATGTATCAGCAAATGAAACACACTGAACGTTCATTAGTTTTGAATTAATTCTGAGTGACCACATAATTGTGCATGTCAATGTTTTAATGGGGAGTTTTCCACAAGCTTGCTCAGCATGTTTCATATTCTCAGGCTATTCCTTCTTGAAACTGATGAGCCAGAAGCTGTTCAGTAGAGGCATTAAATACATATTTAGTGAAGCTCACAGGCAGCGGGCTGACACAGAGGCACAGTCTGAGCTTTATACAGCAGATGTGTAAGGGGCGGCTGGGGTTATTAGTGGGGTTACTTCCCTGCCAGGATACAGAGAAAGATGACATCTCCTCCCACACACACCTCTCTCTCTATCTCCACATGCCCTCTTGATTTGCGAGAGCTTTGAAATGAGATGGTAAAATAATAAAAGCGCCCCTGAGTGTTCCACATCCACGACACAGAATGTTCCAGAGCTGTAATGAGAAGACCTGAGGTTCATTTTCTACATTTTTGAAGGAAATGAATTTGTACTTCAGATTTGTACACTATGAAAGCATAGAAACATTTTATTAGCTGAGCTTTTGTACAAGCATGCTGTGTGCAGTAAAGGAAGCACAAAGAATTCTCTCTCAGTCGTGCAGTAATTTGAGGGGGGTGTGGAGAGAGTTCATCCTTTGTTTGCCCAGAGTTTTTTATTTATTTTTTTATTTAATAAAAATTAGTTTTTATTTAATAAAATAAATTCAGACCTCTGTTGAATGTACACATTCTTCCCTGCAACATTCAGGTGTAACAGAAAACAGAATGTGAGGAATGCTGGATCACAGAACAACCTCTGAGTTCACCTGAACATTACAATTCTGTTCTTTACTCACCGTCATGTAGTCCAAACCTGTACGACTATCTGTAGAATACAAACGGTATCCATACTGTAAAATAAAAGTGAGCGAGGACTGCTGGCGCTGTGAAACCTCAAAATGACAAAAAGCAGCTAGTCCACACTGGAAATACTAGTCGGTTTTATTTAAACAAATTTACACTTATATTTAGCTTTATTTTTTTTGATTATATGCTTTAACTGTTGGCCTTATAGTAAAAATAATAACACAAATATTACTGTGGCTATTAAGTAGTTATCCGGAGCTGAGATTTTTATATGTGATTTCACCTGAAGCCAGAAATATAGGGAGTATAGGGATTATTTCATAATCACCACCTCCTGGTCCTGTCTTCACCAGGCCATGTTGACATTCTTTTAGCACAACAAAAATATATGGGCTGAACAAGAAGTCAAGAATATTTTGGACCATAAATTAGTATTTCTTTCTTAAGTTTTACCTTCATCAGGTAGTTTTAGGTGTTGTAGTGCAGCCTCAGTACATTCAGTTGACTTGAAGAGGTGTCTAATCTGGCTGAGCTGTTCTTGAGGTATTTGAAGCAAACTTTGCTGTTTTTAACTTCCTTTTCCACAGTAATATTTATGAAGTACACTGCTTTAAGTCAACTATCAGCTGTTTCATCCGGTGAATCTTGTTGTTAGGTTATCTCATCAGATGAATGAGGAAACGTCCACAACAAATGACTAGAAGTCCAGATAATCCTAAATGAAACCCTACCAGAGACTGGAGATAGATGCACATGTAAAACAATGACATTGAGACGTCATTGGCCACATTAATTCCAGACTTTTCACCCACACCAGTCAACAGATGGTCTGATGGTTTTAATTACAACAGGAGAAAATTTCAGGAATTCACACACGGCTTTAGCAGTTATGAGGACAGTGTGAACCCCACCTGCTGAAGGCACAGCCTCCCCCAACAGTCATCTGAGTGTTGACTGAAGATAAACCACTGGCTGTGTTCTGTAGACACACGCAGTGAAGTGTATGTCTCTGTTCCTCCAGTCCTCTTATTGCTGAACAGTCTGCTAACGGAGAGAAGTGATTTACTTCAGTTGTGTGTAAACGGTAGATTCCTGCATCTTTGAAAGAAGTGAGACTTTGTGAGGAGTTTGTGGGGAGTGTATGTGAAGGGTCACAGCGAGCAGAGATGAAGATATTAGGATGTGGATCAGTCAGAATGAAGCAGATCAAAATTATGTTCAATTATATTGAGAATTAAAGGTGATATAAAAAGTAATCATAACAGAATTACAAGAATAAAGCAGGTGTTTCGGATGGATATACAGGTAGATGGATGAATAGATGGCCACCTTTTATTTTCACTTGTGTATTTCAGGGACATGATACGAGTGTACAGAGACTGAGGAAGCCCATCTGCACTCTTCCAGTAATAGAGGCTGAAAACAGTCATTGTGCTGGGTAGCTCCAAATACACAGAACCATTAGCCTGAGTGGCAGGCTGTTCTTCAGTCCCCTGTGTCAGGGCTGGATCCGCTCTCCTCCCCTGTGATTTCTTTCTATTTAAGTGTGAACAGCTGGAGTATTATAGACCTACAGTGATGAGAGAGAGAGAGATACACTATCCTACGGTCCATTTGTTAGGATATTCTGGACAAACGCGACATTTGCAATGATAATTAATTTTTACTCTGAAATTATTTCTAGTTCTTGTTTATTTTTGGTTCAGAAAGGGTTTAGAGGCAAAAATCCAGTGTTACCGAGAGCTGTTATATAAGAGGGCAGTTTAAAAACATCATCATCATCATCATCATCATCATGTTTGGGCCCTCCCCCCCCATAAACTGTCATGTTCCACCTCTATGGTCTAGACTTGGGCAGTAACAAACATTTAAATAAAGACGAACTGAATTCATTTTCAGGTGTTTTTTTTACACTGGTTGACCTGAATAAGTATGACCTGAAAGATACTTAGCTTTGCCCCATATTTAATTATTGGAAAATTAACACCCATTTAAATGGCCAACTGCTGAAAAACAGCTTCATTTCAAATCATGTTTTCTGTGGTGGGTAATCATGCTGTTTTGTACTCCACTGCATTACTCCCTTCAGCAGCTGCTTTAATGGTACAGTTGGTAGTTTCACTCAGCTGGGCAACATTCCTTTTGTTGTTACTTTATTTCAATAAATAACATGTCATTAAAGGTTTCACACTAGCAGAGATTGCTCCTCAGGGTTGTGGATAAATTTTGAACGTAATTTTTACGCCCTTCAGTTGCTCTCAGTGACCTTTAGTGATGATGACAGCACAGGCTTGTCTGTGTCATGACGGTGGGCTGTTCCAGGGGCTTCTGAAACTGAAGCGGTCAGCACACTTTGAAATCACTGATGTCATCTCACCTGACGTTGGTTAAAGCAGTGGCTTCAGGAGATGACGGAGGATATTGCATTCTGTCTTTGTAAACTGGTCTTAGGTGTTGTACACTTTCCGTTTTTGTGAAATCAAAAAACAGAATTAACCAAACACAGCACCATTACTGATATCTGCTGACAAACAGATACAGTTTTAATTTATTTACACACACGGGTCGGTAAACATCTGTTATGTAACACATGATTCACTAACATCATCATCTTCACAGCTGCTTCTGAATTGTAATCAGATCCAAAATGACTGGTAACTCACAATTTGTGCAGTCTTTCACTGAATACATTTTCACTCTTACTCAAGTAGTTTTGCTTAAATTAAGTTTAATAGAGATTGGGGCCACAATCTCTATTAAGCTTAATTTACACAAAGAGTAAAAGAATGACAGTGACTTCATTTCAGAACACTGTAGCAATATATCACTGCAGGTAAAAGAGTGGACTGCATGTGTTCATGAAGACGCAGGTTTTGCAGTCACACAGAAAAGTGCATGCAGCTGATGAGTGAAATAGTTCCAAAATGTGTAAGACTCAAGCAGATGACTTAAACTTCAATATTTGGTTCGATGTTTGTTTATAATTCAGAGGATCGAGTCTGGTCACCAGCATCTAATACAAAATACTCTTTTCAATGTTGATTCAAGAAAACAACAATGCTTGATTTACAGTTTGGACAATCACCCTCCTAACACCCCCCCACACCCTAAAATATCTGTACAAAGCCCTTTGGCTCTTTGCATTTGGGAGTTTCAGCCTGGCTGTGACAGCTTTAAAGAAGCACTCATTATAAAGCCAGGATAATTATATAACAGTATTTTAGGACGTCCCCCGTAGCCGAGCAGCTATTGTGTTCCTGTGTTCTGCTGTCTTGTGGAATATTGCTTTGCTGGCCCTGTGTGGATGTGAAATTTAATTTCGATCTTTGTTTTTGCTCTTTCTCCAGACTGATCCCACAGACGGTGGGTCTTCTTTATGTGGGCAACTATGACAGACCCTTTGCACAAATGAAGGTGAGAGAAACATGGAGTTGCATCTCTGATAATGTCAGATGTCATTAGCGTTCTTTGCAAACGCATATGCTGCTAAAGTTAGTCATGTCATTGTCAGGTTTCTTTTAATTAAGTCTCAAGTTTTTTTGCATCACTTCTGACCCAAAACCTAGTACACTGCCTTACACTGCCTCACATTTTAAAGCCTGATTCTTTAGCACAGTGTGTACCCTTCCTGTAAAATAAATCTGATTACAAATGTAAAGTACCAATAAAAGAATTAGGTGACATTTAAAAAATGCTGTTTTTGTGGGTCACGTAATACATTCTGTACCTGAAGTGTAGTTGTCCATATCTTCATGCCATGCCTGTGATCACCGGATCAAAACAAGTCAAAAACATGTTTCTGCTGCTTCTTAAATACAAGCTACAAAGCTACAAAACTTGTCAGCTTGACTCATGAATATATCAATAACGTGGTATTTGCCCAGTAGTCACAGATTTGTGAGGTTGGTAAATAAAGCACAAACCATGTTGATTACTGCTGGATTGTTGCAGGCACAACCGTTTAGCTTCTGTTTGCTCTTTCATGTGTTTGGCTGCAGTTTATTTAGGATTATTATTATGTTTATTATTAATGATTATTTAACAAGATATTTTTTCAAAACGTGGATAGAGGGAGCAACTTTAAAAGATTTCTACAATTCCTCAAACGCAGAGAGGACATAACAAATAAAATGGTTTCTGAGACCTGACTGTTTATCTCATTAATTGAATTGACTTACTTTCTCATTTCCATCAATCATATTATCACTGCAGAAGGTTCTTGGCAAGCTCGGACTGTAATGGTGGATTTGGCTGTGTTGGACACCGTGTGGTGCTTGTAAATGTCTTCCAGGACTTCAGGAGAGTGACTGGAGTGTCACAGTGGTCAGATCCAGAACTAACAGGAGCTTCATGTTCTGTGCCAGATGAAAACCCAACAGTGTCTGTGGCTCTCTAACGTTAGTGCATGTGTAACGTGTTGAAAGCTTGTGCGAAGGATTTCTGACCCACCTGCTGTATTGTACAACACATGGCTCTTTTAAACTATTATATTTCAACTATTGTCTCCATCTTCTGAAAAATAACAGTTATTTATATATATTTATTTTGCTTGGCAGCAGTGCGAGGGAATGAATTTTGAGAGTAACCAGAAGTTTCTACTGATTGGTTGTAATACCACTATGGGTTGTGCCTAGTTACTGTTATCAACAAATCAGGTCGGACTACTAGACATTTTGAATATTAATTATATGACACTACTAATATGCATGTGCCCCCCAACCATTAGTTTGCTTCTTGTCTATTGTTAGTCTAAATCTTAGCAAGGCGTTTCTTCAAAGACACTGTTGTGTGGTTGCAGACAGATAGTTTCTGCAGCCACAAAGGTCATAATTAATGAGATATTGTTCTGTTCTGTGTGTGTGTGGTAAAGTGTTCCTCTTCCCCTCTGTGCTCACAGATGCCCTTCAGTGTTGGTTTGGGGGATATTTACTCATGCCAGCAGGCTCAGGAGGGGGCGGCTTCACTGCCAGCTCACTTCCTCCCCCACACACCAACCTGCCATGAATTCACAAGAATTCACAAGTCTCTTTATCTTTCTGATTTTTTTCTCTTGCTTACTTGGGCTAAACTCATTCCTTTTTCTTCTGTCTTGATGAAATTGGAACTACAAGAACTTTGTGAAAGGAGACTCCATTATTACACACTGACAGCTGTTTTACAGCCATCAAAACGTCCTGAAAAACCAGCAATGTGTCTGAGGCAAGGCCTACTGTTTAGCACACGAGCTGCAGACATTCAGTGGTGGAATGACTGCTTTGCGTCACACTGCCCCCTGACCCCACACCTATAGGCAGAAATTGTGGGGGTTCAGGACCTACCCCATCTGAGGGTTGCCCTCCTCCCTAAAATAAATATAATTAAAACTATGCTGTGTATTGTAAAAAATATTTTATTCACTTTAAACATCAGATGAAGTGATTCTTGTTTAATACTGCAGCTTGTTGGATAGTAAGTCACAGTAACACTGCTGGAGTGGATGTGGCTGGAGGATCCATTTGCAGATTAAACTTTATTAGGACAAACCAGGGGTTGGAGGACAGGCAAGGGTCAGCCTTTAAAAACCGGCGGTTAACCAACAGTCTCTTCAGAACCCGATGACCATGACTAACATGAGAAAACAATGAATAATGAAAAACCAAACAATAAAAATGCAAAAAATTACAACAAAGACTTTTAGATTGAAATGATGCAACTGTATTTTTAATTTTTTGATTTTTTTTTGTTGATCATGTGTTGAGATTTGTCTTTGCCTCTTCTGTTCAGGTGACGAAGGATCTGAAGCAGTATGATAATAAAATCATCGAGTGCACGTTTGTCAATAACAGCTGGGTGTTTATGCGACAGAGAGTTGACAAGAGTTTCCCAAACTCATACGACACAGCCATGGGTGAGAGTCACATCAAACACACACTGAACACGTAACCCACATTATTCCAGCGCTCATGAGAGAGATGCCGTGTCCTGAATTTTAAGGTGTTAAGTGTTAAACTGAATATTATTATGCCATGTTTAAGATTTAAGATTCTCGTCAAACAGTTGCTCTGTGATTTCAGTGTGAGTTTACATTTCACGCTAATGTCTGCTGTAGCTCCACGTGTGGCAGGGCTGGGAACTGATGAAGGTTAACATGGGTAGAATTGAAGGTTTGTGGTGCATTGTTTAGTCATTGTAGTCTTGTGTTTTTCCTGCTCTTGTGTTGTCCTGACAGCCGTGTGCAGCAGCATCCAGTATCCCGTCACAAAGGAAATCCTCTTTGAGTTTCTGGACAGATGTGCCCAGGCGCAGTCACACAAACGCCCCCCCGACTCCGAGCTGATGCCCCCCCCACCACCAAAGAGACCAAACCACACAGTACCGTAGTGGCGGCGCACTGTCCAAGCAGAACATAACTGCCTTCAGATTTTTATTCCTGAGTTATTCGCTGGCTTTGCCGAACACAAGAGAACAGCCGATTGGAGAATGTTTGGCTTTCTGACTCCACTGGCGTCATTTCTTCACGAGGAGTAAATGAGTGAATCTGTTTAATAACATTGTTCAGAGTTTCAACATTGAGTGTTGAGGCACATTCTTATTTAAAAGAATAAAAGTAAAAATCAATCCATTGCATTTGATTTCTTTTCAATATTTTATATTAGTTTTGCTGTACATCTCCCTGCTGTTTGTTACTGAACAAAGGAGTAAAGAGTTGATTTATCAGGTCAGCAGTTTCCCATCACATGTCCAAAGATTCAGAAGACTTTCAGTTTTACTGAATGTACATGTAATGCCCAGACTGTTTTGCTGAGCACTTTTGTCAAGGTTTTGTTCTTTTTGATCAACCGCTTCATTTGATTTTGGGGGAAAAACTCTATCAGAGCAATAAATGTAAAATAGAAACTGTCAGCTATGCCAGTAACTTAACTGTTACTTACCAATGACAAGTGTGTTGATAGATAGACAATAGACAGTATGTAGACAGTATGTGACGGATTATATTACTGCCTGCAGTATTCTTCAAATGTTCTGAAGATTTATCCTCCTCAAGAGGGAAGCGTACGATCCCTGCGATTTCACTTCATCTGTCTATAGTGTCGTTTTCGATTATTTTAGCAGAATTTAATGTTGGATGTGTCAGTTATTTTCTTATTGTTAATGGGGGTTTGAACGTTTCAGCATGTCAGTTGTAACTGAATTGTGACAACATGCTGAACAGAGTGAAATTGTGATGCTGTCACAGAATTCTTCATTTTTCTTGTGTGTCTGATGTCGTGTTTTTAACACTGAGAGCCATTGTGCACAGAGCAGATCCACACGTGAGATGACATTATCTCACATCCCTGGAGGGGTGAGTCACACCTGACGTTCATCTCTCTCTCTCTCTCTCTCTCTCTCTCTCTCTCTCTCTCTCTCTCTCTCTCTCTCTCTCTCTCTCTCTCTCTCTCTCTCTCTCTCTCTCTCTCTCTCTCTCTCTCTCTTCTGTTAGAATTGTTTCCTCATAAGAGAATCCCTGACGTGATGCTATAAACGCGGCTGCAGCTCATCTGCATGTTGCAAGTGATTTGATTTTGATTGCAGCCAGTATCCCACTTCTGATGGGTTTATGATGCCTCCAAACACTCATAGAGATGATAAAACACATGAAGAGACGAGAATGAGGGAAGGACTGACTTCAAGCAGAATGTTCAGGTTTTAAAATCACCATGAAATATCGACTATGAAATTCCATAAGAGACATTACCAGCTCTTTGTTGAAGTGCTGTGCACAATTATCAATGCAAATTATTCCAAAGGAAGAGAAAATAAATGTTTGTTTTAACTTTCATTAAAATGTAATGACTTGCTGCGGCTCTGAAATGACTTGTTCTGAAATCACCTGTTGGGTCATGCAGGTTTTGGTTAAAGTTCACCCAAAAATAGCAATTCAGTCAGTGTTTACTCGCCCTCATGCACCAACCCTGCAGGGCTGACTTTCCTCTCTGGAACACAGAAAGTGAACGATTGACGAGCATCCAGCTGGATGAATTCAGTACAGTGGCAGAACATTAAGACTCCCTTAAACTGAAGTGTTTCAAGTCACGTGGTATTTTCAATAATAGCATTAAATCTATCTTAGAGTTGCTATTGTTATGTTTAAATCATTTGTATAATAAACATTCATTTTTTTATTTTTTTATGTTTAAAATGAATTTTTAAAATAATTTACTCATCCTCCTGTCGTTTAAAACCTTTATAATTTATTTTTGTCTTCTGTGGAACACAGAAGATTTTGAAAAATAATTTTTTTGTCCATACAATGGAAGTCAATGGGTGCCACTGTTGTTTGGTTACCAACATACTTCAGAATATCTTTTTTTGTGTTCCTCCGAAGCAATAAAGTTTGGAAAGACATGAGGGTGAGTTATGGAAGAATTTTCATTTTTGAGTGAATTGTCCTTTTGAAGTTGCTGCAAGCGATTCTAGTTGTATTGCTAACTTCTGACATGTGCTGTCACATAAACCGGTGTAATTTCTCAGGCCACCTGTTTTAGGATATCTGTCACATAGTTGGGTTTATGATATGTGGTATTCCACACAAATCCCTTACAACCCCTTTAATTCAGGCACTGAAGACCGTGAATAAACAAATGACGTACGTTTTTACATAGTTAAGTTCTGATTCAGCACTTCAGGAAACACTCAGCATGTTAATATGCTGCTAACTCATATTATCCCAAACTGCAGTTCCTTCCTCAATCTTTATCACATCCGTTCTCTGGAGCAGAATCCGGAGCAGGTGGCTGCCCGCCCTGTGTGCCAGAGATGGTGGTGAGATTTTGATCTAACGGGTACTTTGAGAGTGATTTTACACTTCTTCCAAAAACCCCAGCCGGCCTGAAAGCCAGTCACTCTCGAGTTCTCTTTGAAAGAGGAGAGTCGGAGATGTTTTTTCTGTCCAGTTTGTCTCGCAGTAAGAGACATTTTGTCCTGAAAGAGGTTCATAACTACAGCAGGGGCTCAGTAAATGGACATCATTTTTCATTTATTTATTTTATATTAAAATGTTCTATGAGCTTCAGTTGTTCATGTGTGATTCAGGAGTTAAACTGCAGGATGATGGTGAAGAAAGTGTTGCTGAAAAACACTGCATATTTATATTTTTATATACAAAAATATATATAAAAAATATATATTGTTTTTATTTTAAGCGTTCAGGGTGCTTTGGGGCCCTTAACTGTCAAAACTTGGCATACATGTCAATGGCCATTAGGACAAGGCAAAGGCTGGGACACAGGTGTGGCAGGGGCTCGGCAGCGCCCCCTCTAATGGGGCAAAAAAAGATGGCGCATATATCATACATGCTGGCACATGTACAAAATGTGGTACATATTGTTTTTTTTGTCCCGAATAACTTTCACATTGACATCCATTAACTCCACCCACCAGGAATTTTTACATTTTGGGTTTTCTGAAAAGTGCATGGTGTGAATTTTAAACACTCCTGGGGATTTTATAAATATATGACAAAAATGAGAAACAGGAATATGAGGAATATGTTTGTCGTGATGGGCTGATAGCATTGATATGACTACTGTGAGTCACAGTCATAGCGCCACCAACTGGCAACAGGAAATTCACTAAACAAGTCACTTCAAACTTCTTGGTTAGAATAATGTAGATGCATGACTGATGTAAAAATGTAAAAGGATTTGTGATATCTTAATATTATTGGCATGGCAATGCAAAACTTTGAAATTATATTCTGGTATATTTAAAGTGCTTGACATGCTTTAAAAGACATGAAATGTATTGCTATCTTGTGGTGATGGCGCCATACTGCTTGGGCCCATCATCTCTGTTTGCAGCTACATTTATGAATTTTTTTAATGATTCTGTACCGAAATGGCTTTGGTTAATATGAACAAACATTAAATATGTTTGTTTTTTGAATTGGTGAGAGAGCAAATGATACAGCTAATGATGTAATACCAGTGCGTTATTGTTTGTTTGAAATGTGTGATTGTAGAGATTTAAAGCATCATTACGAGGCTGATATAGCCACTTCACTGCATGAAAGAGCAACAGTTCTCATCTCATTCCCAGATATTGACTTAGAAGACGAAGAAACATCATTAATAACAATCCGGTTGACAGCAAAGTGTGTGATAGTTATTATCACTGTGTTTATGTATTTTAAATCAAGAGAGAGAGGAATGTGTGCTTGATGAGTGAGTGGACAGTTACATACAGTAAGTGACAGTATTTGTCCCCTGAGAGGCAGATGGAATAAGTTGGTTTTGTTGCATCCATACAGTATTAATCACAGTTCTGTGTACATATATCTGCTTATCATGAGCAGTCTGGACCATTTTTAAAGGAACACTTCACCCAAAACTAATTTTGTCATATACTGTCTCCACAAAAACAAAAAGGGAAAATTATAATAAAATGCTGAATATAAACTGAACTGAACTCCAAAACTTTCAAAAACCCTGGAAAGTTCATACCTTTATCAGATGCACAGTGTCATTCTGTCTTCATTTCTTTACTGTCTTACACGTCTTTCTGTCCAACAACTGAATTTCTCCAGCTTTTAGGATTCTGAAGCTTTTGAAGCTTGAGCCAGTCTTCATTTCGTTTATCTGTGGTGGATTTAAAGATCTTCTCAGGCGGACACAAACAGAAGCCGACGCAATGAAACACCCACATTGACTTCCACATAGTTACTGACATTTAAGGTATTAAAAAAAAAGAAAAATGAAACAAAATGTGCTTGAATTATCGGCTTGAATATGAGATAAATGTAACCTGTCAGTGAGGTAACAGTGTGTAAAGAAAGCAGTCCTGTAGAGCAGAACGTGTTCATTCAAGACCACATCACTGGTTTCTCAGGAAAAGGCACTCTTGTGTTTTTATAAAATCAGATCAGCAATATGAGTTCTTAGTCTTCACGTATTGATCATTTTCTTCATCTTCTGTTTTTTATACAGGTAACAGTACTAATCTAACTACATTTGTACTGCTTTTAAAACAATGTGGTTTTTCTGGTAGTAAGTAGTAGTCAAGTAGTGTGTAGCGTTTCCAACAGCTACATTCTGTTTTGTGTTCTGACGAACAGCAACTTGAAGTAGCGCAGCGTCACTTTTCTTCTCACAAGAACTCAGTTCTGCATTATTCTGGATCTGTTGTTATGTCACGTTTTTGTGGCTTTATGGTTCACTGAGAAGAGATGGTCTCATGATTCCATACAGCAGGAGTTTGGGTCACACAGTCACTGGCTTTGCAGAGAGTATGGTTTTAATGGCTTTCATATCTTATAATAAGGTGTTTTGGTATTGCAATTATATTTCAATACTTTGTCTGTAATTTCATAATCAGTGCGAGTGAATCATGTTTCTGAACTGATCGTGAAAGTCAATGAAGTGTGATATAGAGTGAGTTTTGAAAGGCCACACATTCATAGTACAGACACATGTGATAAGAAAGATGAGAATAAGCGTGTGTCTAATAGAAATGAAGAACCTGTTATAAAAACAGACTTCATGATCTTCACCTTACAGCACCTGTCACATGTATAATCTACATGTCATCTCTAAAGATCTGTGCATGTATTAAACTGACTGCACATTTATTGTGTGCATGTCTAGTTTACAGAATAAAAAAAATCATAATTGTATTTCAAAACCCAAACTCTTTTACTTTAAACATTTATCATGATCAATCATTCAGTTGTTTGTAATGTACAATGTGATGCAGACATGGTAGCATGTTGTGTGATGTGTCTTCTGTCACAGCTGCTGTTGTTGTGCAGCTCTTGCTCTGCTCTGTCATACTGCAGTCTATGGACATTATGTACTGTAGGCATGTACTGTGTATAATGTGTTCTTGGAAGCAGGATGACTTGTTTCACGGTTTACTTTTATTAAGAATATTGTCTGCAGCTTAATATGAGACATACACTATTCATTGTTTTTGTGAAAAAGCACATCTTTTCTGGGAATAAGTAAAGATTTTTATACTGTGGTGCAAGCAAGAAAATGATTGAATATTTTTAAATATTTGACGTGGTACCTGGAGACAGACAAACTTGTGAGTAGTGTACACTCACAAGTAAAACATTCAACAAAAATGAAATAGAAATACTCAAATGTTGTTTATTAAGTATAAAACAGTGGAGATAAGCCGGATAATCTCTAGAAGATCATATATATATATATATAAGAGCATAACTTTACACTGCACATTGTGTTTAAGTGAATGCTGCAGTCTAACACACACAAAGCGTTTAAATTCAAAATCCAGCCTGTTGTGTGAGAGACCCTCAGACACACAGGACACGTAAGCAGCAGCCTTGTGTTAGTATTGTTTTCACTACACAGTGTTCACTGCAGGAGGTGCACACTTCTGAGTTCACTCATTTCTGACCTGAAGGCGGTGTCGGGGGAGAGGTCACGTGACGCGCGGCGCGGCGCGGCGCGTCATATATGCCGCGCGGACCGGAGCGCGTCTCATTCCCTCATCAGTTCAGCCAGCGAGAGCCGCTGTGAGGACGATGTGAAGGTACAGCATCTTCAGTCTTTACTTCATGTTTAATATCCACAATACTTTATGCTCAGACGGCATTAAATGTATATTTATTATATACATATTTCCTGAATTGTGTTTGTTTCTACATAAGAAAATAATGTTGGGTCTGTGTCTTCTCATCCAGTAGAGAACTGTAGTGATTTTGATGTATCCTGTTTAACTGTATTTAACTGTATTATTTAACTGTATTTAACTGTATTATTTAACTGTATTATTTAACTGTATTATTTAACTGTATTTAACTGTATTATTTAACTGTATTATTTAACTGTATTTAACTGTATTATTTAACTGTATTATTTAACTGTATTATTTAACGGTAGTAAATTGTTGTAGGTTCATTCAGTCCGTCTGTATCAATAATTCAGAGACAGTCTCTCAGCGTAACAATCCTGAAGTGCTCATCCATGCAGGAAAACATCAAGAGTGAAATGCAGCTGTACATTGACTTTCATTTGTGTGTTCAGTGAAGCTGCGACTGAGGTGTGAGAGCTCAGTGTCTGCTGTTGTCTTGGCACGATGAAGAACTATATGTCTATCTTATCTGAACAAACGTTCTCTCAACTTCATCCAACAGGTTTTCTTAAAGGCATCTTTGATCATGCTGTTCCCTGCCTCCAAGTCCGATGTCAAAGCTGTTCTGGATGGAGCGGCAGAGACCACGTTCAGAACCATCACGTCCGGGCTGCAGTACTTCAGTTCTAATGACATTGGCTACGGTGACCACATCGTTGACGGCGACTTCGGCAAAGCTGGATACCCGCTACACAAGCCATTCTCTGCCTACCGTAGAAGTGCTTTCTCTGATAAAGTCGGGCCAGATGAGGAGCTCATCCTGAAAAGTATCCCATTTTATCCCACTAACAGCTCTGATGTGTTTGGAAACTGGAGCCTTGGAGATGAGGGGAGTAGCCTGCAGTGTGGGGAGAACTTTATGGACATGGAATGTTTCATGATACTGACCCCCAGTCAGCAGCTAGCCGTGGCTGTGCTGTCACTCACCTTGGGTACTTTTACAGTATTGGAGAACCTTGTTGTTCTGTGCGTGATACTGCAGTCGCGTACCCTTCGCTGCAGACCCTCTTATCATTTCATTGGTAGCCTGGCCATTGCAGACCTTCTTGGCAGCGTGATCTTTGTCTACAGCTTTCTGGACTTTCATGTCTTTCACCGCAAAGACAGTCCAAACGTGTTTCTGTTCAAACTGGGTGGCGTAACAGCCTCTTTCACTGCTTCTGTGGGAAGCCTCTTCCTCACAGCCATTGATCGTTATGTGTCCATCCATCGTCCGTTGGCGTATAGGCGCATTGTAACGCGCACTAAAGCGGTGATTGCCTTCTGCATGATGTGGGTGATCTCCATCATCATCGCCGTGTTGCCGTTGTTGGGCTGGAACTGCAAACGTCTGAACTCTGTCTGCTCTGACATCTTTCCACTGATAGATGAGAACTATCTGATGTTCTGGATCGGCGTGACCAGTGTTTTGGTCATATTCATCATCTATGCGTACATGTACATTCTTTGGAAGGCCCACCACCATGCGGTGAGGATGTTAAGACGCACGTCACAGAAGAGCCTGGTCGTTCACTCCTCTGATGGAACGAAAGTTCAGACCACCAGGCCAGATCAGGCCCGCATGGACATCCGGTTGGCCAAGACGCTGGTCCTGATCTTGGTGGTGTTGGTGATCTGCTGGGGGCCTCTTTTGGCCATCATGGTGTACGATCTGTTCTGGAGGATGGATGACAACATTAAGACAGTGTTTGCATTCTGCAGCATGCTCTGCCTGCTCAACTCCACCGTTAACCCAGTCATCTACGCTCTAAGGAGTAAAGACCTGCGCAGGGCCTTCCTCACCACCTGCCTGAGCTGCAGGAGCACCTCCAGCACATCTCTGCAGCTGGACAACAGCCTGGAATCAGATTATCAGAACAGAAACCAACACATCGCTGCCAAACGCGCAGCAGAAAGCTGTGTGAAGACCACTGTGAAAATAGCCAAATTGACAATGTCTGTTTCAGCTGAAACATCAGCTGAAGCCGTTTAATTGTTCAGCAAGGGTCTGGATGCACAGCAGGTGGTGGTGTGGACGCAGTGCGGGTGGTGGTGTGGATGCAGTGTGTCTGGTCTGTTTTCTGAGCAGTCACTGAAAGTTGTGAGTATTCATGCATAAAGGATGAAGGTGAGAATATAAAGCTGCTTAAGTGACCACCTGTCTGATGAAGTGTTCATTAACATTTCATCACTTAAGTGCCAAATGTTTCCTGGATGTTCTCACAGTATTTGCATATGTTGGGGCTTTTTAGTTGTTGTTTGCCATTATATTTACCTGTAACTGAACGTGTGTGAATGTTGTGCTTTATTAAAGGTCACTATATTTTTATACTTTACCTTTGTTGATTTTGAATAATATCTTCTCACAAATGGGAATAAGGGGCTAATGATCTTTTCAATATGAAAACCATGTAAGTATGAATTTAAATATACATCATGTATATTTAATAATTTAATAAAATATATATATATATAATTTGTAAATATATTGTACAGCTCTGTGGTATTTCTGAATGAAAAAGATTTTCATTGTTTATTTTGCCATTGAAATAAATGTAATGAAAAGTGAAGTTATAATATAAGTGAATGGGAAACAATTGCTTCACAAATATCTTACTAATGAAGAGAGGAAAAGTGAGGACATTTTTTTTCTTTAACAAATGTATCAAAACCTTAAATATTAAATATTTAAATATTTATTTGGTCCATTAAACGATGCCTCAGTGTTCAGTCAAAAAACAAAGGATTGTTTCCACTGAACTGTTTTATTGAAGTGGACTATAATGATGGTTTACTGTCCAAATACAGTGACAGTTAAAGACAAATAATAATGTTGTGTTGGATTTATACTTGATTGTTAATCTTTACTTTATTCTGTAAAATCCATGGCTGACTACAAACAGCCTGTTAATACAAATACATTCATCCTGTAGTTCATTAACAAACAGAGTACATGTAAATATCATGATTGTGCAGTACTCTTTCCTAAAACTGTGATATGATGTTGTGGCTTTTTTTGTTTGCATTGTTCAAAAATTATAGATCTTTATATACCTTTACCTAAAATTTACCTAAGTGTTAAAAATCTTACAAATCATGAAGTGGCTTTTGTCCCAAAGTAGTTTTAAAAGTCTATCTGGAGGTGATGTTTCAAAATAAAAAAACAAAACTGGTGTATCGTTATTTCAATTTAATTAAATAAAGTCATACTGACCACTGAAACAGTGTATGGATACTTTTGTTCTGAAATGTAGAAGACTGTAGACATTGTTAATATCCAGAGTTCAATATTTTGGATGATCTGAGGTTCTGACCTTATAAACGCACTGCAATGTCTCTGGCGTCCCCTTGTGGACGATTCCAGTGTCACTACAATAGGCGTTTTTTGTACATTACGGCTGCTTAACAAATAAAGAAAAATATCCCTGAAATATTGATTTGATCAGAAATGAATGACTTCTATTTAGAAAAGAAAACAGCATATCTCTGCAGGAAATAGCTTGTCTGGGAAAGCAACACTTAAGAAGTTTAGGTCTCATCATAAAACATATTTTACTGCAAAATAATTTTTGCTGCCATTGACAAAAATGATAAAGAAAAGTACAGTCCATTTCAGACTGTTCAGATACAGTACAAGTCGTTTCTTTACATTTTAAAGCAATAAGGTAGAAATCTTCAGTTTCTTCAGAGATCTATGAGCTGTTACATAAGCTCTTATTCAACATAAACTAAACAGCAGGAAAAGTATCCGGAAACAGCTCTATGTGGCTGAAAGTTGTGTGTTTAACTCGCAGAGGTCATCATCAGAAAGCTATGAGCTCTATATGGATGTATAAGATACCATCTTATGTGGGAGGGATTGGAAGCTGTTCAGACAGTGTGATGAAGCTGATGAAGAGGTGGTTGCTTTTATATTCACAGCCGAATGAGCAGGATCAGGAATCACAGCCTGTGTGAAGGTCCATATGAATAAGACAATCTCACCACAAGTATAAAGCCAGAATTACAGTTACCTCACTGTAGCACATTTCATAATTGAAGCCAATCATTCTTTGCAGCCAAAATGCAAAAACACACAAAAAGGAAAATGAAAAACACAATCCTCTTTACCTGAGGAAACACACTCACTGTTCACTTTCATTTGGTTGTGTTCTGCTGTGCTGTCTGTTCACGTGGGCATGTATTATACAGTACAGAAGGTCCTGGAGAACATCGTTGTACACTTTTCTGTTAACTCGCATCCTCTTTCATTCTGTCTGTCTTGAGTTAAGCACACTTCAGTACACAGCAGCATCAATGAAGTCATTACGTTGTGACTGCACAGGCCATGAAGTCATTACGTTGTGACTGCACAGGCCATGAAGTCATTACGTTGTGACTGCACAGGCGATGAAGTCATTACGTTGTGACTGCACAGGCGATGAAGTCATTACGTTGTGACTGCACAGGCGATGAAGTCATTACGTTGTGACTGCACAGGCCATGAAGTCATTACGTTGTGACTGCACAGGCCATGAAGTCATTACGTTGTGACTGCACAGGCCATGAAGTCATTACGTTGTGACTGCACAGGCCATGAAGTCATTACGTTGTGACTGCACAGGCCATGAAGTCATTACGTTGTGACTGCACAGGCCATGAAGTCATTACGTTGTGACTGCACAGGCGATGAAGTCATTACGTTGTGACTGCACAGGCCATGAAGTCATTACGTTGTGACTGCACAGGCGATGAAGTCATTACGTTGTGACTGCACAGGTCATGAAGTCATTACGTTGTGACTGCACAGGCCATGAAGTCATTACGTTGTGACTGCACAGGCGATGAAGTCATTACGTTGTGACTGCACAGGCCATGAAGTCATTACGTTGTGTTCACTCGAAAGTCTTGGTCCATGTTACAGTATGTTTATCATTCTGGCGTCCAGTCATTTGATCTCCTTTAATGAATACCACCATTAAAAGGCTTAGAAATCAAAGTCATCAAGTGTAACTGCTGCTGTTCTGTCTCTGTTGAATAAATCGTTCCCAAACGTTATTCACGACTTCATGAGGAAGTTTTGTCGGACTGCGGAAGTGTGTGACTTTTATTTTGAAGCTGCAGTGAAATCAGGAAGTGAAGCTCGCGCTGCGGATCTGATCATGTGAAATGTTGACGTGTGTGATCGATACGCGTCGTGACGTGTTCACATGTCGTTATCGTGTTCACATGTCGTGATCGTGTTCATGTTGTTCATACATGACCTGCGCTCGTCGTGTGTAAGGTGAGCGTCGCGTCTGGTGGAGGGTGGAGGAGGCTGGTGGAGGAGGCTGGTGGTGGAGGGTGGGAGGCTGGTGGTGGGTGGGGTGGAGGGTGGAGGAGGAGGGTGGTGGTGGAGGTGGTGGAGGCTGGTGGTGGGAGGGTGGTGGTGGAGGGTGGAGGAGGCTGGTGGAGGGTGGAGGAGGAGGCTGGTGGTGGAGGGTGGAGGAGGCTGGTGGTGGAGGGTGGTGGTGGAGGGTGGAGGAGGCTGGTGGAGGAGGAGGGTGGTGGTGGAGGGTGGAGGAGGCTGGTGGTGGAGGAGGGTGGTGGTGGAGGGTGGTGGAGGCTGGCGGAGGGTGGTTCAATCCTCCGTGTTGATGCTGTTTGTGTTCAGGTATCATGTGGGAGTCGCGCTCGTTTCTGGGGGCTGTGAGGAGGAGTCTGCGGCTGGATGTGTTTAAAGATGTGGCTCGTCAATATCCGGTCATCTTCTGCGTCTTCACTGTCATGATCTCCTCAACCATCATACTCAGCCAGTAAGAAACGCACCTTTCACACACTTCTGTGAGTCCCTCACAGAAGTGCAGCATGTTTATCGGGTTGATTCACTGTCAGGACTGTAATGATCCTCCTGCTGTTATCTGGACACAGATATCTCCATATCCTGACCATATTCTGGTCCTTTCTGGCTGGAGTCATCACCTTCTACTGCTCTCTCAGCCCAGAATACCTGCTGCCCAATATATTCATCAAAATAAAGGTGAAAAACACAGTAAGTATTAGTTCTGACATTTAAAACAGCAGATATTGAAGTGGTCAGGGTCAGTTTTGCATTCATGTTTTCCTGACCACAGTAAATGCAGTGTCATGCACACATTTACTGCTTCAGTTTACCTGCTCAGTTCTAGCAGGAGATTCACATGAGAGCTGAACTGTATTTATGATTGATATACTGAGTGTCTGTATATGTGTAGCTGCAGGAACAACACGAGTTATTTCCTCTCGGTCACAGCTGTGCTGTATGTGGGAAAAACCAGTGCAAACGTCACAAGTATGTATCTCACCCCACAACACAGCACTCGTGTCTGTGTTCAGCTGTTATTTCACTATTACAGTACATATCTGTAGGTGTAGATTTAGGTGGCCATTTGTCTTTAATAACATCATAACCAACGTTCTGGCAGTTTTCTCCAAACACCTCGGGGGTCTGCAGACTAGAGAAAGTTCAAACAGAGTTTCTGAGAGATGCAGGGCTGTAGAACACTCACTATTCTAATATAATTATGCTCACGTGACTCATTGCTCAGCCAGGATTACAAACACACGACATGGTCGCAACTGACATTGTGAAGCTCTTCGGCTTAGATCTTGCAGAAAAACCTAGAACAAGAACTTGGAACTAAACTGTGAGATTCAAAGAAAGAAAACACTATAAAAAAATACAGATGTGTGAGAATCTGTCTGTTACACAGATCTACTCTTCTTCTGGAGAACTATCAGCCGTGGCTGGACCTAAAGGTGCCATCAAAAGTGGATGCCAGTATTTCAGAGGTAGAGTCATAATTCAGGCTGAGTTCATCATATTGTGTGTGCAGTGAAGGGGTCAGATTAATAAATGCTTCACTTGTCTGATCTGAAGGTTTTGGAGTTAGTTCTGGAGAACTTTGTGTACCCCTGGTACAGGTATGGCAATACTGTGTTGCATATGCTAAAGTGGTTATTCTTACACATTTCATGATGGAAACAGTAAAGCAGTACTCACTTAATAATATTATTGTTTATTTAGAGATATCACAGATGATGAGGCGTGTGTGGATGAACTGAGACAAACGATTCGTTTCTTTGCTGCGGTTCTTGCTCACCGAGCACAAAAGGTTCATTTATTCATAAACTTCAGCTTGAACTCTTTCTGTTAATGTCAGTTTAAGAGTAACACACACAGTGTTAATGTCCATACAGATATTAGTCGTTGTATTCGTAAAGTGTCATACTGGCTGAAATTGTTTTGTAGGTGGACGTTCCCTCAGTAGTGATGGGCAGAATGATGAGAGCTGCCATGAAACACATTGAGATCATCACTAAAGCCCAACAGAAAGGTACAGAATCACACCCACATGGCTAATGTTACTTTCACATGAATTAAACTAAATTAAACTGAAAGACATTAAAACACTTTTAAAATCAGTTTGGCCTATAATAGGATGAAACTTAATCAATTAATTTGAATTATTTAGCATTATTTAAGATTAAAATGTTTTTAATGGTGATGAGAGACAGTTTCAGACATGCACTCCACAAGCCTTTGGTTGTATGTGTTCATGATTGTGTTTGTGAGAGCAGTGAGGAACAGTCAGGGTCTCCAGCAGATGGCGCTAGCCGAGTACGGTGCAGATTTGCATGTGGCTCTGCGCAGCCGCAAAGATGAGCTGCTGTATTTGAGGAAACTCACAGAGCTGCTGTTCCCTTACGTCATGCCTCCTAAAGCCACAGACTGCAGGTACATCACAAAAACTGAAACACACCCACACTTGCATATAAGGAGGGTAAACTGGACGTTCAGTGATACAGCACCTCCTGATAAGAGGCTTTATGCAGGTCTGTAGATTCTGCTGTTCATCTATTAGATTTCTGGAGTCCATCTGAGGTTAAATGTCAGGGAAGAGAGAGGAGAAATCTCAGCAACAATATGAGTGTTGGAGCCAATGCAAAGTTCAGAACAGAACGGTGTCAAGTTTTCTTTGCTGGGGTTGAATCTGGACTAGAACAGGTTTAATGGTACAGCAGCATGTTTAGGTTCATAGATTTTGGACCTAATTTATTAACATTTCATGTCTCAGAGCATGAATTACTGTCTGAAAGAATCAGTTTATGTTTGTCTTCTCGCTGTATTCGTGGTTGATTCACAGATCTCTAGCGCTGCTGATTCGGGAGGTCATGACAGGTTCTGTTTTTCTCCCAATAATGGACTTCTTGGCCGATCCAGTGAGTGTAACACATTCAGTTAAATGAGATGACATTACCTCAGTTATATATTTTAATTAATCGCAAAGCTTTGAACCTAATCAGCCTGATTTTACACACCATGTGCATGTAAATGTATGTTCTCTAGTTCATCTCATGAACTGTTGAATGTTTTTTCTTTTGTTTTCAGGACACAGTGAATCACATGGTTCTCATCTTTATTGATGACACTCCAGTGAGTTATTTTACACCAGTTAAACCAGTAACCTGTTTAATTAAAGCTGTTATCTCAGAGAAATGTCCATCATTAAAGATGATGGTCGGTCAAGTTTCACAGTGTGTTTGTCATGTTTTTCTGTGCTGTCAGCCGGAGCCCGTGACCGACCCCCCCTCTGTGCTGGTGCCCTTCCTGCAGAAGTTTGCTGAACCACGCAACAAGAAAACCTCTGTGGGTGCAACACTGTTGTGTTTATATGACACAATCCTGTCTCATGAAGAAGGGCAGCAATCACATTATCTGCATGATATTTGTTTTCTAAATGACACATAACCCTGATTGAATGTAATCCTGATTAAATGTTTTTTTATGTTTCATGATTTCACTCTGCAAATGTATAAACTCAGGGATAATGTTCTTATTTGCATATTCAGAAAATCAAATGTATTGATTATGCAAATAACTCGTTTTGCATATTATTTAGGTCAGAAACAGCACATACAGCTTGTGACCTGTTTTGTTTTATCTGTGAAAATTATGCTGTGCTGGTTGGTTTGAGTCACCTAAATGTGCAAAAACAAATTATATGGTTTCTGTCAACTTTATACTGCCATCTTGACAATTCTTCCTGACACTAAAGTTTTTGAGACAGAGTGCATGAATATTTGTCTGGAACTTCTTGGCTGTCTGTTACTGTTGGTTGCATAACCCAGCCCTAAGAGTCTTGCTAAGTGTGAACTGTTGCTTTACTCTGGGTTACAAGCAGGGTTTAAGCAGAAGGTGAAAAGTGCCTAGACATCTTTAAATCCGAAAGTATTCCAATAGAATACTTGCTCCACTGTCTATGTCTAATATTATTTGCATGTTTTGTGGTCCGTGTCTTTAGTACTGGGTTTGTTCTTATGTCAGGTGTTGAAGTTGGAGCTGAAGGAAATCAGAGAGCAGCAGGATCTGCTGTTTCGCTTCATGAGTTTCCTGAAGGAGGAAGGAGCAGTTCATGTCCTTCAGTTCTGCCTGACTGTAGGTGAGAAGATTGCACCTCAATGTGTGTGAGGAACCTGGCTGAGGTGTGTGTGTTCTGTTGTGTGTTTAGGTGTATGTGTTCTGTTGTGTGTTTAGGTGTATGTTTTCTGATGTGTGTTTAGGTGTATGTTTTCTGATGTGTGTTTAGGTGTATGTTTTCTGATGTGTGTGTTCTGATGTGTGTGTTTAGAGGAGTTTAATGACCGGATCCTGTGTCCTGATCTGAGTGATGTGGAGATGAAGCGTCTGCATGAGGAGGTGCAGAAGATCTACGAGACGTACTGTCTGGAGGAGAGCATCGATAAGATCAGCTTTGATCCCTTCATCATAGAGCAGATCCACAGCAGTCAGTCCCATTTCAGCTCTGGCATTTTCAGCTCATTTAACCAACAAGTATCTTCAGAGAAACTGAGTAATCACACTCTCACAGAATGATGTTTAAATGATAAGAAAGTTTGACAGCGCTGGTTCTTCTGTGGTTTGTGTAGTTGCTCAGGGGCCATACACAGATGTGGTGAAGCTCCAGACGATGCCCTGTATGTTTGAAGCCTATGAACATGTGCTTTCTCTCCTGGAGAAGGTCTTCACACCAATGTTCTGCCACAGTGATGAGGTAACCTCCAGGAAACATTTTTGAACATGGGTTACTGATGTTGTGATTTATGACTCAATCCGTGTGTGTGTGTGTGTCAGTATTTCAGACACCTGCTCTGGGGTGCTGAGTCTCCTGCTAGAAACTCAAAGCTAAACAGGTGAGTGTGTTTGAGTATTTGTGTGTGAGTGAGTGTATGTGTCTGTACAGTGAAACAGTCACATTGCAGCAGAATGGAGCTCTAAACGGTTCTGTTTCTACACAGTGCAGTTATAAAAGAGTGACATTCGCGTTCTATAACCAAAATGTCTGTCTGTAAAATTGACTAACACGAAACTCTAGAATGTCCAGCTAATATTTTGCTCCAAAGTCAAAATTCTATTTGATTCTGTTTTGCAGAAAGAAAATGAGGCCTGTTTTGATCATTATTTCAACAATATTGAACATACCATTATGACAAACATTTTTCCCCCCAAAATCTTATTACTCTAATGCAAAAAAACGTACATACGTACATTTTGATTTACCTTTACATTTTCAGCAGTGAGAATTTCAGGAGTGAGATGGTTTGTATGTGCTGTGTTACAGAAGTGGAGTTACAGCTTGCTTGTTAGGATCTTGTGCTTGTGACATGTTCTTTCTGCAAACGTCAATGATGTTCAGACGTTTTTAGCTCTAATAGCATGTACAGGCAGAATGAATTTATATGACGTCCCTCACACAACCCTCCTCAGCACGTAACTGAGTTTTATTGTCAGCGTGAGCTTTCTTCACTTCATCCAGCTGTGTGTTCGTCTGCAGCACTGAGGACTGTAGTCTGTAGACAGTAACCATCTCTCTACCTGTTATTCCAGGAATTTGAGTTTGGATGATCTGAGGTAAGTTTACAGGTGTGGGTAAATGTCCAGTGTTATCACTGCATGCTGCATAAAGATGCCTGAAAAAAGAAACCAATGTCCTGACGAATATGTGGACAGTTTGATAACACAGCTGAAGAATATATCAAATATTGATGATATATTCATTAAGATGTCAACATAATAATAATCAATATTGTGTTGTGATGACTTTAGCATGCTGCTAATTTGGTCGATAACTTTGCTGTGGCCGCACTAGGCTGATTTTCTCCTTACGACTTAACCTAGAGTTTCACTGTATCTGATGGTTTTAAAATTTTCCTTTAATGAAAAATAATCACTCTTTTCAGCATTTTACAACAAATATATGATAAGAAATACCTGAGGTGGGTTTAAAGTACAGTAGATTATAGTGCTACAATAGACTGACTTTTCCCACTGTTCAGAGACAGTCTCCACTTCATGTTTTTATTTAGGACACCAAGGAAATCTGTGAATTGTGTGAATCCAAAACGAATAAGTACTGATTATTTCACAGAAAAAAAGAGTAAAATGTTAAATATACACTTCAGCTTGTGGATATCTAGTTAACTTTGTGCTATGTAAGTGCCTCAAACAAAATTATAAATAACTTCAAGATCTGATGCTACTAACCTGGTAATTAGTAAATCCAGTGATTAGTTTTTCTTCACTAGCTCACATATCATCAGGTACTTTTAAACATCTTTTTGATTTCCGTTAACAGATATAAACTGTCCATGTTGTAGCTGTGTGTTTAGAGTTTGCGTCATAAGTTCAGTATTGATAAGATGGTTGGTGAATGGAGCCGTGGCCTGTTCATCAGCTCTTAAACTCGTGTGAATCAGGCATGAAACAGGCTATGGGCCGTTAGCTTTAGAGGTTTTGGTCACTGAGGATATGAAATGACTTGAATTACCATTGATGAACCTTGGAAACAGACATCCAGCATGTTCTTTTGAGTCATTGAATCTGTCCATCCCCAGCCCTGCTTCAGAGCTGATGTTGTCCTGTGTTTTTGTTGCATTCCCTGGCATGCATATTTGTTTCATTTAGACCAGACAGAATCCCTCTGGCTGGACCTTATGTCACTGGCCACAGGTCCCCATTGGTCAACCCCAGAGTCTCACCCTCCATCAAATCCATCCTAACCCTTCGCCCCAGAACGTTACCATCCCTCCCCACCGCATGGAAGTAAGTCTGGGGTGGAAGACGTTCCCAGCTTGCTGCTCATCCTCCACCAGTTTGACTGTCAGTCTTTAAAGGAACAGTTCACTCCAGAATGAAGATGTCATTATTTACTCCTTCCAAACCTGCATGCTGTTACTTTCTCTGTGAAACACAACAGTCGAAATGGTCTTTTCCAGACCGTTTATATTCACCACAGCTGGCAAACTCCAGAAAAGACCATGAAAGTGCAAATGCATCATAAAGGTGTTTTATACCAGTTATTTCCAAAAGTCATTCAATAACTTTGCATGAGGTACCAGTAACTGTAAGTTTGAGTTATTCACCGTGTTTGTCTAGCCTGTCATTGCATCAGTTCTTCATCAGAGGTTCCTCAGTGTTACTGTATGAAGACTTGAATTACAGTATGAACTACTTTCATTTTTAAACTTAAGAAACGTCTCCTTTTGTGACTCACGAAAAGAAATAACTGTGTACAGGTTTGAAGTGACATGAGGGTGAGTGAATTTCGACAGAATTTTCATTGATCTGTTCCTTTAAAACAATCTAACAAATTGATCTTTTTGTCCAGCACACGCAGCAGGACTGATGCATGGCTTCACTAGACTCTGTTGCCTTGCAGCGTTTGGTCCTGTCTGTTTTGCTCATGTTGCAGTAATGACACTTGGGTAAACGCATCATTTCCTGTCATGGGTCATGTGACTATAATGCAGTGTGAAGTGTTGTTTGATGTTCTTCCAGAAGTGTTCTTTCTGGAGCGTGTCAGATGATCTGCTGTGTGTTTGTGATGGCAGGAACACCTCGAAGCGCGGCGAGTCCTTCGGCATCAGTCGTATTGGCAGTAAGATAAAGGGCGTGTTTAAGAGCAGCACTATGGAAGGTGCTCTGCCGCCACAGTATGCCGTGATTGAAGGAGAGGACGACACGGTGAGAACATCTCTGTTTTTACAGCAGACAATATTAGAGCTTCAGAGAAACACTGAGATTCGTGGTTTTCTGTTACAAAATACAGCAGACTTTGCAGTCAGTTTTCTCCTGGAGTACACTGCCCATTTAGAGTATATGTAAAGGTTCATATTTGATTGTTTTTATCTTTTCTTAGTGTGGTGAATTAGAAAACATACAAAATTTACCTCACAGTATTGTCATATTATTTTTACGTCTACCATGGTAACATCATGGAATTGTTTGAGGTAACTTGCATTAACTTGTAATATTGATGGTGTATAATAATGATGATGGCGGGTCTCACACACCATGATCAAGCCCAGTGCTTCAGTGGTTGTGGTGGCATGATTCATGTTTTTCGGCTCTTGTCTGTGTTCAGGTTGAGGAGGGAGTGATGGTGTTTGAGGATGATTCTCCGGGGCCTGTGGAAGTGGCTGGGACTCCGGGAGCATTGCGTAACCTCTCTGCCTGGACCATCTCCATCCCATATGTGGATTTTTTTGAGGATGAAGGTAAAGAGAGCAGAAAAGAGCGAATTCCGGTCTTCTGCATTGACGTGGAACGCCATGACAGAAAGAACGGTGAGAAGTTATCAGAGTTTCTCAAACTCATAACAGACATGTGTTTATATGCAATGTTCTTTGAAGCTGTAGTTTATTATTGCATAATATGAAGCACCCTTTTGAAGCTACATATGATGCCACACAAAACACTACAAATTCAAAGCTTATTAGTACTAAAGTATTGGTGATTTGTTTTCAACATCTGAGTGTTTATTTGCACTGCAGTGGGACATGAGGTGGAGCGCTGGTCTGTGTACAGAAAATACCCCGAGTTTTACGTGCTGGAGTCCAAACTCACTGAGTTTCATGGTAAAGCTGCTCTCTCTCTCTCTCTCTCTCTCTCTCTCTCTCTCTCTCTCTTCTCTCTCTCTTTTAAAGGTTTATTGACTTCTTTACATTGATTTGATTTGACAGGTCCATTCCAGGATGCCCAACTTCCTTCCAAAAGAATCATTGGACCAAAGAATTTCGAATTTTTAACCTCCAAACGCGGTGAATTTGAGGAATATTTACAGGTAATTTACGTATTTATGTTTATATTTAATTTCTGTAGCGCTTCTTACCATTTTATTACTGTTGCAAAAAAGCTTCACTGAAAATACATTTAGAACAAACAGCTGAGACATAAAAGCCATATATAAACAAAGAATGAAATAAAACAGTTAAATGCAAATGTTATTTTCTTCTGTGGAATTTACTATGAATGAGATGAAAAGGTAGTTTACCTTATTGACAGTATTGATCTGTGCGTACTGACGCAGTATTGATCTGTGCGTACTGACGCAGTATTGATCTGTGCGTACTGACGCAGTATTGATCTGTGAGTATTGACCCAGTATTGATCTGTGCGTACTGACGCAGTATTGATCTGTGCGTACTGACGCAGTATTGATCTGTGCGTACTGACGCAGTATTGATCTGTGAGTATTGACCCAGTATTGATCTGTGCGTACTGACGCAGTATTGATCTGTGCGTACTGACGCAGTATTGATCTGTGCGTACTGACGCAGTATTGATCTGTGAGTATTGACCCAGTATTGATCTGTGCGTACTGACGCAGTATTGATCTGTGCGTACTGACGCAGTATTGATCTGTGAGTATTGACCCAGTATTGATCTGTGCGTACTGACGCAGTATTGATCTGTGCGTACTGACGCAGTATTGATCTGTGAGTACTGACCCAGTATTGATCTGTGCGTACTGACGCAGTATTGATCTGTGAAAACCAAAAAATGTCTGAGGCCAAAATGACAAATTAATGAAAAACATTACTATCAGTATTGTACTCGTTTCTTAAGCTTAAATGTCAGACTTTTGTCTGAGATGGTGAGATGGGATTGTTTTGAGATGTAACATGACTGTGTGTTTGTAAGAAACTTGTTCATCATCCCGAGCTGAGCAACAGTCAGCTGCTGGCGGACTTCCTGTCTCCACACAGCATGGAGTCACAGTTCCAGGACAAAAACGATGTTAATCTGGGTATGTTTAACCTGACAGAAGCACTTCACCTGCACCTACATCTTATGACTGTTATATACATTTCATATAGTAATACATCATCATCTTCACATTCACCAAAAACCTCTTTTAAATCTGTTTCTGGTTTGTGTAGTGTTGACAGCCCTCCACTGGCCAGCTGACAGTTTTCACTATATCTGTTTTATATACTGTTATATATGACAGTATATGTTTTATATATATTATACTTCAAGGTTTGTTAAATGAGAGTAGGAGTGACAGTAATAACTGTGTTCTGACACTTATGTAAGACATTTGTAAAAAGTTTAAATTCAAGCAGTTGATTCATGGCAAAAAATCTGTTCATTACATTTATGAAAGTTTCTAAGTATGTGTGAGAAATATTTCATAAAAACATTTGTGGGTTCTGTGGTTGAGCAGTCAGAATGTTGAGTGTAATAACACACTGTGAGACTGTCGGTGATGTTCGGTACATCTGTCGTGTTTCTCTTGCTCTGCAGGGAAGATTTTTAAGGCTGTTCCAGGAAAACTCATCAAAGAGGTATGAATTTACAGTTTAATTTCTGCATGTCTTTCCACTTTAAGGCTGTTTGTAAATGAAATGGTGTCGCTGTGATTTGCTGTGAGGTATATATAACATTTACACTTTGTTCTTGAGGAAGATAGTATAAAATCCAATAGCCTAAAAACTGTTTGTCATTGTTTTAAAATGTTGCCAGTAAACAACAGTAATTTGGCGGGGATTACAGCAATAAAAAAATAATTATAGGTTTGATAAAGAACGTTACCATTGTAATATGTGGAGATAATTATTAGAATTATTGTAATGACACGTTGCCTCCCGTTAGAATACAGGGTGTCGAATCCTAATTGTAAGACAAATACTCCCACATGTTCAGAATTGCTGTGTAGCCTGTTTTTCATATTACTATAGTAAAATTAAATGTAATTGATATGATAAATGTAACTGTAAATATAATAAATGTAATTGAACTCATATCTGTCTTACAGTCCTGAGTGAGTGTTTGTGTAAAAAGTTTGTTTCACTGCGGCCACTTCAGTGATCTCATCATTTCTTCTGCTTGATGTGAAGTTGAAATAAGAACTAATTCATGAATTGAACCCATTGTATTTTTATTTGGTGCTTATTAGGATTTTGGTACAATTTGAACCTCTTGATTGTTCTTCATTTGTCATGCTTGCTTGATAAATAATATGGAAATGAGCTGAAGGTGATGAGACTTATTGTGATGCCAGTGTGTGTGTGTTCTGTCTGATCTCTGTAGAAAGGACAGAACCTGGAGCCTTTTATTCAGTCTTTCTTCAGCTCCTGTGAATGTCCCAAACCCAAACCCAGCAGACCTGAACTCACCATCCTCAGCCCCACGGCAGAGAATAACAAGAAGGTGTTCAGCGCTCAGACATTCACAAAAGACCTTTGAGTACCATTAAATATATACATATTCACCCAAATATATAAACATTAAATGTATACATATTCACCCAAATATATAAACATTAAATGTATACATATTCAATAGATACATTCATACTTTTTCTATAGACAAGAAATACATGATTTGATGATCAGATCAAGTGAGTTCTGTTGTTAATGTAGAAACTGATGTTTTGCCCTCATGTTATTTAGCTGTTCAATGAGTTATACAGAAACAATGCCAATCTGCCTGAAGGTCTGGAGAGAAAACACAACCAGAACTGTTTCATTGAGCTGATGGAGGTGGATGGAGCGTATGACTACCTTATGTACATAGGTGAGTGAATGAACTTCATTAATCCACACCATTCATTATACTGGAAAAACAGATGCTAGAATTACCGTAGATTGTCACAGATGTTTTCTGTTTAGTTTCACATTAATTTATCTCAGGAATATTCAGGTACTGTTTGCACAACATATCTGCAGCTCTGTTTATTTCTTCTGTCTGTGTGTGGCTGATCTGTGTTTCAGGTCGTGTGGTGTTTCACATGCCGGACTGGCTGCATCACATCATGAGTGGAGGTCGTATCCTCCTAAAGAAAACTCTAGAGGCATATGTAGGACAATATTTCCAGTTTAAACTGGAGCAGATCATGCAAGAACATCGGCTTGTCTCTCTGATCACTCTGCTGAGAGGTCTGTCTGCTGCACTCCAACTTTATAAACTAAATCATATCTCAAAATGAATATTTGGATGAGTTCTGAACTTCAGTTCTGTCCTTTCTCGGTGATGTACCTGCAGATGCTGTTTTCTGTGAGAACACAGAGGAACGTTCTCCTGAGGACAAGCAGAAACGAGCCAAGCAGACCTTTGAGGAGATGATGAACTACCTGCCAGGTTTCCTAACACACTTCTAGAACAGCTGCTGTTGTCAATTGCTTGTTATTAAATAATTAAGATCCCAAAAGATGCTGCAGTAGAACAGTTTGAGGTTTATGGTTGTTTTGAAGAGTTGACATTTCATTTACACTTCATGGTCATTTATTCTACTAGTGTTATCAATAGAAATGATTATTGATTACTCTGCCATGCACAGCCATTACATTTAGTTTAAGCTAGTAGCTGTGCATGATGATGCTGGCCTGTGCATTTTACATTCATCTGGCCTGTGCATTTTACATTCATTTACATTCACCCGGCCTGTGCATTTTACATTCATTTAGGGATTTTAATGTGATTTATTCTGTAAAGGAAACAGTTACACTATAAATAAGGACACAAAATACTGTAACCGTCAAGTATTAGCCAACAGGCTTGTTTGAAAAATGCTTACAAACCTAGACGGTCAGGAAAACTGCCAACAAAAATGTTTGTTTGCATCATCATCATTTTAGATGGGTGTAGATGTATATTCATGGTGTGATTCTGAAGGACTTTGTTGAATTGTTTCTCAGATCTGGTGGGGAAGTGTATTGGTGAAGAAATGAAGTTTGAGGGTGTGAAGATGCTGTTCACAGGCGTCCAGCAGCCGCTGCTCAACAAACAGGTGTTACACTCACCGGACACACTGATTGGCTGTCCTGCTGTCAGTCTGTGCTGACTCCGCCTTTGTTTCTCTCCTGACAGATGACATATGTGTTACTGGACATCGCTGTTCAGGAGCTCTTCCCAGAACTCAGCAAGGTAATGTGTCATTACTGTAACACAGTCCAGCTGCGCATTTATTAAACCTTGACCTCACATCACTCCAAACCTCAACACTGTTTTTATCTGGAAACAGATCATTTTTATGTATCCTCATGATCTTTTTTTTATAAACATTGTGCATTATAAGGTAATTAAACCGCAGGACAGCCTGGTGTGAGAATCCAACTGAAATGTTGGTCATTCACTAAAAGGTTTTAGAAAATAGCATTTTTTTAATAACTCTTTAAAAATGTGCTTTGAACGACACAAGGTTTATGTTGTATTTTATACTGTTGTTTTGTCTTGTAGAATCAGAAGGCATCTCTCTCTGGACCCAGCAGGTGGATGTGAGATGATCTGAGACATCTGACAGCAGAACAACACAAAGCTTTTTATTAGAATACTAATATAAATATAGTTATTTATTCACTTTAATGAGGTGGTGTGTCATGATTATCTCATTTTGTTCTCTTACTTAAATGCCTCCAGCTGTAACAGACTTACTGGAATGTTAGTCTCAAGTAGAACAGATTTATTCAACACAACAGACACTTTACAATAAGGTTACATTGGTTAACATTAGTTAATGCATTAACTAACATTAACTTAATATTACAGCATATATTCATCTGTGTTAATGTTAGTTAATGCAAATTAAAATATTGATAATTTATGCAATTGTACTATGTTGTACTATGTTGCCTTAAAAATGTATTACGTGTTGAAATTTAACTGAGATTAATAAATGCTGTATAATTGTTAATGTTAACTAAGGTAATTAACTCATGTTAACAAATGGAACGTTATTGTAGTGTTAGTATATTGTCTCATTGTCAGTATAACATCTGATCAGACAGATTGTCTTTAGACACAACACAGACAAATATGAAAGAAACCCTTACCAAAACATGAACCAGTGAGACACTGCGTAACATTTCATATAGTTTCATACAGTTTAATTGTGCAAAAAAAAAACCTTTAAGGGCCCCTAAAAATGTCTTCTGTAAATGTACTGGCTTAGCAAATAAAACGCTCAATATATATGTGGTGTCTTTGTCCCTGCTTTAATATAGGAGAAAATAAATCAAAAATATCATTTTACTCAATAAAAAAATTATAAAAACGTTTCATAAAACGTCCTAAAGGAGCAGCCCAGAGCATTGCATTGGCAATGCAAAGGTTGTGGGTTCGATTCCCAGGGGAGCACGTATTGATTAAAAACTGTATACCTTGAACACACTGTAAGTAGCTTTAGATAACAGCATCCACCACATGCATAAATGTAAATGTCAAATGAAAGCAAAATATCACAACCACTCTCTTACTGTGAAATAAAAATGTAATACAATAATGAAAATCATGTTTCAAAACAATGAACAACCTGATTAGTACAATAATAACCAAAAGGGATACAATTGTTAAAATGCACAGTTCACCCAATCATTGAAGAATGGTTTTAGAATGTTTTAGAAATCTATGGCGTAAAACAAAATGCAGTCTAGATAAAAGGTGTCATATCTTTAAGAGCTCATGTACTTCTCTAATGATAGGACTAGCAATCGCTTTATATAGTCTTACTACTGTGTGTATATTATTCGTCAGTGTTTATTTTTAAATGGCTCTCTGAATATGATTGATCTTTGGTTAAATGTTCTTTCCTATTTGATGGTACAGTTACACACATATGGCTGCACATCCACACTGTAGCACAAGCGCATTAAAAAGCTCTAATTTTATTGGCTAAACAAACAGGAGCCAGACGGCCCACAGGAGTAGAAGAGTGGGGACACATCCTCGCTGTCCAATAGCAGAGCTGACAAACTGAATCCGTCCTTCCACAGAAGGATGAACTCGCTTCCTCTCAGAGATGTAGGCGGCAACAACTGCTATATCCATGTCACCTGTGGAGCACATGCAGTCGAAATAACCTCGTCAAGTATTCAATGAGCTATTCAGCTGAATGTACACACTGTATCTGTATAAGACTCACCACTGTCATGTTTGAGTTTCTTCTCTTTGATCATGGAGTATCCATCTCCTCCATCCACAAGGTAAGAGGGCAGCACCACTTTATACACCCTCTTCGGGTTGAGGGGCTCATAATGGGGCACTCGGCACTCAGTGCAGAGAACATTCACATATTTGACACGTTGTCCTGAAGGCTTTGATAGATCATAGGCCAGCTGAAAACCTGCACAGCAAACAGCCATACACATACAAAGGAAAAGTTGGATGACACTCATCAGTGCCAGTTTCCATGTGTAGCCCAAGATGAAAGGGCCCTGCATTTCACGCTGCTTTAAACACATTCACTAACTTCCCTGAACACTATATTATTAATAGATTAATAAGTAGTTTAAACAGTATGTAGTAATCAAACGTGTGATTATGAGAGGTAGTCACCTGACACCTGCAGGAATTCTCCAGTGCTGTTTCCATATCTGTGGACTGAGTGTTCAAAGACTTCTCGCAGTGTGGATCCGTTCATCTGCACCAGGTCAAATGTTCCACCAAACGGCAACACAGCAATCAGATCCTCCATTGTGATTGAACCTGCCATTAAATCCTACTTTCCTCAGCACGCAGCAGGACTTGTTTTCAACAGTGTTATCTGTAACTATAGTGGGGTTGAGCACATGAGAACAGATACAGACCGTTTCTGTTTTTCTCATCAATGGGTGACCTGATAGCTCCTCCGTTCAGAATACAAGAACTGACATGATTCCACTGCACCTCATCAGCATATTTAATGTTATTATGCACCTGAAAGAGTCACAGAAACATTCTGTTCTGCAGGTTATTTATAGCAGATCTGCTACTATGATACATCACAAACTTTTAAAAGATCGACAGTTTTGACTGTTTATGGTGTAGGAGACATTTTCTTTGGCAGAGCACACTGCTATAATCTGACAGCACTGTTAGCAGATGTTTGTGTGGTGCCTTCAGCCAATCATGTGCCATTTACTGCACATTGCACACTGTTGTACTGTTATTGAAATAATACAGATAGCTCTCTCCAGGTATTATACACCTTCTGGGTTTGCACAGTATGTATGTACAGCAGGGTTTCTCTGGGGTGCCGGTCTCATCTAAACCAGTCTGCAATAATTCTATAATAATGATGTCAAAGATTTTACATCAAACTTCATAAATTGACCTTTAAAAAGCTTTTCACTCACCATGGCATCACAGATCAAGTTTCCCAGATTACACTCACGAAAGCGGCATTCCTCAAAAGTGCCGTTGAGATACACCAGAGTCTGTCCTACATGCTGAGAAGAGTAATTGGCCAGATTCTTCTTCCAATTGTCCACCTCAGCTTGAATCTCTGGATCTACAGAGACAATCAGTTTAACCCTGATACAGTTCACAAACAACTGCAGAAAAACTGCAGCTAAAGCCTGCACCTCGCTCACAGTCATCAAATCACAACCATCACTGATGCGGAAAATGAAACACTGTAAGTACAGTAACATGTAATGGATTATGGACTACAGAGTGTAACAGTGACGAGGACACTTTATCACCCACAGTCACTTTCTCCATAAAAACTGAAAGACTTCTTCAAAAAAAGCCCAAACCAAGTTTGAGAGTGAAAGTAGATCCACTCATTCGTGTATAGAAGGAGACTATGCTAAGATCTTCAGCAGCAGTTTCTGTTTAGTGAGATAGTGAGAATGGCCTCTGATTGGTGGATCTCTTGCCCAATGAATAATTCAAATTCTCAAGTTATTAAACACTTTTTAAAACATGAAGCTCAGGTGAGCTCAGAGCCGATGACAGATCTGCCATGAAAGGTTTATATGTTATGGTTACTTATCCATCTTGAGTAACTATGGTTACTTCTGGAGCTCCACTGTTCTTCTCTGTTGACTTCTGGCCCTATAACCACCCCTTACCTGGTGCTATAGAGCTGTTGAGAAGAATCGGGTTGCCTGAGAACTTCACCACATTTCCACTGGAATCAAAGGTAACTTTGAGGTATCCTAGATACTTTCCGAAGGCATAAGCCTGGACCACTGGAACCTGACGTCCGTCCTCAGATTGCACCATGTATGGGTACGAACCCGCGGGCACCTCTGTGGACGGGGGAGTTCCTAACACAATAAACAGACAAACATGGCAGATTTCAACAAGTACACATACAGTGCTTTAAAAACATTGAGCATAAATGTGTAAAAGCCATTTTTTAACAAATTATTTGCACAGCCTGAAAATAATGTACTTTAGTGAATCCCCCAAAAGCAATTCATTTAGTTCTTATTACTTGGTTTAATCACTTTTTACACCTATACAGCTGTCTGAATTTAATTAAATTTTTTCTAAAATTTTGAAAGGTATAGTGTTCTGTTTGTTTTGAAGTACAATAATGTCTACTAGATGAAGTCATATTTAATAGATTCTAAATTTGAAATCCGACAAAAACGTGAAAAATGTGAGAACAACAGCAGGGCTTTGAGTAATTAGCATGTTGATTGGTGTGTTTAGATCAATAGCTTTTGTTTTTCTGAGAAGTTCACCCACAATAACACAATTCATGTTTGATAATATACTGGAAATAGCACATAAATCTGAAGATACTTGTACTTTCTGGAAAAATGCTTGTGTCATGCTTGCCTGTGTAAAACCTGTTGCCATAACATCAGTGGTTGTTAGGATGTTTTCAGTATGTTGCTGGGTGTTGTTGTGAGTAGTTTTCAGTATGTTGCTGTTGTGGGTACTAGATGATTACTTATTAATTACAAAAGTCTCTCACCAGGTCTATTACTGCTATTTAGATTTGACTCAGGACTAGTAATACTGGGGCTCGCCTCCTAAACACCACTAATCTCAAAGACGCCAGGCTGGGTGAGTAAAATGCTAATGGGCTGTATTTGGCAGCTTGCCTGTAGTAACTGGAACCAATACAAACGTTCAGGTCATGCCTGTTTCATGAGTTTCAAACTGGTTAACTACTGTTGAATACTGTATTCTTGTAGTCCATCACATGCATTAGATCAGTGTGTCCAGTGCTGCTGCTGGAGGGTCAGTGACCTCAGGACTGCATAATAAGAAGTGTTTGTTTTAAATCATTTACCAGCCGTTACAGAACATTTATTTGAGTCCTCAGTGCTGCAGTGATCAGTCTCAAGTATTCCCCTCATCATCAACTCAGGCCAGTTAAATATCGAATACAGAACCTTGTAGTTCTGTGTTGTTCTGTGTTTATGTAGCACCTAGATCCTGGAGAAACGTTATTTGTCTGGTTAAATGAACAAAAGTTGACTCGCACCAAACAAGTTTCAACTGACCAAACCCAAGTGTGAATCCTGTATTAATCATAATACAAAATGATACAGCAACATGATACAGACCTGTGTATAAGAATGTATTGGTGTGTCCCCCAATCACAACATCCACTCCCTTCACTTTCTTTGCAATCTTCTGGTCCACTGCAAATCCAGAATGTCCAAGGGCAATGATCTTATTAACACCCAACGCAGTGAGTTTATCCACTTCTTTCTGTATAGCAGCAACCTCATCCTCAAACTGAAGGTGAGAACCTGCGAGAAAACCTTCATCATTACCGCTGATTTGACTGAGATCTGAGTGTCCAAACTGATCTACTCTTGTGTTCCATGAGCTCCAGGCTGTTCATCACTCAGATGACTTGATTTATTCTTGTTTTCTGTTTGATTATGGATCATCGTAAGTCAGTTTCTGTCTGTGCTGCTTCTTTCTTTCACAGTTTATTAGAGACAGACTAATCCTTTCAGTTCTCTTTGATAATGAGCAGATGCTGGAGTGGAATGAAGTATCTCACCTGGCAGAGAGAGTGCAGGGGTCTCCACAGATGTGTAACCAATGACAGCCACTTTCTCTGAGTTAACAGTGAAGATCTTGTATGGGAGATAGTAGCCACTGATCCGAGGAGCGAGAGTGTCATCAGCCTTAATATTTGCACTGAGAACAGTGAAATTTACATCCTGAAGAAATGGTTTTATCAGGCCATCCACACCGTTGTCAAACTCATGATTTCCTATAGCCTAAAGTAATACAGATAAATACGATTATTCCATGTGTCTATAACATCAGCACAAAGATGAGGGATAGGTCAGTTGTGTATGAACCAGCTATAGTCTTTAATCTGTTTAACAAACTGGTCAGTTGGTCTATCACTTTGCACTATATTGGTGATTTTAAAGGTTCCTATTATGCCTTTATCTTGATGAGTTATGTTTTATGGTGCACTACAATAGGTTTGTTTTTTAAAAAACATTTTTTACATCTGTTTTTTACATCATTCTTATAAAAACACGCTTTTAAGTTCCTGGTTCTATGAAGCCCCTCCTTCAGAATTACACAATGGGCTCAGATTGGTTAGCTGCCCAGTGTTGTCATTGACTAAGTCCTTAAAAATCATTTGCTTATAGAGAATATCTCTCTTTGCAGTAGCTTATACTATTCATGCTAAATAAGCAGTTACTTTACACATTATAATTTTTGTGTAAATTAAATATTTCCCTGTGTTCACTGCTTGTACTCAGCGTTGTGTTCAGAGAATTCAGTCAACCATTTCTGAACTGTGTGTGACAGCGTGACATGATCTTATCACCACTGAGGACAATCTGCACTACATGTGGGAAACACCTTCTCTGTTTTTCTGTCCCTCAACACCTGAACAGGTGCCCAGGCCACTGTAATGAAGACTCCAGTGACACGTCCAGAACCTCTCTAGAACCTTCTGTCCATTTCTCCTCTACATCACCTCAACGACAGAACGGACAATGAATCCCTGCGGCTTCTGTAATGATGGAAAACTGTCAACCCGTCTGAAACCTGCATGATCCAGCAGATCTGAGACGAGACGCTGTCAGTAACAAAATCACAGCAGGTTGAAATGGAGGTTGAGGCTGTACAGAGTTTATTTAAGGTTTCAGGAGTGTTTTGTGTATATTCTCAGTTCACCAGTAATCTGTTCAACATTATTCAGCACATGAATACAAACCCTCTTTCAGACTCTGCTGCTTTTGGCTCCATGAACCGGATGTGCGACCTTTTCTTCAACATCAGAAGTACATCAGTTTCCAGATATTAGCACAAAAGAAACAGACTTTTTCCACAGTCTCCTGTTCATGACGATTCACATGATCATAATGGCTCTTTATTATCGCAGCTTTGCTTTATGTTGAGCAGTCAAGCTGTTTCTGCACATCCGCACATCTGATCTTCCTGACAGTGACTGTATGATGTCCACATCCAACTTTTCCAGACTATTTATTACATTATTACAAAAGATCGCCAACATGCATTGATGCTCAGGGGTAAAAACTATATTACGAACTAAAGAGACGTAAATTAAAATGGTAACCATTTTATCTTTTGGGAACTCTGCATATAAAGAGCAGAACTAAATAAAAAGTTTGTCATTTCTCTATATTTTGCAAGAGGTTTATAACCTAAAGCAGAAGGTATGCAACACCAGGTCGGATGAAGTGTTTGGGTGGTTTTGTTGTTAATGCGCATGTATTAACCTCAGTAAAGTGATCACGTTACGCTGCTCATTTCCGAGCGTTCTGCTCTGTCGTTTCAGCTGTGCGCAGATCAGTCGCGTATGTCGGGAATATTCTTACCATCGCATCGTATCCGAGTTTATTCATGAAATGAGCCGCTTCTGAGCCTTTGTAGAAGTTAAACCACACGGTCCCCTGAAACTGGTCCCCCGCGTCCAGCAGCAGCACGCTTCTGTCCCGCTGGCGCACCTCTCGGATCTGCGCGGCTCTCCGCGCCACTCCGGCGACACACGGAGCTTTAGCGCATTTGCCGGAGTCAGTGTTGGTCTCCTCCACCCGTGCGTGGACATCATTCGTGTGGAGGAGAGTCAGCTCAAACTCTGCCCTGCACGTCAGGCTGTGGAGCGACAGCAAGAAGAACGCGTGGAGGACCTCCATCACCTCCAGCCGTCTGCGCGTCGCTGAGGCGCGTCGCTGAGGCGCGGGTCGGGGCGCTTCAGCTGCGCTCGGGCTGGAGGCGGAGTCGTGAGGCAACACTTCACTGAAACGATGATTAAACGTTTCACGTCCCTCACTTGTGTGTTTTAAAGAAAAGAGAAAGAAAATGCATTAGATCAGAAGTATATGAGGTATAAACTCTCTTCAGTCTGTGTGAAAGCAGCCAGTGCAGGACTGTCGTCTGCAGGTCATGGACACATCAGGAGCAGAAAGCATGTATCTAGTGTAAGAGTTGTTTAACACACACCACAAATGTGATTTGTAAAGACACGAGAAGGTTCTGGAAATCATCAGGACAGACCATACACATCTGAGGTTTCACTGCAGCTTCAGTGAATACACACACAGTCACACTGCTGTGTAGTGATGCAGGAGCCAGCTGACTTGTGTTGGGGCACTGATGGTGTATAAACAGGCTGCCAGGTGTTTGTGACTGTAGAGCTGATCCAGGATCAGTCTCTGGCTCAGACAAACAGAGACACGTGTCTAGTTTTCTATTTCCTATGCAAAGGTGTTAGTCAATCATAACAGTGAGTGTTTACAGATGAGCACAAGCATCTAAACAGTGTTTATTTCAGAGGGTCAGAGAACAGTGGTCACGTATTTCTAAAACATGTTAACTTTAAAATATTCTTACTGCCTTTACAATTGGACCTTAAGGGGGAAAATCCCTTTAAGACAAAACAATGCTGCCCTGAGATGACTGTGGTGGAAAATTCACCAGGCAACACTGACTGTAAATAACAAAAATAACAAGTGATTTATCTACTGAATGTGTTAACATGGTGCAGTAGGTGACCTTCAACTTATCAAAGGTATTTCCTGTAAAGAAAAATGAACCCCGAATGCAAACGGCATCAGCACAGACGTCTACAGAGCACAGCAATAACTAACAGTGTCTTGACTTTGAACAAGATTGCTTTCATTCTCTTCTACAGTCACAGATATGAAGTGATATACATGGCTTCAGCTGCAGGTATATTTTAAGTTTCTAAACACAACGGTCTGTAGACTCTGTTTACATTCAGAGATTTCCTGAGCTCACAGGAAGTGGAATGTTTTTCCCCCGATGGAAAACGTTGGGCATGAGGTCATGCCTGCTCTGTGTGGCCATTCCTGAGGAGACCGCAGATCCGCCACATGTACAGGGAGAAAAGGGGAAACTCATCAGAGAGGGAGAATGCTCTGTTCTCCAGCTGTGTTACTAACTCCTGCTGTACATCACAATGAGTGTCTGAAACAAGCTGCTCCAGAAGCCAGAACAGATAGAAGGAATTCTCATAGCAGATCCAGTCCACCTGAAGATCTGGTTCTCCTCTGGACCTCTGAACCACACACACATGTACAAGTCTTATTGTCATTTACACTACCCACATATCCACTTCAACCAAACATGCAATGTCATCAGAGCCCACCAGCTGTAACTCAGCTGTAAGTGTTCCTGTGTGTGTACAGGACACAATAAATGACATCAATCCATATCAGATGTGAAGTAAAAGTGGAGTGGCAGTTTAATCCATACATGCACGCTGTGGTGAACCTCACCTCACAGGTGTCCCACAGGTGCTGTGAGAGCTGAATGATGGGACACATCAGCAGCTGAACAAGAGCAGCTCTCAGCGCATCACTTCTTCCCAGAGTCATCAGGCAGTCAGACAGCACAGCCTTCACTGAGAACTAACAACAGAACCACATCAGTCTAGACCACTGCAGGACAAACCGCCTCAAACAGTGTGAGAGGAAATGCTGATCCTCACACACTGATATCACTGAACTTTACAATGAGAAGAACCAAACCAAAGACAAAGACGCAAGTGAACTTGTCTGAAAGAACAAACTGAAATGCTACAGACTGTAAGCACTGTTTATAAATTACGTTTGTGTGCGTCTACTCAGAGAGGAGAAACTGGACTGCAATTACATAAAAGTTGACTACACATTTGATTGAAACTGATTATTGTAATTTATATTCTAATGGTTGAGTTTTACTTGCCTTTACATTTTACATTAAAAAGGAAAGTGACAAATAAAAAAAATTAACTAATTACAAAAACTACCTAGCTAGGTTTTAATATTCAGTGTTTTAAGATTTTGAGAAAGAATATACCATAAAAGTATAAATAAACAACATATAATGCATATATATATTGACTGCAGCAGTAGCAATGGTAAAATCGAAAACTAAAAAATTGGAATTCAGTTTAATTCTAATTAGTTGTATGACAGAGAAGCTTCATCGATAAACATTGAAAAATGTTATGGCGCCAACTTTTAAAATATTCTTAACTATCTACCTAACACAATTGGCCAAGAACTTGTAACTATGTTTGCATCTCTGATCAAGAAAATCTGACTGGTTTTGAAAAAAACCTTGACTAACTTGACTTAACATCTTTCACTTACTGCATTGAGTTGATGGTTGCTTAGCAGCAGACAGATCATGTCCTTCATCAGATCTTCCAGTCTGCTGACACGCTGAGCTGAACGCCACTGGTCCAGTTTCCCTCGACTTAGGGTCTGTGCCACTACCTGTGTGGCATGCCGTAGCAGGTCTGGGCGATGTACAGGCTGTCCATCTTGTGCCTGTCTAAAAACCTCCAACACAGAATCCAGCAACTGCACCACTGAGTCCCAGACCACATCATCCCCATCTGTGCACAGCGCAGGCTCATAATCTCTGTGCAGGCCGCACAGACACTGCAGGAACTGCATGTGTTTTAACAGCCTGCTGTGCTGCCACCATTTCCTGCCCGGGAGTTTTTGACAGCTTGAAGGGGTCAGTGGGAAACACGGACCCTCGCTGTTGTGCACACTGATATCTATGTCACAACCGGAGTCGCTCTTCAAGTGTTGTGTGTCGTCCTGAGAAATCAGTTTGACAACTTCCTGACCTGTGAAAGTAAAAGCAGTGAATCAACATCACTCTGTGACAATAAGAACTGTGTCCAAAACAAATGTCCAGCATAAACACGACAGCACAGACTGTGATGACTTTATCAGACTGTACAGCATCACCCAACACTGAGATCCACACACTGGAATCAACAGTTACAACACTCGCTGCCGTCATCTGAGTAGTGCTATTTTGTCATATTGTTGAGCTGGATTGCAGTTGGTATATGAATTATCAAATGGTTTTGCACTGAAATGCTTTACAATTTTTACAAACAACCCAGATCACAGAGAACAATTTCAGAATGTTGGCTAACGTTCTCTCAAAGTTCTCTAAGTTATGATAAAAAAAGTAACATTAGTAGAATGTTTCTTAACATCATACAGCAAAAATGTTATTCATAAGTTGTTAGTGGAATGTTTTAACAATGCTACAGAATTTTACAAAATGTCTGAATAATATTCTCATAACCAAGCAATAACGTTAATATCATGCCAAAAACTGGACATTTTGAATGTTTCTAGAACTTTTTTTATTTCTTGGAAATGTTCTTACAACCTACAATTGTTAGCTGGGACTTTTGTCCTTTGTGATAACTGCACCTAAACTTTCAATGTGAATTAACACTCATGCATGTGGGATCTCAGATGGGTCTGCAGTGCGAAACACCTGGAGATCTGGTACCATCTGGTGCTCCAGTGCTGCTCTTGGCCTTCAGTAGTACACGCGTGAGGTGCAGCTCTTGTCTCAGCCGCAGCAGATCTTCCTGAAGACCATGAACTTTAGATCTCCAGCCCTCGTCCTGCTGTTTAAGGGTTTCAGCCAGAGATTCTGTGAACTTTCTGACACCTTCTGGTGGTCTGCTCTTAATAATGGCCATGGCTACAGCCAGTCTAGACACTCTGATGCAGCAGCTCACCGCTCCTGCAGAAAGAAAACAAACACACAATAAACTGTAACGCATCAGAAGCCACACGTGATGAACTTCTGAGAGCTGCTCTGTTCTGATCTTCTTCTCTGATCTTCACACTCTGCTGCTCTGTTCTGATCTTCTTCTCTGATCTTCACACTCTGCTGCTCTGTTCTGATCTTCTTCTCTGATCTTCACACTCTGCTGCTCTGTTCTGCTCTTCTTCTCTGATCTTCACACTCTGCTGCTCTGTTCTGCTCTTCTTCTCTGACCTTCACACTCTGCTGCTCTGTTCTGCTCTTCTTCTCTGATCTTCACACTCTGCTGCTCTGTTCTGCTCTTCTTCTCTGATCTTCACACTCTGCTGCTCTGTTCTGATCTTCTTCTCTGATCTTCACACTCTGCTGCTCTGTTCTGCTCTTCTTCTCTGATCTTCACACTCTGCTGCTCTGTTCTGCTCTTCTTCTCTGACCTTCACACTCTGCTGCTCTGTTCTGCTCTTCTTCTCTGATCTTCACACTCTGCTGCTCTGTTCTGCTCTTCTTCTCTGATCTTCACACTCTGCTGCTCTGTTCTGCTCTTCTTCTCTGATCTTCACACTCTGCTGCTCTGTTCTGCTCTTCTTCTCTGATCTTCACACTCTGCTGCTCTGTTCTGATCTTCTTCTCTGATCTTCACACTCTGCTGCTCTGTTCTGATCTTCTTCTCTGATCTTCACACTCTGCTGCTCTGTTCTGCTCTTCTTCTCTGATCTTCACACTCTGCTGCTCTGTTCTGCTCTTCTTCTCTGATCTTCCCACTCTGCTGCTCTGCTCTGCTCTTCTTCTCTGATCTTCACACTCTGCTGCTCTGTTCTGATCTTCTTCTCTGATCTTTACACTCTGCTGCTCTGCTCTTCTTCTCTGACCTTCACACTCTGCTGCTCTGGTATTACACTGTGATACTTACACATGATAAACTTATCAGTCACTGAACACATTACAATGTAAACACGATACACGCTGGTCAAATATAAATGTAAAGTTTCTTTAGTGTGTCAGCAGGAAACATCAATATAGATTTCCAAACACTGTTTGCCAACTATTCGTGTTAAAATATATTGTGTGGCTCTCGATAATGTTTACAAGCACAATGGAAACATGATGAGTGACTTTACCTTCACAACATGAGGCAGTTTCCTCCATTCTTCTGTAATCTTCACTATATCAATCTAGTGCGTCTGGATGCATTTCAGTGAATATAAGAAACACGCGTTACTGTATAATCTGTGGATAAATCTGCACCTCTTAACAATAATCCATTAAAGTTAAACGCGAATATAAGAAACACGCGTTACTGTATAATCTGTGGATAAATCTGCACCTCTTAACAATAATCCATTAAAGTTAAACGTGAATATAAGAAACACGCGTTACTGTATAATCTGTGGATAAATCTGCACCTCTTAACAATAATCCATTAAAGTTAAACGTGAATATAAGAAACACGCGTTACTGTGTAATCTGTGGATAAATCTGCACCTCTTAACAATAATCCATTAAAGTTAAACGTGAATATAAGAAACACGCTACTGTTTACTGTGTAATCTGTGGATAAATCTGCACCTCTTAACAATAATCCATTAAAGTTAAACGTGAATATAAGAAACACGCGTTACTGTATAATCTGTGGATAAATCTGCACCTCTTAACAATAATCCATTAAAGTTAAACGCGAATATAAGAAACACGCGTTACTGTATAATCTGTGGATAAATCTGCACCTCTTAACAATAATCCATTAAAGTTAAACGTGAATATAAGAAACACGCGTTACTGTATAATCTGTGGATAAATCTGCACCTCTTAACAATAATCCATTAAAGTTAAACGTGAATATAAGAAACACACGCGTTACTGTATAATCTGTGGATAAATCTGCACCTCTTAACAATAATCCATTAAAGTTAAAGCTTCTTAAAAAATATAAGAAACACGCGTTACTGTATAATCTGTGGATAAATCTGCACCTCTTAACAATAATCCATTAAATTTAAACGCGAATATAAGAAACACGCGTTACTGTATAATCTGTGGATAAATCTGCACCTCTTAACAATAATCCATTAAAGTTAAACGTGAATATAAGAAACACGCGTTACTGTATAATCTGTGGATAAATCTGCACCTCTTAACAATAATCCATTAAAGTTAAACGTGAATATAAGAAACACGCGTTACTGTATAATCTGTGGATAAATCTGCACCTCTTAACAATAATCCATTAAAGTTAAACGTGAATATAAGAAACACGCGCGTTACTGTATAATCTGTGGATAAATCTGCACCTCTTAACAATAATCCATTAAAGTTAAACGCGAATATAAGAAACACGCGTTACTGTATAATCTGTGGATAAATCTGCACCTCTTAACAAACTAAAAACAAATAATCCATTAAAGTTAAACGCGAATATAAGAAACACGCGTTACTGTATAATCTGTGGATAAATCTGCACCTCTTAACAATAATCCATTAAAGTTAAACGTGAATATAAGAAACACGCTTAACTGTATAATCTGTGGATAAATCTGCACCTCTTAACAATAATCCATTAAAGTTAAACGCAATATAAGAAACACGCGTTACTGTATAATCTGTGGATAAATCTGCACCTCTTAACAATAATCCATTAAAGTTAAACGTGAATATAAGAAACACGCGCGTTACTGTATAATCTGTGGATAAATCTGCACCTCTTAACAATAATCCATTAAAGTTAAACGCGAATATAAGAAACACGCGTTACTGTATAATCTGTGGATAAATCTGCACCTCTTAACAATAATCCATTAAAGTTAAACGCGAATATAAGAAACACGCGTTACTGTGTAATCTGTGGATAAATCTGCACCTCTTAACAATAATCCATTAAAGTTAAACGCGAATATAAGAAACACGCGTTACTGTATAATCTGTGGATAAATCTGCACCTCTTAACAATAATCCATTAAAGTTACAATGCCTGTGGATAAATCTGCACCTCTTAACAATAATCCATAAGTTAAAAGAAACACGCGTTACTGTATAATCTGTGGATAAATCTGCACCTCTTAACAATAATCCATTAAAGTTAAACGCGAATATAAGAAACACGCGTTACTGTATAATCTGTGGATAAATCTGCACCTCTTAACAATAATCCATTAAAGTTAAACGCGAATATAAGAAACACGCGTTACTGTATAATCTGTGGATAAATCTGCACCTCTTAACAATAATCCATTAAAGTTAAACGCGAATATAAGAAACACGCGTTACTGTATAATCTGTGGATAAATCTGCACCTCTTAACAATAATCCATTAAAGTTAAACGCGAATATAAGAAACACGCGTTACTGTATAATCTGTGGATAAATCTGCACCTCTTAACAATAATCCATTAAAGTTAAACGTGAATATAAGAAACACGCGTTACTGTATAATCTGTGGATAAATCTGCACCTCTTAACAATAATCCATTAAAGTTAAACGTGAATATAAGAAACACGCGTTACTGTATAATCTGTGGATAAATTGGAAATCCCTCTTAACAATAATCCATTAAAGTTAAACGCGAATATAAGAAACACGCGTTACTGTATAATCTGTGGATAAATCTGCACCTCTTAACAATAATCCATTAAAGTTAAACGCGAATATAAGAAACACGCGTTACTGTATAATCTGTGGATAAATCTGCACCTCTTAACAATAATCCATTAAAGTTAAACGTGAATATAAGAAACACGCGTTACTGTATAATCTGTGGATAAATCTGCACCTCTTAACAATAATCCATTAAAGTTAAACGCGAATATAAGAAACACCGTTACTGTATATTTAATAATCTGTGGATAAATCTGCACCTCTTAACAATAATCCATTAAAGTTAAACGCGAATATAAGAAACACGCGTTACTGTATAATCTGTGGATAAATCTGCACCTCTTAACAATAATCCATTAAAGTTAAACGCGAATATAAGAAACACGCGTTACTGTATAATCTGTGGATAAATCTGCACCTCTTAACAATAATCCATTAAAGTTAAACGCGAATATAAGAAACACGCGTTACTGTATAATCTGTGGATAAATCTGCACCTCTTAACAATAATCCATTAAAGTTAAACGCGAATATAAGAAACACGGCGTTACTGTATAATCTGTGGATAAATCTGCACCTCTTAACAATAATCCATTAAAGTTAAACGTGAATATAAGAAACACGCGTTACTGTATAATCTGTGGATAAATCTGCACCTCTTAACAATAATCCATTAAAGTTAAACGCGAATATAAGAAACACGCGTTACTGTATAATCTGTGGATAAATCTGCACCTCTTAACAATAATCCATTAAAGTTAAACGTGAATATAAGAAACACGCGTTACTGTATAATCTGTGGATAAATCTGCACCTCTTAACAATAATCCATTAAAGTTAAAAAGTTAAACGCGAATATAAGAAACACGCGTTACTGTGTAATCTGTGGATAAATCTGCACCTCTTAACAATAATCCATTAAAGTTAAACGCGAATATAAGAAACACGCGTTACTGTATAATCTGTGGATAAATCTGCACCTCTTAACAATAATCCATTAAAGTTAAACGCGAATATAAGAAACACGCGTTACTGTATAATCTGTGGATAAATCTGCACCTCTTAACAATAATCCATTAAAGTTAAACGCGAATATAAGAAACACGCGTTACTGTATAATCTGTGGATAAATCTGCACCTCTTAACAATAATCCATTAAAGTTAAACGTGAATATAAGAAACACGTTACTTGCTATAATCTGTGGATAAATCTGCACCTCTTAACAATAATCCATTAAAGTTAAACGTGAATATAAGAAACACGCGTTACTGTATAATCTGTGGATAAATCTGCACCTCTTAACAATAATCCATTAAAGTTAAACGTGAATATAAGAAACACGCGTTACTGTATAATCTGTGGATAAATCTGCACCTCTTAACAATAATCCATTAAAGTTAAACGTGAATATAAGAAACACGCGTTACTGTATAATCTGTGGATAAATCTGCACCTCTTAACAATAATCCATTAAAGTTAAACGCGAATATAAGAAACACGCGTTACTGTATAATCTGTGGATAAATCTGCACCTCTTAACAATAATCCATTAAAGTTAAACGCGAATATAAGAAACACGCGCGTTACTGTATAATCTGTGGATAAATCTGCACCTCTTAACAATAATCCATTAAAGTTAAACGCGAATATAAGAAACACGCGTTACTGTATAATCTGTGGATAAATCTGCACCTCTTAACAATAATCCATTAAAGTTAAACGCGAATATAAGAAACACGCTAGCTGTAATCTGTGGATAAATCTGCATCTTAACAATAATTGTGGATAAATCTGCACCTCTTAACAATAATCCATTAAAGTTAAACGTGAATATAAGAAACACGCGTTACTGTGTAATCTGTGGATAAATCTGCACTCTTAACAATAATCCATTAAAGTTAAACGTGAATATAAGAAACACGCGTTACTGTGTAATCTGTGGATAAATCTGCACCTCTTAACAATAATCCATTAAAGTTAAACGTGAATATAAGAAACACGCGTTACTGTATAATCTGTGGATAAATCTGCACCTCTTAACAATAATCCATTAAAGTTAAACGTGAATATAAGAAACACGCGTTACTGTGTAATCTGTGGATAAATCTGCACCTCTTAACAATAATCCATTAAAGTTAAACGTGAATATAAGAAACACGCGTTACTGTATAATCTGTGGATAAATCTGCACCTCTTAACAATAATCCATTAAAGTTAAACGCGAATATAAGAAACACGCGTTACTGTATAATCTGTGGATAAATCTGCACCTCTTAACAATAATCCATTAAAGTTAAACGCGAATATAAGAAACACGCGTTACTGTATAATCTGTGGATAAATCTGCACCTCTTAACAATAATCCATTAAAGTTAAACGCGAATATAAGAAACACGCGTTACTGTATAATCTGTGGATAAATCTGCACCTCTTAACAATAATCCATTAAAGTTAAACGTGAATATAAGAAACACGCGTTACTGTATAATCTGTGGATAAATCTGCACCTCTTAACAATAATCCATTAAAGTTAAACGCGAATATAAGAAACACGCGTTACTGTGTAATCTGTGGATAAATCTGCACCTCTTAACAATAATCCATTAAAGTTAAACGCGAATATAAGAAACACGCGTTACTGTATAATCTGTGGATAAATCTGCACCTCTTAACAATAATCCATTAAAGTTAAACGCGAATATAAGAAACACGCGTTACTGTATAATCTGTGGATAAATCTGCACCTCTTAACAATAATCCATTAAAGTTAAACGCGAATATAAGAAACACGCGTTACTGTATAATCTGTGGATAAATCTGCACCTCTTAACAATAATCCATTAAAGTTAAACGCGAATATAAGAAACACGCGTTACTGTATAATCTGTGGATAAATCTGCACCTCTTAACAATAATCCATTAAAGTTAAACGTGAATATAAGAAACACGCGTTACTGTATAATCTGTGGATAAATCTGCACCTCTTAACAATAATCCATTAAAGTTAAACGCGAATATAAGAAACACGCGTTACTGTATAATCTGTGGATAAATCTGCACCTCTTAACAATAATCCATTAAAGTTAAACGTGAATATAAGAAACACGCGTTACTGTATAATCTGTGGATAAATCTGCACCTCTTAACAATAATCCATTAAAGTTAAACGCGAATATAAGAAACACGCGTTACTGTATAATCTGTGGATAAATCTGCACCTCTTAACAATAATCCATTAAAGTTAAACGCGAATATAAGAAACACGCGTTACTGTATAATCTGTGGATAAATCTGCACCTCTTAACAATAATCCATTAAAGTTAAACGTGAATATAAGAAACACGCGTTACTGTATAATCTGTGGATAAATCTGCACCTCTTAACAATAATCCATTAAAGTTAAACGTGAATATAAGAAACACGCGTTACTGTATAATCTGTGGATAAATCTGCACCTCTTAACAATAATCCATTAAAGTTAAACGCGAATATAAGAAACACGCGTTACTGTATAATCTGTGGATAAATCTGCACCTCTTAACAATAATCCATTAAAGTTAAACGTGAATATAAGAAACACGCGTTACTGTATAATCTGTGGATAAATCTGCACCTCTTAACAATAATCCATTAAAGTTAAACGTGAATATAAGAAACACGCGTTACTGTATAATCTGTGGATAAATCTGCACCTCTTAACAATAATCCATTAAATCGCCCTCACTGGAGCCCCGCCCACTCGACGCCTCTCACTGGTGACGTGTAAGTGACGACACATCTGTTTCATGATTGGTCAGAGGTTGTGATGACGTGTTTTACAGTGCGACACCCGTCTGTAAGCGTCAGACAGTGTGAGTGTTGATGAAACGGGTCTGTCGCTCGCCGTGATGTTGTCACGTGTTTCTGCTTCACTCAGCCCGCTACAGAAAGCAGAAGGGTGATCAAAAGTGAGACTTTGATGAAAGTCTCACTTTAATGGTGCTGATGGTGCCGTGTTTCTGTTCCTGAGGTGATGGGAGTTCTGGTGCTGATGAGCCCGATCACACTGACAGTCTGCGCCGCTGCTGTGACTCTGTGTGCACTTTAATGTGCATTCAACAGCTTGTCGTACGTTTTCTGCGACACTCATTGTGTCTCAGCACTCAGGCGTGATAGTTCATATATCACTCAACAATCCTGCAGTGTCAGATCTCTGCTCCTCCTGTCACTGTCATTAATGCTAATACTCTGCATGGGTGATAATAATTCTATAATGATATACAGAAACATTATTTATTATTACATATATCATGATCCATATACCTTTATCAATTACTGTATTATCAATAGCTGCATTCGCCTCAGAAAAGTTGTGAAGTTACTATAATCAGAATGTTTTGCAAGCAACGAAAGCTCTTCGAAAACTCTTAAATTTGATTCATAAATAGAAATGAATAGCTGCTTGTAAAAATCTCTATTTGTAATTTATAATGTTCCTTTCAGTTGAAATAGTCACTGAAACGGGCACACAGACTAGATTGAATGAACTGAGTGATGACCACACAGCAAGTGGTTCTCCAGTCATCAAAACATCACATTTACTTGGATTAGATTCCTTGCAAAAAGCCTTAGACTTCTGTTTACACAGTAAGATAAATCAACCAATAGAAGTATTTATTTAATGTTGTTTGTTTTGCTTTTTCTGACACTTTTTTTATTTTTAATTTGGACTATAACACTGTAATTTACAAACAGTCAAACAGTCACTGGGGAAATGGAGGGATCTGTTGTTGATGGAAGAGGACACATGAGCAGTAGAGCTCTTGTAACTGTGGCGTCAGGGTCAGAGTCACGTTGACATCCTCACCTTATGACGTAACCTGCCTGTCATTCCTGTAAATCATTCCTGTAACTCTGCAGCAGACTGTAACACAGAAGCCACACGTGATGAACTTCTGAGAGCTGCTCTGCTCTGACCTTCACACTCTGCTGCTCTGTTCTGCTCTTCTTCTCTGATCTTCACACTCTGCTGCTCTGTTCTGCTCTTCTTCTCTGATCTTCACACTCTGCTGCTCTGTTCTGCTCTTCTTCTCTGATCTTCACACTCTGCTGCTCTGTTCTGCTCTTCTTCTCTGATCTTCACACTCTGCTGCTCTGTTCTGCTCTTCTTCTCTGACCTTCACACTCTGCTGCTCTGTTCTGCTCTTCTTCTCTGATCTTCACACTCTGCTGCTCTGTTCTGCTCTTCTCTGATCTTCACACTCTGCTGCTCTGTTCTGCTCTTCTTCTCTGATCTTCACACTCTGCTGCTCTGTTCTGCTCTTCTTCTCTGATCTTCACACTCTGCTGCTCTGTTCTGCTCTTCTTCTCTGATCTTCCCACTCTGCTGCTCTGCTCTGATCTTCTTCTCTGATCTTTACACTCTGCTGCTCTGCTCTTCTTCTCTGACCTTCACACTCTGCTGCTCTGGTATTACACTGTGATACTTACACATGATAAACTTATCAGTCACTGAACACATTACAATGTAAACACGATACACGCTGGTCAAATATAAATGTAAAGTTTCTTTAGTGTGTCAGCAGGAAACATCAATATAGATTTCCAAACACTGTTTGCCAACTATTCGTGTTAAAATATATTGTGTGGCTCTCGATACCACCACAACATGGATACATGTGTGCAAATTTAGGAAACAAAAAATGCTTTTTGGTAATGAGATGACTTTCTATCAAATAACTGTATTAATTCAATTATAATTGTAAAGGGTGTAATGTAAAACTAATTAAATGCATTAAATGCTTTTGGGAATATTAAGGAACACAAGAGCTGCTCTTTTGTTATGAGGTAGCTGTGATGCATGTAAACAACTGCAGGGAATGTCATTCAAACTGATGCCAAAGAGGATTTACTGTTTATACCTGAAGCCTTCGTACCGTCAATGGCAGCCGTAAATAAACTGACTTTCTTCTGCTCACCCCATCACAAGGGTCAAAGTTCAGAGGCAGACAGACTCAACAGACGGCTACTACAGCTGATTCTGTGAACAGACGTCCATCTCCACAAAGCACACTCAACAGGAAACTCAATACACACAGACACTTCAGCTGTAGCAGGTGTGACTCCAGCAGTGACTTGGTACTTCCAGAGGTCAGAGGGTCTTGTGCGGCCACAGGTGAGGATGGACCGGGTCTCAGATCTGGCACTGCAAGTGACATGCTTGAATGTAAAAGCCAGTAATTGGATGAGGTAGGCGGGCCTACGGGTAAAGCAGGATTATGTCTGAGCATCAGATAATCAGATTATTCCAGAAACAGATCTTGCTTTTTTAACTACAACGTAATCTGTCACACAGTGTCATGCCCCTACACCAAGACTGACTACACCTTCATTCCACTTTTTACATTCACTGTGTTGTATTCTGTGAAATTGAAATTTCAATTGAAATTTTCAATTTTGTTTACAATTTTTTAGATTTCAGTTCTCTGGTCTCAGTGTCTGACTCTCAAATCTCCAGGAGATCCAGAAAATCTCCATAATGGCTTTTCCAGCTTCTGACGGAGATGTCCCAGAAAAAAAGCTCTGAACCTGGAGTTTTTGTGCTGTCTGAATGCAGTATGGAATTAAATGTTCGGCTGAAATTCACCATGTCTTTAAAATGTGGATTCTTTACAATAATGCTCTTTATTCTGCCTGTCATAGGCTTCAAAGGTAAGACTTTAATATTAGCAAATCCTTAATAGAACAATGTGTGCTTTGAATATCTATTTACTACTATTTATGTACAGAAAGATACCTTCACATGTACACCAACACTTGTACAGAGGATCCTGCACCTTATTTTTTTAAGGGGGTGTCAGGAGTGCTTGTGTCTCACCTAATATGTCAAGTGAAATATTGTAAAACAAAAACTTCAACAATTGTACTGCATGTGTTGGGGGCAGTTTATGCCAAGAAGAGCAAGATTTAAATCACACCCTAATAATGTCTTATAATAAACCATGAGAAGTTGAAACTGAACCTGAGAGCCACTAATCAACACTTTTATTTTCTAAAGAAGAGGAGCTTTAATGAAGGGATTGTAAAATCTTTTGTAATCCACATGAATATTTGTTTATTCATTTACAGAAGATTTACAGAAATTGTGACTCAAATGGACTGATCACATGGCACCCAGTGATGTTTTGGTTAGACGTTGTTTACTGACAAATAAACTCACAAACTCTAAAGTTCTATAGAATAAAGAATACTTTTCTTAGCATGCATAAAATCTGACTGTGTTATTTGTAACAAGAACACTTGCAAGATCTCTCTATGAGTCCAGACACAAGTCTGTCTGCATTGTGTAATACCGCAGTAGTGCCATCTGCCTGTGATGTAGCCCACGTGATCAACCTCATTTAAGCAGAAATATCACCTGAACGATCTCTGCAAATGTATTGATCTTATTTAACCTTTTTTTTTCATTAGACAGAAACAGTCACAACCCATTAGAGATGTCTCCAGCTGTCAACTTAAACCCATCAGCCCCAGCACAGCAGAGTTCAGGGGTGAGGGCTCTATTTGAAATGGGACAACATCGAATCAAAAGGTCCGATTTCTTCCACTCAGAGGTGAAAGTCTGTCCACAGGAAACAGTCAGAGAGGTTATAGCGAGTCACCAGGCATACTACACACTGAGAGGTAACCCATGCATGCCCAACCAAAACTGTTTATGTTTAAAAGGCGATTACAACCATTTTCAATAATGATGCTATTATAATATAAATATATATATATATATATATATATATATATATATATATATAATATATATATATATATATATATATATATATATATATATATATATATATATATATATATATAATATTACAGTTTCTTATGATGTTATAAATGCAAAATCACTTTATACATTTGCAATGTTTTCATAATTAATAGTCCAAAAAATAATTGATCATTAAATAAATATTTTTTTTACTGTGCAAAAATTATGCACACAGTTAGCTCACGTGCATCCAATCACACGATAAACCTGACCATTGATGAATGTTGTCAGTTTGTCAGGAGGCTGTGTGGGAGGCGTTCCGGATCTTTCTGGACAGAATTCCCAGCAGCTCCGAGTATCAGAAGTGGGTTCACACATGTCAACACGGGTCCTTGTGCATCTCAGATCTGGCCTTGAACTTCAGCAATTCTCAGGAACACATCGACATGGTCTACAGGGTAAACAAAATAAATATTACAAAATACCACACAGCAAAACATAAAATGTGTTTTACTGTATTGTGTCATAATGTTTCATTTAAAATGAAACACTTTCTCTGTTTGGCTGACATGTAGTTTATAGACGTTTGTCTTGTAATGAATTTCCTTTGGCTTTACAGAGGGTGAATCTGAATAAAGTTCCAGAACAGTAAGACGACATCTTGAATCATTAAACCATTTCATATTCTTAAGATGTGTAACAAAAATTATGAACTACTGTATGAGAAACTCAATGTCATGACATGCACTTCTGTACTATATTTACAGAGAAGTAGCTGAGCAAACAGCAACAGATGAAGCACAAAGAACAGAAGGTATACAATGTGTCAAATTGTTTTTGCTCTTTATTTAGTCTTTAGGTTAAGCTGATCTAACTCTGAATTATTCAGGACCAGAGGAAGCCCAGACTGAAGCAGGAGCAGATGAATCTGATCCCACAACTGAATCTACTGAATCAACTACTACTGAATCAACTGAATCAGCATCTACTAAATCATCTAAATCTACTGCTACAGAATCAACTAAATCAGCATCTACTGAATCAACTGAATCTGCTGCTACAGAATCAACAGAATCTACTGCTACTGAATCAGCATCTACAGAATCAACTGAATCTGCTGCTACTGAATCAACAGAATCTACTGCTACTGAATCAGCATCTACAGAATCAACTGAATCTGCTGCTACTGAATCAAGTGAATATACTGCTACTGAATCAAGTGAATATACTGCTACTGAATCAGCATCTACAGAATCAACTGAATCTGCTGCTACTGAATCAAGTGAATATACTGCTACTGAATCAAGTGAATATACTGCTACTGAATCAGCATCTACAGAATCAACTGAATCTGCTGCTACTGAATCAAGTGAATATACTGCTACTGAATCAAGTGAATTTACTGCTACTGAATCAGCATCTACAGAATTAACTGAATCATCTACTACTGAATCAACTGAATCTACTGCCCACACTCCTTCAGACACCTTCACTCTACATACACAGGTACTGTACATGTCTGGACCACAATTTACTTCAATACAGAAAGCAAAAGCCAATAGAAATAGGAATTTGTGTTTAGCAATTTTTGTGGTGTTCAAAATCTTAGAGTCATAATAGTGCTGCATATAAAACAGGTGAATAATTTCATTCTGGACTGATGGGATGTTATCTTAATAAATAAAAAAAAATAAATATACAAATTGGAATTACAGAAACTTCATTATCTTTTTCCATAACTTTAATATTTTCAGTTGTTGTTTATAATATTGTTTTCTTTAAGTTATGATATATTAATTATTTCCATTCAGAATTATTAACATAAATTGCTCTATATAAACAGGGTGCTAATAATGGAGTCTATTATCTCAGCAACATATTCACAGTTTGAATAAAACTGACCAATAACATGAAACACCTACATAAATTCTTTATATTTCTTAAATATTTGTTATATATAAGTTGTTTTTATATATAGTTGTTTAAATCATCTTTTTGTGGGAATGGTTTTCTGCAGGTAGTCATTGTGTAGTTGATGTGATCTCTTTTTCTCTGCTGTGTTTACAGGAGTCGGATCTTCTCAATGTAGTTCCAGAGCAGCCCGTTCATCAGGTGATTGAGTTCAGCATCACACTAATGGATTCTGGGTACCAAGAGATACTGAGAGACACAGAGTCACCTCAGTATCATGATCTATCACGCCATCTCCAGGAACAGGTCATCCTGAATCACTTAAAAAATCATCTGGATATACATCATGCTGTCAGTATATTGTGTGTTCAGTGTAAACTGCAAGCTTCTCTTTTTTTGCAGATGCAACATGTTTTTGATGGCCTTCCTGGATTTATTGATGTTCAAGTGTTAAGAATTAGGTAGGGCTACTTACACAAAGAATTCATGAATCATACCACAGTGATCATCTGAAGTGTGTGAAAATAACTGTTATAATTCATACTGAAATACAAATGTGTGTGTCTGTCCTGTTTAAACGAATCATTCAGATATTAATAGACTGGGATGAGTGGCCTTCTGTGAGGTTGAGCTGTGGTGCTTATGGAGGTCATGTTGGCCCTGGTCATGTTTCTATCCTGGGCTTCTCTCTCTCTCTCTATTACTGTGCCCTTCTCTCTCTCTCTCTCTCTATTACTGTGCCCTTCTCTTCTCTCTCTCTCTCTCTCTCTCTCTCTCTCTCTCTCTCTCTCTCTATCACTGTGCCCTTCTGTCTCAATACTACTGTGTCCTTATAAAATGTCAAAATACTGTCATTGTTTATGTGTGGGAGCTAAATCCTGTTTGATTTCTTTTGTTCTTTTGTTTTCTTATAAGTGAGACAGAAGCATCTGAGAGGTAAACAGTTACATCTATACTGTACTGTCTGTGTGGAGTTTCCTCATACATTCACTGCTAGTCTAGTTTTTAGTGTGGTTCATTACCTGATGTTATGTTTGATGTGATTGAATGCACATCTCCACAGCTTCATTCCCAGAGTCTAGATCAATGGTCCCTAATCCTGCTCTGGAGCACCCATAGCACTTCACATTTTGTTTTATTGATCTAACACACCAAAGTCTGTTCATGTCACTCTCTGATGACCTTTGAATGAGGATTAGTGTTAAAAAAGGGAAACTTACAAAAGGATCATCAGGATCAGGATTACAAACCACTGGTCTAGACTTATCAATCCATCCATCCATCCATCCATCCATCCATTTCTTCTGTTTCCTCAGGGCTGGAGGAATATCAGTTGTCTACACAGTGGTTTTTGAGACAGTCACACCTAACATTGCTGAGGAGAGCTCAGATGTTGGCACCATTGTTCCATCTGCTGTATCAAGTCTGAAGAATAGGATAGTTAAAGCATTGAGTGAAAAAGCATCTCTTCTTGATCTTAATTCACTAAACTTTGAGACGGGTAAATAAATAAAAAGCTCACATTACTCAAAAACAAGTGTTGCTTGGTTAGCATGTCAGTTGTGTGTTATCTCTCATCAGACAGAAACTTTCCCACAACAATGACATCGGTCACCAACGTTTCTCAAGCCATCACAATTAAGGTGACTTAGTAAATTGATAGTAAATCTGTTGTCTATGTGTATTTATTCTGTACTTTGCACTAGCATAGTCTCTTTTATTTCCTACTACACAAAAGCTGTATGAAGCAGACCAATTAAATAATTGTATTAACCTGTTAATTTGTAGTCCTCTAATCAAGATCCATACAAGGACCTCAGTTCTCCAGCAGAAGAAACTGAAGTTCACATTTTATCAGATGATGATGAGAATGTCCTCAATCCAACAACTGCTGCAAGTTTTGTCATTGCTGCAACAGTGAAACCAGCAATGGAACCTGAGGACGAAGCGGTCATTATACACATGCTGGAAACCGTTCAGAGTGAAACAAGTGAGCTCATAACAGAATTTCTCCCAGTTCCACCAGTGGAAGAAGCTCCTAGTGAGGATGAATGCAAAACAGATCCATCAACCTTAGAAAAAGCCTCAGCATTGGCCCCAAGTGATAAACAGCCTAGAACTACATTGAAACCTTCACCAGATAGTGATTTTAATGTAAACACAATATCAGAAGATGACATTATATTTAATCCAGTAACCACCACCCACATTGGGCTCAGCACTGCGACAATGATCAGTCCGAGGACTGAACCAAAGTTGCCTATAATGACTGACTTCACCTTCACCCTGCAACCATCAACTGAGCCAAATTACTCAATATCCGAAGTGACAGATTCTAATGAAATTCCAGAGGTGCCTCCACCAGTGAGCACTGGAGTAGAAACCGGATCAGAAGATACTTTGGTTGATGAAGATTTTGTAGAAGTACCTGAAGAAGTGACTGTAGGGACAGAATTTCAAGTGGACACATTAGAACCTGACAGAACAGTTGGGGCAAAACTAGAAGAAGATGTAATTGAAAAATCAAGTAAGGAGGATGAGGCAGCCCCACCAGACAAAGAGGATGTTATAAAGGAATCAAAAGAAGTTGAGGAACATAAAACTGACAAAGAGACAGAAGTAGAACAAAAAGATGTTGTTCAGATTACAGATCCAACAGGAGCAACACAACTGGAAAAAGGGGCAGGTGAAGTCCCCAAATCTACTGAAGGTCCACGAGAACCTGCTGTAGAGATGACTAAGATTATACCACCAGTTTCTGTGACAGAAATTTACCCTGTTGAGCACATTGACAATTACCAGCTTGAAAAAAACGATAATCTGGCCTTTGTGCCAAATGACAGTAATCAGCCAGGGCTGAACAATAGTAAACCTGAGCATGTGGAAGACACTGGGCTTGTGGACCAACTCTCCAAACCTGAGGTTGTTGAGGAAGCTCCTGAGATACTCGATATGGTTATAGAGGACAAGACCACAGAACCAGAAGAGACTGTAGCTAAGTCTACTATATCAGCTGCAACAGTGTCTTCACCTGAAATTATTACTGAGGCAGATTTGAAGAAAGATAAAGACCTACTATCTGTTGTTGGAGAAAGTGAGGAACCAGAGCTCACAGACATGGGTGAGAGTTTTATTATTTCCCTTTCAAGGGAACTCAACACTGCATTGTATGATGTCACTATGGGGAACACCTTCAGAATGACGGGATCTAAAGCACATGTGCAACTACACCAATCCTGATTGATGTTACCTCACTCATAATATGTGCCAAAGAAACACAGAACAATTACAGAATGAAAACAGCTGTCTGCTTTCAGCAAGCACTCTGTGTACTGCCCATCCCGTGTGTGCATTTGTTAAAGACAAAAAGAAGTCCTCAGCATTAATGCGGTAGATGTGGGTGGGTGTTTTTCCAACCTCATCCTCGCAATATGAGGACCTTGTGGAGTTTCAAATGCCTTGTGCGTTTCGGGACACATTGGTTTTTGCGAATGAGATGCCTGCTTGAAGTTGTTACGGCCTCTTGTTTTGTTTTTTCTCCTGCTGTCCAGCTGCTTTAGGATACCAAACTTAATTTACACAAAACATCTGGTCAGCTTTGAGGAGCTGAAGGTGTTCCCATAGTGTTGACATGATGCAGCGTCTCATTCCCCTCTCAATCATGCATGACTACAGTATTTATTATAAGTGATACTATGTAATGGTTGTTTCAGATTTAAAAACAATTAGGTCACACAGATTTTTAGAATGAATTTAAAATAAAGCTGAAATATAGCGCACAAAAACAGATAGATATACAGCTTCGGACACCATCTTATATATTACTATACATGTATCACCATATGTCAAGACAGTTGTGAAACAAACAGTTCTTTATTCAAAATGGAAATACCACAAGCAGAAACACAAGGAGAGAAACTAATGGACAGAGGGAATATAAAAGGTAGAAAAGTCATTGGTTCACAAAATCCACTATTTTCCTCTTATTATTGATTTTCCAGAGGAAGACACTAGAACAGAAGGCATACCTGTAGAACACAATGAATCTGTATCATCATCTGTGGAGACACCTGCAACAGATCCACCCTTGGCAGCTACAGACCTTGGACTTTCTAAAGACATTTTCACAGATGTTTCAGTGGTCACCCCAACACCTGTGAATGAGAAATATGATTGGCCAACTGAAAGAATGGATTCAGCGGTGGAGAACACTGTACCTGTGGAAACTGAAGACTCATCTGTTAATTTCAAAGATCTTGCCACTGAGTTAGATGGAATGGATGTAGTGAGTACTGAGACCATTGACTTGTTAAGTTATGAGAGTGAATATTCTTTTCCAGATGATGGGTTTCCCCCGGTGACCGCATCACCATCACTGAAGTATCTGACAACTCCCACGATGACCACAGCTAGCCGAGGCAAAGAGCTTGTTGTGTTTTTCAGTTTGCGTGTGACAAACATGTTGTTTTCTGAAAATCTTTTCAACAAGAGCTCTACAGAATACAAATTACTGGAGAACAAATTTGTTGAACTGGTGAGTTCAACTTTTTTTAATTGACTCTTGATACTGTTAACATTGGTTAACTTACTTAAACATCTTCTACCCACATCAACATTTAATGGTAATTGTAATAACAATAACCATTTATTAATTCATCAAAACAACTGATGAGTGAATGGACAACATCAGCTGCAGTTTTAACAAAGTTATGACTTATCAGTTAGAAAAGTGCCAGAACAGTTTTATATACGCACAGACAAAATTGGATTCAAAATGCTAAATTACTTTTTCTGAAATAACTGGATGCGGCACACTGAAATACGTATGCAGTGTAGTTACTCTACACAGCATACTAAAGTTTATTGTTGTATGCTGTGTAGAGTTTTACATGTTATTTGTTCAAAATTAAAAACCAACCCTCTAGTCCTTTAAACATCAGGATTTAACAAAAGTCATTTTGGGCCCGTTTAAATGTCACACTTAAGTGCTTCACTGAAGGTTTTGCTGTTTCCCCTCTTTTAGTGTTTACAGTTATTTTGATCATTTGAATAACAATACAAAAGGTACTGAAAACACTATTAGCATGTAGGCTAATGGAATCCTTTTAAGTCTTGCCACTGTCCTCCAGTTTTATAAAGGTGAACATACATGATCTAATCTTTTGCCGCCTCTGCGGACAGTTGCTGCCGTATCTACAGTCCAACCTAACCGGCTTTAAGCAGCTGGAGATCCTGAACTTCAGAAACGGAAGTGTGGTTGTCAACAGCAGGATGAAGTTTGTCAAGTCTGTGCCATACAACATCACCCATGCGGTCCAGTGTGTTCTGGAGGAATTCTGTGATACTGCTGCTCAGCGCCTGGACATAAACATTGACAGTCATTCCCTAGACATAGAACCAGGTGAGGGCCACTTCCATCTGTTTGCATATCACTCGACACAGCATCAGAGGTCACACTCTTTTCTTGCTGAAGAAAAGGATTTTTTGATGAATTGGCACAAATGAGACTCAGTTTGTTCTTTGATTGTAGCGGATGCAGCTGACCCTTGCAAGTTTCTGTCCTGCAACGAGTTTTCCAAATGCACAGTGAATCACTGGACAAAGGAAGCACAGTGTCTGTGTGATCCAGGCTATGTGACGCTGGACGGATTGCCTTGTCTTAGTCTCTGTGTGCTCCAGCCCGATTTCTGCATCAATGGAGGGGAGTGTGAGATTGTGCCAGGTCACGGTGCTGCATGCAGGTACCTCCACAAACAACCAGAGCAGAGCAAACTGAATGACATCTGAGTTCAATTCTGCCATAGAATTGAATAAATGTTCTTGTTTTAAGCTGTTAGCTAAATCAAGTTTCCAACTGTTGCTCTGTTCCAAAAACCTGAAGAGCGGATTCCTCTCTGACCCCTCTGATATTCCCCTCTGATCAAAATACACACCTCTGATATTCCCCTCTGATCAAAATACACACCTCTGATATTCCCCTCTGATCAAAATACACACCTCTGATATTCCCCTCTGATCAAAATACACACCTCTGATATTCCCCTCTGATCAAAATACACACCTCTGATATTCCCCTCTGATCAAAATACACACCTCTGATATTCCCCTCTGATCAAAATACACACCTCTGATATTCCCCTCTGATCAAAATACACACCTCTGATATTCCCCTCTGATCAAAATACACACCTCTGATATTCCCCTCTGATCAAAATACACACCTCTGATATTCCCCTCTGATCAAAATACACACCTCTGATATTCCCCTCTGATCAAAATACACACCTCTGATATTCCCCTCTGATCAAAATACACACCTCTGATATTCCCCTCTGATCAAAATACACACCTCTGATATTCCCCCTCATCAAAATACACACCTCTGATATTCCCCTCTGATCAAAATACACACCTCTGATATTCCCCTCTGATCAAAATACACACCTCTGATATTCCCCTCTGATCAAAATACACACCTCTGATATTCCCCTCTGATCAAAATACACACCTCTGATATTCCCCTCTGATCAAAATACACACCTCTGATATTCCCCTCTGATCAAAATACACACCTCTGATATTCCCCTCTGATCAAAATACACACCTCTGATATTCCCCTCTGATCAAAATACACACCTCTGATATTCCCCTCTGATCAAAATACACACCTCTGATATTCCCCCTCATCAAAATACACACCTCTGATATTCCCCTCTCATCAAAATACACACCTCTGATATTCCCCTCTCATCAAAATACACACCTCTGATATTCCCCTCTGATCAAAATACACACCTCTGATATTCCCCTCTGATCAAAATACACACCTCTGATATTCCCCTCTCATCAAAATACACACCTCTGATATTCCCCTCTCATCAAAATACACACCTCTGATATTCCCCTCTGATCAAAATACACACCTCTGATATTCCCCTCTGATCAAAATACACACCTCTGATATTCCCCTCTGATCAAAATACACACCTCTGATATTCCCCTCTCATCAAAATACACACCTCTGATATTCCCCTCTCATCAAAATACACACCTCTGATATTCCCCTCTGATCAAAATACACACCTCTGATATTCCCCTCTGATCAAAATACACACCTCTGATATTCCCCTCTGATCAAAATACACACCTCTGATATTCCCCTCTGATCAAAATACACACCTCTGATATTCCCCTCTGATCAAAATACACACCTCTGATATTCCCCCTCATCAAAATACACACCTCTGATATTCCCCTCTGATCAAAATACACACCTCTGATATTCCCCTCTCATCAAAATACACACCTCTGATATTCCCCTCTGATCAAAATACACACCTCTGATATTCCCCTCTGATCAAAATACACACCTCTGATATTCCCCTCTGATCAAAATACACACCTCTGATATTCCCCTCTGATCAAAATACACACCTCTGATATTCCCCTCTGATCAAAATACACACCTCTGATATTCCCCTCTGATCAAAATACACACCTCTGATATTCCCCTCTGATCAAAATACACACCTCTGATATTCCCCTCTGATCAAAATACACACCTCTGATATTCCCCTCTGATCAAAATACACACCTCTGATATTCCCCTCTGATCAAAATACACACCTCTGATATTCCCCCTCATCAAAATACACACCTCTGATATTCCCCTCTGATCAAAATACACACCTCTGATATTCCCCTCTGATCAAAATACACACCTCTGATATTCCCCTCTGATCAAAATACACACCTCTGATATTCCCCTCTGATCAAAATACACACCTCTGATATTCCCCTCTGATCAAAATACACACCTCTGATATTCCCCTCTGATCAAAATACACACCTCTGATATTCCCCTCTCATCAAAATACACACCTCTGATATTCCCCTCTGATCAAAATACACACCTCTGATATTCCCCTCTGATCAAAATACACACCTCTGATATTCCCCTCTGATCAAAATACACACCTCTGATATTCCCCTCTCATCAAAATACACACCTCTGATATTCCCCTCTCATCAAAATACACACCTCTGATATTCCCCTCTGATCAAAATACACACCTCTGATATTCCCCTCTGATCAAAATACACACCTCTGATATTCCCCCTCAAAATACACACCTCCTCTGATCAAAATACACACCTCTGATATTCCCCTCTGATCAAAATACAACCTCTGATATTCCCCTCAAAATACACACCTCTGATATTCCCCTCTGATCAAAATACACACCTCTGATATTCCCCTCTCATCAAAATACACACCTCTGATATTCCCCTCTGATCAAAATACACACCTCTGATATTCCCCTCTGATCAAAATACACACCTCTGATATTCCCCTCTGATCAAAATACACACCTCTGATATTCCCCTCTGATCAAAATACACACCTCTGATATTCCCCTCTCATCAAAATACACACCTCTGATATTCCCCTCTGATCAAAATACACACCTCTGATATTCCCCTCTGATCAAAATACACACCTCTGATATTCCCCTCTGATCAAAATACACACCTCTGATATTCCCCTCTGATCAAAATACACACCTCTATATTCTGATCTTCCTATCAAAATACACACCTCTGATATTCCCCTCTGATCAAAATACACACCTCTGATATTCCCCTCTGATCAAAATACACACCTCTGATATTCCCCTCTGAGTGAATAATCAATAAAAACAGTTGAGCTGAAATTGAGTTCAAAGTGAATACAGAGCATTTATGCAAAAATGTGTGTGTGTGTTTTGTATATTTATGCTCATAACTGTTACCTGCTTTCTTTTACATTGTCAGTATTAAAATTAATTGTATGCAGATGAGTGCTTTACATGATCTCACGCACAGACTTTCTGCCTACGTAGAGCTACAGATCAGTCACTTATAAGGTGACCTGACTGGTGACAGATGGCTGCTTCAGAAGGCAGTCAAAAGTAGCTTGAGGAACAGAGCTTATATATGTTGGCAAGCTTGTTTTCATTTGTAGTGGGACAGTTTTTGGTCAAACCTCCAATAGTTGTGCTTCAGAGTTTCCACATTAGTAAAACTGGGATGTTGCTGTGTAACAGTGGGGGCCTCTAACTGTCTCTCTTGACACTTTTAGATGTCCTGTAAGTAAATTCTGCCACTTTATCGGGGAGAGATGTGCAGAGCTGGTCTCCGTGCTTCTAGACCATTTTCTTTCCCTAGTGTGCCTACTGGGGGGGCTGGCCTTTCTGTATGCCACCATTTCTCTCTTGTTATCTTTGTGCAGGAAATGTGTATGGAGCAGAAAGACACTAACTCTAGTGTAAGCCGGTCTTTTTACATCCAATTGTTTTAAATCTATTTGCTTAGTCATGTGAAAAAAATTAGGACACCCTGTGAAAGCATGTGTATTTTGTAAAATTTTTTAATATATGGTTATTTAATCTCAACTTTAACAATAGAGAGAGATAAAAGTAATATAACTAAACAATTAGAACTGAAGAAAAGTCTTTTCAAGATCTTCTGTAAATGTAATTCTACAAAAATGCCTATTTTAACTGAGAAAAAAGATAGGACATCCTAGCCCCTAATAGCTAGTGTTACCTCCTTTGGCTGAAATAACTGCAGTGAGACGCTTCTTGTAGTCATCTACCAGTCTCTGACATCAGTCTGAGGAAATTTTACCCCACTCCTCAATGCAGAATTTTTTCAGCTGTGAGATGTTTGAGGGGTTTCTTGCATGTACAGCCCTTTTCAAGTCACCCCACAGCATCTCAATGGGATTCAGATCTGGACTTTGACTCGGCCATTCCAGGACTCTCCATTTCTGCCTTTTCAGCCAGTCTTTGGTTGATTTACTAGTATGTTTTGGGTCACTGTCATGTTGCATGGTCCAGTTCCGCTTCAGCTTTAATTTTCTAACAGATGGTCTCACATGTTCTTCAGGCACCTTCTGATACACAGTAGAATTCATGGTGGATTCTATGATGGTGAGCTGACCAGGTCCTGCTGCAGCAAAGCAGCCCCAAACCATGACACTTCCACCTCCATGCTTCACTGTCCAAAGAACATTATTCCAGAAGTCCTGGTCTTTGTCAACATTCTCTCTGGCAAATGTCAGTCTGGCCTTGATGTTTCTCTCAGAGAGCAAAGGTTTCCTCCTTGCACACCTCCCATGCAAGTTAAACTTGTGCAGTCTCTTTCTGATTGTAGGGGCATGCACTTTTACATCAACAGTAGCCAGAGCCTGCTGTAGGTCCCGAGATGACATTTTAGGGTTTTTGGAGACCTCTTTTAGCATCTTGCGGTCTGCTCTTGGGGTGAACTTGGTGGGGCGACCAGACCTGGGCATGTTGGCAGTTGTTTTGAAAGCCCTCCACTTGTAGAAGATCTTCCGGACAGTAGAATGGCTGATTACAAAATCTTTTGAGATCTTTTTAAATCCCTTACCAGACTCGTAGGATGCTTCATTTCTTTTCTGAAGGCCTCTGACAGCTCTTTTGCTCTCGCCATGGTGCTCACTCTCACTTCAACAGTCAGGAGCACACCAGACTAAATGTCTGAGGTTTAGACAGGGCAAGCCTCATTCAAAATGCTGCGTAAGATCTACTAATTATGTGAACCTGGTGTGATACACTGTGTGTGATATGGGCCATTTTAAGAGGGAATACATGTGAGGGTGTTCTAACTTTTGCCTCAGTTAGAATTTGCATTTTGTGGAATTACATTTTACAGAAAATCCCCTCTTCAGTTTTAATTGCTTAGATATATTACTTTAATCTCTCTGTATTGTTAAAATTGAGATTAAATATCCATATATCCAAAATGTTGCAAAAATGTTACAAAAATACACAGACTTTCATAGGGTGTACTAATTTTTTCACATGACGTGTTTTTTCACATTCACGATATACTGTGTTGTCTTTATTACTGTTGGATTCAGTACATGTTATGCTGAGACAGACTGTTAGTTACTACAGAAAATAACTTTGACTTGGCAATAGTCAGTAATATAATTAATGCAATTTACTAATTAAACTGTCTTACAATCATGTTTGTCCCTTAGATTTGTATTGTATCTTTAGTTTGTTAACTATGGGAGGAGTCAAAATGTATTTCTATGATAGTAGACAGCACGCTGTTATACAGCTGTTGTTTTGAACTAGGGACATTTCCTTTATATATATATATATATATATATATATATATATATATATATATATATATATATATATATATGGCTAAATGTTATTGCAGCATAAGGACAATATTAACACAAATATTTACAACAGTGGTTGGTGTAATGGGATAGTTCACCTAAACATGAATATTCTGTGATTATTTACTCAGCAGTAAATTTAGATCTAAAGATGTAAGACATTTTTACACAAAAGGAGAAATTTTACAGGCATACAACAAGATTGGTGAAAAATATATGAAATGTAAAATCATTGCAACATTTTCATACATTTTTTTATACAAAGCCCAAATCAAACACAGAGGCACATAAAATTGTCAGGATGTTTTGATGCTCAGTCACAAGAGTGTTGTGGTGTGTTGTGTACCTACCACCTCTTAAACTGCACTGTGGTTTTTCTATTTGTGGGTTTCTTTTTAATTTCTTTAAATGTGTGAAACCTATAATGGCTTCTCTGTCTGTTCTTATCATTCTGTTCTTCCCTGTCTCTCTCATTCCTGTTTTCATGATTAAATGTGAATTCACTTCTTCACATACCGTGTCTCATTTCTCTGTGTTCTTTCCTTCTCTTGGACAGGATGTGATGGCCTTCGTTCCAGCCAGCTGGATTAAAAACTTCATGCTCATCACAGCACATATGCTCAACACAGCAGACATTTGAGCAGAAGATATCCTGTATTTATATTATTATACTGTTAACCAGTATTAACCAAGGAATATGGATTAAATACAGTGTTTGTCCTGTGCACTTCTTTCTGTAATGAATTCAGGTGCCTTTCAACCTGTTGTTGTGTATCAGTTCAGCTTCAAGTGTGTTATCCATGTTTGGTCTTATAAACTTTAAATGTTTCGAAATATTTTACTTTAATGCTTGAAAATCTCCTGTTAACTGTCGTCAGGTCATCTAACTTCCTACAGTTTTGGATACCTGATGACTTTATAATAAAATCCTAAATGAACATTGGGAGGAGCTTGTTAAGAAATATAAGCAGCTGCTCACCTCACACTGTCCTGGTAGCACTTTCAGCACTGACGCTCCTTATCTGAAGATGTCTCTCATCTGTTCACTTTCTACACTCCTAAGATCTGATTCATTCTCCTGTTTGGAGTCTTTAGTTGAAATATGTCAGCAAGCATCATTTCTTCATCTGTTTTAATTCTCTTTGTCAATGAATGTTCAGGTCCGTCATCTTGCTGCTTTGAATACCTTTATTTCCCTCAGATCCAGACACAGATCAGTGAAGCAGTCATTTCCAGTCCCGGCGGCTCTGGCTTCCCACACTCCTGCCCCTTTTGCCGCACTTCATAATCAAAATGTTGCCTTTAGGAAGTTTTTATCTCTGTAGCTAACATCTGCTACTCCATAATTTCCTTGTGTTATCCAAAAATAATCCAGTGATTCATGTCCTATGACAGTGCTATCTGCTCTCCAGTCACATTCCCTCACAAATCTCTCTTTGTGTCCTTCAGTCCTGCTCATCCCAGAAGCAGCCGATGTCAATCTACTTCTGCCCATCTACTTACATAGTAAAGACACCCATTTCCAGTTAATCGACTCTTTCCTCTGACTTTACTGCTCTTATTGTGTGATGGAGAGAGTTCAGAGGTGAAGATTGATCTGTTTAGTTCTTCAAACTGAACCAATGAACTCAGGAAATAACACTGCTGATTGGTCTGCTCTTCCCTGTCTCTCATTCCTGTTCTCATGATTTTACTCAAAACATTTCTACCGTTTGTTGCCTTGCAAGCATTATTAAACAACTGAAATGTACCCAACTCTTTTTCTTTTTACTGAAATTGTAATTAAATGTATCTAAATACATTTAACAGTACAAATGCTGTCTGTACTATTTTCAGCACAAATCCATCACTTTACTAACATTCTTTTCGGCAGTGTTGCTCCAGACCCCCTCTGTGCCCTTGTGATATATGTGACGTGTGTTTTTCCTGCAGATGGTCTTGACTCTTGATGTGTCTGTCTGTGTCTGTCTGTTTGAAATCTGTTTGAAATCTTCACTCAGTTCATTTGCTGTCTTTTGTTTCTAGAGAGCGAGACCGGAGCACAGTACCAGACCTGATGAGTTAATCTCTAAAGACTTCCACATGTACACTGTCAGTGAGGTAGGATCAGTCCATCAGGGTGTAGTTACTGTTATCCAATCTACTGTACACCTAATGCTAACCAATCATATTATTAGAGTCTGTTACATTACGTCTGTGATCAGTACTGTTTTTACACTGTCTGTGCTTTCAGAATATACTGCTACAGTAAATAAAAGCTCAACATAATTCATGATAAAGCACTGTACAGCTAAACATTCATGTATAGTAAAGGCGCAATCTAGCTGTTACATTTTTCACGTTATTCTCATTCAGAAATTAACCAAATTTCATGTTTCATGTTTGAGATGGAAGAAATGATTTAGTTTCCTCACAATGAGGAAATTATTTTGTCATCATAAAATTTTTTAAAAAAATGTTTAACCTTCTTAAAAATTCTTATAGTTGTAATTGTGAAGTGGTGTATATTTATTAACAGTAATTTTGCATGAAGTGAAAACTTCTGTTGTCTTTTAGTACGGTTGCAAAATTCAACGCAAATGTTTTTTTATGTTTTAGTCCTAATTCTGGCATTGCTGGACCCTGTCATTGTATACATTAATGTCATTTTGTTTGATTCATGTGAGAAGTGTAAAAAACAAACATTTTCTCAAATAACTGCACTATGGCACATTGCATGTCATAAATGACACATTGATTTATATATAACATCAATAACCATTTGTCACACATTGAAACAAGGTGGAAAACATTTGACTTTATTTAGTAGAAAATGTCATGCTAACAACCTTTTTACCTTTGTACAGATCTGCGTTTTGTCTAACTCCAGAACTCATTTGCATATTGCTCCTACACATTTGGTTCGATGTCAGTTGTGTAGTTTACTGGATAATCTGCTAAATCCACTCGATTCATCTTGATTTTGTCAGTTACAGTGTTGGATGTTTAATAATTACAATGTCATAAGAGTGATGAAATGATTATTAAAATAATTATTTTTATTAAAGTTTTTCATTCAAGTCATAATTTAGTTGTCATTATTTACCAGAGTCACTGTATTTACTGTATTATAGTGTTTGTATATATTTTTCACAAGCAGATAAACAGTGTGAATAACAGAACTGTAACGAGTGTGAAGTGCTGACTGAATCAGTATTTACATCTGCATGTCACAGAAAAACAAATGAAAACACACTTTCAGAATTCCTCTAAAGGAACATTCCCAGTGACGTATTCACGGATTAAGGATACTCATCATACACCAAAAGAAAATATTACATTAATCACATTAAGAGGCAGTTTAGCTGCAATTTTACTGTCAAGAACAGCAACTGAAGTCAGAGCAACATGACTTGAATTTAGCAGAACTTAAAATATGACAACAGATGCTATGAAGCAGCTTAAAATATATCTTGCTGTGAAAGAAATGCTTAAAAAGAAAAAACACAAAGCAAATTAAAAGACTAAATAAAAACAAACTAGAAGAGATGCTGGTAATGAGATTTGGCAGTCGACCTTCTGATTCAACTAAAGAGCTGTGATGTGTGTGTAATGTGTGTGCGTGATGTTTACCTGTGTGATGTATGATGTGATGAGTGTGTGTGTTATTTCAGCATGCTCTGCAGCATGGCAGTGGCATAAGTGGGTCGGGCCTGTCTGCTCTCAATGGCGTTTCTCAGGTACTGAATTCCTCCACAGCGCTCCCAGATCTCCTCAAACTGCCGGGGCAGAATCTCCGCACCGCGTTTCCGTGTCAAGCCCGTCTCCTCCAAACTCAACTCACACATCTCCATATCGTCCTTACCTACACACACAAACACAATAAAGTATAAAGGAGATACTGTACATTCATTAAACAGATTTCACAAACTAGGGATGAACAGATAAAGAAAAATAAGCTGATACAGACAATGGATTATTTTAGATTAAGTTATGGCTATTAAAAATGGACACATTTTTGAATATGACCAATTTAAAAAAATTTAAAAAGATTTAAGATTTTTAAAAAAAGTGAATCGGACCTGCCACCAGTAGAATGGGGTGTTTGTCTGGGTGAAGCTCCATCTGTCTGGCTATCCAGGGCCCATCGAAGTGGGCGTACCACCATCCTTTCTTTTTGTTCTGGGGGTCTTTAAACTGGTCTCCTGGTCTGATGAAGGGGATTCGGAAGTATCGCTGCTGTCTGTTCAAGACAATTTCTTGCTGGCGAGGCCGGACAGGTGGAACCTGGTTCTGTTGTGCTGGAGGATGATGGGACGAGAAAGCTTTTATTAATAGTGTCTGTAAAACACACAGCTAGTCATTAAAGAAGATGCACAATGTCTGCCGTGTCACAGTGTACTGCTGCTGGAGTTTTGAAAACCTGAAGACACTCTGCTTTCATGCTGCTGGACAAGTACTTTCATAATGATGTCTATACTAAGGACTGATGAAAGTAAAGTTTGTCACATACACAATAATCTTTTTGTTAAGCAACAGGTCTGACTCATTTTAGTGGATGTAAGAAGCAGGTTCACACAAGTGTTCTAGCAGAGCAACCGCAGGTGTAACCGCAGGCGCAACCGCAGTATTACAGTGTGTTACAGTGATGTTAATGCCTGCGCTGTTTGGTGATTTTTGATTGGATGTTGATTTGTCAGTGTCATTCTGTATAGTGTAAACAGGCATTATTAGAGAAGCTGGGTAAGCCATGTTTTTAATGTAAATACAGCTTTCTATTGGTTTAGACTAGTTAGTACGTTATTTGGGGGAGAGTTAGTTAGCTACTGGTTATTGTTTGGCCTCACTCACCTCTGAAGCCTTTGATATCGGCTATTTCAATGACTGTATTTCAAGATAAAACAGAGAAAGATTTCTGACTTCACACGTCAGTCCATCTCTGTGTTTGAATGAGCGAGGTCACCTGTGAGATTCTTACCATAGTCTGTGACGGCTTTCGGCGCTCTCTGTTCCTCCTGAGCGTTGCGTTTCTTATTCTTTGACTTCCAGGCGTGATAAACCTTCAGCCTGCGGTGAAACTCCTCACGACATGCAGCCAACAGCTCGATATCTACAGAGACACAAGAGAGGAGAAAAGACTCCTTATTCTCAGCATTCTTACTCATCAATATTTGATCAGACAATTTTTTTTATATTATAGATTCATGGAAGCACAAATGCTAGAGGACATACTAAATGTAAAGACATTCTTGAACTCATGTCAATATTTTTATAACACTAATAGTTGTAATTTATTTGTAATTGTAATTGAGAATATTTCTCATTTACAGTATTATCATTATTTTATTATTATTGCCTGTATTATTCTCACCACATGATGTATTAATGGCATCCCGTAATTCAGCATATTTCCATTTGCTGAGTTCAAACTTCTTGACGTCTGCTTGAGTATTTGTGCCCGTCACCTGTGGACCTCTGAAATAAACCGAACCAAACAAATGAAGACAAAGGGACGCAATTCCAGAAGCCTCTCTGATACACACAGTCCTCTAAAACAATTTCCAACTGATTTCAGGTCAAAGCTGGGCTGCAGTGTCAGGATTTCCCTTTATTTTGTTTGTTATAATACATAATTCTGATGATCACAATGTGGAGCAGTGAAACTACAGTCCTGCTTTTAATCTGGTACAAAAACAACTTCAGGTGAAAGCATTAAACCTGAACAGATACATTTACACCGCTGTAAATACAACTATATAAAATGTAAATCAACAACATTGTGATGAACTAAACTATAAATGTGCCATATGATAAAAGCAGCACAGGATGTTTTTACAAAGAAAGGAAATATCTGAACTAATAAATTAAATGAAATAATTATAAAAGTATTATTCAGTCAAGTGTTGAATGTGCTGTTACAAAGATTGACCAACAAAACCAACACTAAAATTAAATAAAAGCATTGATTTTCACTAGGCAATTTGGTTAAACTGAATTACTTTAGTAAGACTGTTTAGTTAACAGTCTTAATACTTTCATGTAGACTCTCAACACTGCTGACTGTGATTTGTAACAAAATACATACATTTTTATATTCACAGATTAAAAATTAATCTTTCAAATCTCAAAATAACAATGTTGCTAAAAAGAACAGCAACAATAATAATCTCAGTGTCAGAAACAGATGCGATTGGAACACATCAATATAAATCAATTGATCAGTTCATGTTCTGTGATCGTTCTAATTACATTATGAGTGACAGAATTGTTTCAGATGTTTGCTTCTGTAAATCTGTAATCATGAAAACAAACCCACCGAGCCAGAAGATCAGACATTTCCTGGGCCATTTCCTCCCTAAAGGATGATGATGACCGGACCGCACACAGGTTAGTATATGACATACTGTAACTTTATTAGTAAACTTTTTAGTAAACATTATTAGTTCATTTTATAATTTTTAGAAATTAATTTAAAATTGAAAAAGCAGCTGGATTCCAATAAACTGCAAACAATGCTTTATAACTGTGACTAAGTTTGTATCTTTTAAAGAATTAATAATCAATGTGTGTCACTATTTATGGTGAGATTGTGTCACTCCTGTACACTTTTGTATCTTCATGTAGCCTGTGTGAGAACTGCATTTATTTAAAGGTGTGACTCTACAATTGTCTCTTCATACAGCATCTTAAATCAGGGGCTTGACTTCTGTCTGTATGAATGAAGTCAAACTGGTTTCACAGTAGCTGTGACATTACAGAAAACTAGTTACTGTTTTCTGATGTCACCCTAAAAATTATGTGATCAGATTAAAAATTCATAAGAATTTATATAAAATGTCATTTTTTCATTTTTTCTGTTCTTCATTGATAATCAGCTGATCTTATAATAATCAATAAACAGTCATTGTGATTTTAAATGCATCATACTGAAGACATAACCTACATGGTCAAACCTTTGAGCTTTTGTGGTGGTGCAACACTGTAGAAACACAGAGGAAGAACATTACATACTGTGATGTAAATAAAAACAGTTCACATTCCCACCACCATCAAAGCCTGACAGTGAAGCTCAAGCTCCATCCACAGCCTCTGTGGCTGAATATCAGATGTTCTTCAGAGAGATCTCAGTTACAGTGCAGTAAAGCTTTTACAGTAGTTCATCTTACAGGTAACTGTGAAGTGTGTATTATTGTTGAGGCACTTATATAAATTCTTTTGGATAAAGTGTAAAATTTGACCTGTAAAATGTTTTGATTAAGATTGGACTTCTTTTCTATTAGTGAGGAACATAAGGTCTACTGTGCCCTGCAGACTTCCTGTACTGTACGTGCGTTCCTCTACAAACTGAGGCATGAGAAATTATTTTCTGTGGGGACTGATGGTGTTTCATTACAGCTGTTTGTGTGAACGTCACCTGAAACTAACAGTTCCCCTTTAAATGCATGTGAATATAGAGATGTATGTAGTTTACATGATACATCTGTATTTTGTATTTGCTTGAGCAGCAGGGGTCAGTGTGACTGTATGTTGCTTTGTCAGGTGGGTTTGGGTTTAGGAGGCATGACTCTTAGGTCAAAGGTCAGATGAGAGGAAACAGATGAAAGAGGCTCAGATGTGTCAGTGAGGCTAAATGCTGAACTGCTGCTTTGTAAGTACCTGCGCAGTCCAGCATCTGGGGGCGTGTCCTCTGGGATAAGCTCCGCCTCACTCTGGGCAATCCGCAGGGCCAGTTCTCGGTCCCGACGCTCTTGCTCCAGCACAGCCTGTCGGGCTGCCTCCTGCTCCCTTTCAGCCTCCAACTGCAGCTCCATCTCCTCCTGAGAGACACGCCAGCAGAGAAACTTCACAGTCAGTTCTGTACGCATCATTATAATTAATTTCATTAAACACTGTGAAGTGTGAAGCTGAGATCACCTGAAGTTTCTTCTCCTCTTCCTCTCGTTTCTTGCGTTCTTCCTCCTCCTGTTTCCGCTTCAACTCCATCTCTGCTTTCCTGAGAGAGACAGACACTTTTCAGCCGAGCTACACAAGGTTATGACAAATAGAAAAGCATGTTGTCTCAAACCCTCATGAAAGGATGACTGTAAGAGGGTGCAATGTTATTTTAGGTAACTGAAACTATAACATTATTTCAAAACTAAATGAAATGAAGTTTTGCTTTTAATATTCTCAAATAAACAGGGAACAGAATTTGTGCAGACATTCTGCACAAATTCATCTCACACAGATGACAGTCATGAGTGAAAAACAGAACTTTCATATATGAGCTTTTTCATTTTCTGAGGTTAGTCAAGCGTGTTGTTTACTCACAGACGTCTCTCCTCCTCCTCTTGTCTTCGTCTCTGCTCCTCTTCCTCACGTCTCCTCCTCTCTTTCTCCATCTCCTCCTGAATGTGCTTCAGACGCTCTATTTCTTCTTCTTCCTGTTTCTTCTTCTGCATGGCGCTGAGCAGACCCTGAGAGCGCGACACCAGAGCCTGATGTTCACCATCAATGTCCATGCGGTTCATGACGGTGTTCTACAGACATCACAGTGTGACAGGAGATACAGCACAGTTAAAACATCAGAACGTTAGTGTTGCTGAATTCAACTGTAAATAAAGTGAACTTTTGCTCAACATTAACTGAACCCACCATTCACCATCAGACAAAAAAAACCACAAAAAGTGATCAAAATAAGCATACGGTATTCACTGTAGTGAGCACTACAGACAACATACTCTTCTTTGCTTTGTAAAATGTTGCATTTACATTCAGTTGCAATGTATGTAATTAATGGTTATACATAAATCTCATGATAGCATTGACCCAGGAAGGTCTTAGTCCCTCACACACACACACCTTTATCTTGACTATGTGCGCATCAATAGAGGAATCCAGTTCCTGCATTTGTTTGCTCATTTCCTGTTTGCCCTCTTTCAGTCCAGACACCACCTCGTTCAGCTTCTCCATCCTCTTCTTCAGGTTACGTGCCTTCACCAACCCTTCAATACTAACACACACACAATCACAAAAACACAAACACACACACAAACATACAAACGCACATACACAAATAGATGTACACACCAACATAAACACACAACCATGGTCACACACAGCCACACACAATTATTAAGCAGTGGGGTAATCTTTCCAGTGTCTGTGTACAGCCTCTGTGAGATGCTGTTTGACTTGATTTTGACTGATCTCTGGTTTATTTCAAAGGGTTTAAGGAGCTCATTTAAACTCATCAAAAAAACATTTAAACTGTAAAATTGTTGCAGTCATTCTTTTGAGGTGGTGAATGACCGTTCAGTTAAATGCTGCTGATGTCATCTTTGAGTCTTTTCTCAAGTGTATCAGTGTGACTGTTCTGCATGAGGAGAATCTGTTGACGTGTCAGAATGTGAACTTCCCTCAGACAGATGTGTGGAGCTCACCGTGGTTTGTGTTTTCTTTTACACAGCCACATGCGGACAGTCTTCTGCATCTGAATACAGGCTTGGGTTCGATATAGCATCTTATTCTTCACTGAGAGATGAAAACAGAGAAAAACAGTAACTTCTATGAAACTTCTATAAAAATACTTTAACATGCAGTGTAGCTATATGAAACTGAAAATTATTTACCCTCTGGGCCATTTATTTTTTACTGTTATTTATTTATTAATGATTCTGTGCAATGGTTTATGTGAGCTAAGTGAAGATGTAGTGAAATGAGGGCTGGGGTCTTGGAAACATCTTGAGCTTCATTTAAGACTCATACTGAATGAAGGGATCAAAGCGTTCTGTTACGCACATTTAATAACCGAGAGTGCACACCACTGAACCTTCTTCCAGCGACTGCAGATCAGCCATTTATTCACCCGCTTGACCAGCTCAGCCAGATGATCAGGATCAGACTTCATGATCTGATCAAACTCTGCAAACTGACACGAACATGAACAGTCAGTAACATGATTTATGAATAAAATGAATCAAGATCACACAGTAACAAAATCTGTCAAGAACATGTCATCAGCTCCAAATCAAAAGAAACATCAGAAATCATATTTTACATAAACAAAGCTTGTTTGTTTAAATTAATTAATTTTAAATTGTATTTGATTCAATTGCATTAATTGACTCATTATTTTTCATATAAACAGGGAGATATCTCACCTTTCCAGGTCTGAAGAAAACTTTGGTCAAACCAAATTTATAATCATTTTCATTCAGGCCGAGAGCTTTAAACAAAGCCTGCAGTAAAACAACAAATGCTTCAGAGATTTTTAAACACTAGCACCAAACACTGAAGCGTCACGCAACAACCTTAAATGAACCTTTACATATACTAGATACCAGCCGCACACACACCTTACAGAAGAGTCTGGGGTCGAGTCGGGTTAGTTTGGCAGGCATGTACGCTTTGTACATGTTGTAAAGCTCATGGAAGGGCGCTCGGGAGGGGAAACCTCCCTGCATCAGATCCAACACAGACACCATCCCTAAGAGGACCAACACAAGAACCTCTTTTAGTTTTAGCTGTTTAAGATGGTCGATCAGCTCATCTCCAGCCTGACCAGCTATCAAAAATCTCTCTAAAACCATTCAACTAGAGCAGCCTGAGATCAGCCTGCCAGTTATTATTGTGTGTGTGTTAACCTGAGCACTGCAGCTGAGAGAGGATCTGCCCCCCCTCAAACTGATGGCTGATCATCTTCAGATTGGGCTTCACACAGCGGATGAAACTCGAGCCCTTAAACACACAACCCAGCACAACTCAACCAATAACAGCTCTGAGTGACAAAGACTGAGAAACGTAGCAAATGAATGTGTTTAATAACTCACAGTACTGCGCAGCTTATCCAGAAGAATGTTCAGCTGTGTCTGTAAAAACAAGATGTGATGAACATGTCTGATCACCGTTCTTCCTCTAACATGTTTATCATCACAAAATAAACATACAAAAATAAATACAATGGCATGAAATACTGACTTGAGTTGAAATGATCTTACTTGTGGATCTTATAGCTTTAAATAAGAGAAATAATCCAGTACAATGTAGAAAACAACAGACTTAGTAAAAGGTTGACCTGAATGGATTTTGCCCATATGAATAAATACAGTGGGAAAACAGGCCGATCTGACGACAGTTTTTAATATCAGTAACTATATAAAAAATCTCCTGCTCAAGGTGGAAAAGTTCTAAACTGTATTATAGAATTAACAATAAGGACTTCTGTAATTAAAACACATAATTCATATGAACAAACTGAGGTATGAATGAATTTGAGACTCACCTTGAATTTGTTGCCGACGCTGATGAAGCTGAGTTTCCCGGCTTTCTGTTTTGTGTCTTTAGAGTGGTTTGAGTTTTCGAAGAGATCCCCAATGAATTTATCCTTCGATTCGCTCACCAGACACGCCAGAGACATGTGCAAAGCATCATTATTCTTCTCAACAAACTGAGTCTGAAAGAATAACATCAAATACTCCACATCACATCAAATCATGTAAATAGAGTAACAGCTGGAAATACAGCTCGAGAAAGAATCTGTGTTCAAGTTTTAGTTCATTCAAAATGCAGCAACTACAGGAATTAATGTAGAAGAAAACTACAGCAAGTTTTTATAGGTTCTTATGATGAAGTGTGTGCAAAAAAAACTGCAGCCCATGACAGAGAGTGACATACTGCCTCATCATAAACTACACCAGTAGTCAAAACATAGCTACAACAAAACGATCAATAATAACATATGAACAATAATCTAACAAGATACTAACAATTATAATAAGAAAAACAGGTGTCAAAAAGTACATTGAAATATGCTTAATAATAATGCTAAATAATAATAGTAATTTTAATAATAATCGTCTGGTGTGACAGAATCATGAAACTGAATGTTTCATGAACTGAACTGAATGTTTATTATGATCAGGTGTCTGAGTGCTTCAGTTAATGTGCAGCTGGTTCTGCTCAATATAAATCAGACTTTTGACTTTATAATCACTGTGAAGTTAACAGCAGTGATGATAAAATCGAGTGCATCCTGCCCTAAAGGAAGCAATTTCCTCTAGACCTTCACAAAAAAATGACTGTAAAAGTTTGTAGGTCAGTCTGTAAGGGGCTACAGCCTCAGAGAGCAACAAACTGCTATCAGAGACTTATTTTGCAAATGGAGCAAATCTGATCAGTGTCTGTGCTGTTTTTATTTACAGAGTATGAAGTCTAATTTCAACCTTTTATGAGAACTGTGTGGGTGTGTGCATATAAGTGCACGTGTATGTGTAAGTGCACGTGTGTGTGTGTATACCGTCTCATAGCAGACTGCTCCAGCGAAGTGTCTGATAATAAAGCCCTCATCATCCCTGACGTTCCGGTGTACCGCTAGCTTGGACTTCCTGGGAACCTGTGAGACATTTAACTGTTAAAGCTACTGACCTGCAGTAAGGGGTTGAAGTGAGGTGTAACATGAAGTCTGACTCACTGTCAAGCGGAAATGATCCTTGTGTTTGTTGTGGACAGTTTCAGTAAAGTGCTGGTCGCTGGGTTGAGGTAGCCGGTTTTCTTCATCCAGGATATCCAAGATTCCTGTTAACTTAGACTCCACCAGGTCTGAACGGAGAAGAAATGTATAAGAACATAACTATTATCTAACGGATGCGTGATATTGGTACAGGCAACAGTTATTTAGTTATTTTTTAGTCTATTTTAGGAGGTGGATTTGATATGAATTTGTATGATGTGATTCATACATAAACACACGTTTTTGAAAGAAAGTGAAAGCATGAAGATCCACCCCTAACCCCAACCATTACTGGAAAATTCATTTGAAATCAGCCATCAAAACGTTAACATGTAAGATAGTTATGAACTGTCAGGAGATTGTGTTGGAATCATCCGTGTGTGATGAGATACAGACCAATACAGTCCTGATTATCCACATAATGAACTTCATTGACTCCCAGTCCTTCTCTCTGATATAATTCCTGCTCCTGTGAATCACAAATCACAACCATCAAAACACATCACAGCACAGGAAGAAGCAAGTTTTAGCTGCATTTGATACTGTACATCCGTGGATTTTATTCATGTTGACTGTTGTGACATTAAAAATAAAATAAAATAAAAAATCATCAGAAATGTGACTCCAGAGAGCAGGAAATTAACTTTAATTTTTAATGTCGCTTCACTCGCCTACTGTATGTTGGCAACATGACAATCAAGTCAAAAGACTAGATACTAAACAACAAGCAGCACAACAGTGTATCAGTTAATAATATCTGACTAACCTGGCTGAAGTCTACAATATTCTGTCACTGCTAATGTTGACTGTCAGGATTAATTCTTCTTTTGAACCATTTTGGGCTGGGTTTGTTGGTCACTGGACTGGTTTACTGGTCACTGGACTGGTTTTGTTTAGTACTGGTTGGTTATTGAGATGTATTTTGTGACGTACCTCTTTGAGAATACGTTCATTAAAGAACTGCTGCAGTTTCTCGTTACAGTAGTTGATGCAGAACTGCTCAAAGCTGTTGTGCTCAAAGTACTCTGGAGAAAGAGGAGAAAACACATCAGATTATATCTGAAGCCAAACAACAAAACAAATGGTTGCATTTTTTAAAATGTTGAATTCAGAATTCTCATTTTTCCTTAATTAAAACTAGCTGCTTTTTGTTTTCCATTTTTTGATCTGGATTCATGGGCATCAAAAGAACAAAAAGAGGAAGAGGATGAGTTTCCTTGAGGTAAGTGAAGATGTTCCCGTACCAAATCCAGCGATGTCCAGGACACCGATGAAGTGAGCGGAGGAGTCGAAGGGGAAGCACTGGTTGATCCTGGTAACCACATGATCAAAGAGACGACTGTAGATGGCTTTAGCCAGAGCATCACGGGCATTATTGGCCTGCTCCACCTTCAGAGGAACCCTGCAGAAGATCACAGGAGTCTTGAGTTTGATATGGTGTAGTAGCGTATGTTCAATATATTAATTTATTCATTAGACAACAACTGCTCAGTAGAAGAGGCTCGTACTTGATGACTGTGCCTTTAGCGCCCCCTGCTGTGGTGAGCATGACTCTGGTGGTCAGACTGACCCTCAAATCATCTTCATCAAGACCCAACAGCTCTGCACAGAACTCTAATGACTGACTGCAGATCTTCTTAATGTTACAGCCACCTGTGAAGACACAGAAATAAAAATCGCAAAAATGAGGCAATTGTTTTAAGTTTTACTATATAATATATACTACAACCACGTGTACTGTAGTCATGACCTATAATGAAACTATTTACACTTAGCAAGAGCTTTATGGATTATCAGTGTAATAATGCCCTTATGGACATTGGATTTTTGTGGCTTTTTGTCCATGTGTGGATGTCTACATGCTAATATATTCCTAAAGGACAAAATTACCATATAGCAGAAACAGACCAAAACTGATGCAGTTAAATACTGAATAATACTGAAATCAGTGGTTATAGTTCAGCAAGTCAACAGGTAACTGTTTCAAGACTGAGGCAGTTACCTGTTGACTTGCTCTATCACAGAATAATCATAGATTAGGTTTCTGGTGCTCTGTTTACCTGAGGTGCTGCCGGCCTCTTCAAAATCAATGTTTCCCAGGTGCAGAACTCCAGCCACCACCCTGAAGAGGTTCAGCTTCTCAGTGTCATCCAGACCGATCTTCTTCATGGCCACACACATTCTGTTGAAGTCTGCGTGATCGTCCAGCAGAGGGTCTTTTAGAGATCCTGCCTTCAGATGCTGAGGAGACACGTTAGTTCATGAGCTCACCACACAATAAAAATCACAGACCAGCTTGTCTAAGAGAAGATTCAGCAGTTGATTTAGACATTCACATTACATGGTCAAACGTGTGGACACCCATCATCATGTCATTTTAAAATCATGGCTATTAAAGCTGCAATCTGTAACACCATCTCTGTCTGAACCCTGAAATTATAGGGCCCTTTAGTTCCTTTTCTTTATGAATGTTAAAGTCAAACTGACATTTCCCAGAAAATCTGACCCAACAGGTGAAATCTTAATTATAAGTTGAAGGTTGTCAATCGGGGTAAGGTAAAGAGACCCTTTTAAACACTGCTTTGTTATGTACTTGCTCATTAACTTGTTTTATGTTTATTTTTAACCAAAAAAAGCTTTGAAGCTTTGAGCTTCACCAGCAGTCTCAGTCAGTCTGACAGTCTCCTGATGAAAGTTGCTGAGCCTCTAACTGCTGAAGCTGCTTGACTCTGGAGATTTGGTTTTGATTCACCTGTCAGTAACATGTAGCTGAAATTGGCACACTTGTTGATGAGGTGTCCACAAACATTTGGCCATATAGCATGAAGCAGTGTGATGATGTGAACATTTAAATCTCTACAGAGCACACAAGCACAGATCTCTCCTCCAGCTCTTCAATGTGTAGTCACGTTTACAGCTGCGTCAGTGAGGCTAACTAGTGCATATACTGCAAATCTTTGGATTTTTCAATGAATTTAGAGAGTTCTCTGAACTAATTTTGTGTACTGTTCTGAGCTTAAGTGTGCTGTCAGCATATGTATGTATATACAGTACTGTGCAAAAGTCTTAGACACATCAGTATTTTCATACCCAAGAAAGGTTTTAAACAAGTTATTTATATCTTTTGTTGTAGTGTCAGTAGGAATTATAAGATTACATTTCCAAACATTCTTTTTTATTAATTGTGTTTTTAGAAGTTAATTGATAAATAAAATCTATTTATGACATTATTTTTGAAAGCATCCCCACTTTACAGCATTTTTAAACAAGTGGCTAAAACTTTTCATAGCACTGTAGCTTTACAGGCAGGTTTCTTCATGTGTCTTGGAGACACTGTCACAGTTCTTCTGGATTTAGTCTGTCTCAGTTCTTTCTGTTGGTTCATAGTGTAATCACAGACAGACTCGATGATTGTGAGATCAGATCTCTCTGTGGAGCGCTGGGTGTTGTCAGTCTCCTTATGCATACAAAAATCTCACTGGATTATTACAATTAATAAAAAAAGAATGTTTGGAAAATAATCTTATAATTCCTACTGACACTACAACAAAAGATATAAATAACTTAATTAAAGCCACTTTTGTGTGAAACTACTAATGTGCCTAAGACTTCTGCACAGTACTGTACATGTGTGCTGTACTGACATTCCACATCAAACTGTAAACAGGAATATTGCAAGAAAGAACAATCACCATAAGATAAGCCAAAACCCAAAGAGAGCAAGAAACTGGCAGTTTAACCCCAAGAGCTGAAAGACCGGAGTCAAGTATATTTGGTATTTCTATGATTGTTTGTTTTCCAAATCCTAAACTTTATTAACAAAAGGAACAGAAAACATTCAGAGACAGGCTGACACCACGTTTCATGCAATGTGTACTTGCTCCCTACACTTTGGTTTAACACACTGACTGAGGGCCTGTGACTGGATACCGTATACACTGGACTCAGGTCATGCAAAAAGACAGAAGAGGAATAAAATCACCCCACACACATAATCACCTTCTCATCCTGTGATGTACCAATGACACACGATCAGACCACAATGATGTTATAATTCAGAAGTGTAAGTGATTAGGTTAGTGTGAACACAGTCATGCATAAATCATTAAAAAAAAAATCAATAAACAAATTAATATCAAGCAGCTGAACAACAAGCAAACACAACTTTTAAAACATGACAACTGTGCTTTGCGTCCAGAAGGATGTGTGTGTGTGTTAGTGGACCTCTGCTGATGTTTACTGTACAGAATCATGTCTCTCCTCTGCAGGTCTGTCAGGCCTCAAAATCCGGATGTGAAACCAAACCTCCTGCTCCAACATCCCCCCCCCCCCCCCACCACCACTGACCCCACAGTCTCCTCAATACTCTGTCTAGAATCATCACAGTAAGTCTGACGGAGTCATTCGGATTAAGTGTTGAGTATATTACAGCTGCTGTTGAACATTATGAGTTTGTTTTCTAATGTCTGGTTTTATACAAATTTCCATTCTGAAAAGACTTCAGGAAAATGCTCTACTTATTAATGCAATAAATCTTTCACATCATAACAATATTGAACTGAAAAATAAATCTGTTAAATATAATACAATAATTCAATTACCTCTGAACTCTTGCAGTTTTGTGGTATCTGTTTGTCGGAGTCTTTCGTAGAAAAGTACCGCGTACAACCTCGACTAAGATACTAGAATGAAAGAAAATGTATAACATTATTAATATTACAATAGTTATAATGGTATATAAGCAAGCTCTTTGGCAGAACTAAACAAATGGTCTAGAATATTTATTACATTTACATTTATTATTTATATTTATTATTTACATTTATCAACTCCCATTTCTTTTCAAGATCATTGTCATATGCTAATTGCTGGTGTAAATAAGTGGGGCAGTATATAAAATATCTTGTGTTCAGGTATTCAAATGGCAAAATATATGTTTTTATGTTTAAAGTTTTATAGATATGGTTGAGACACCAACTGAAAATTTTAGTAAAAGTGTGTTGTGTTTGTCAGGATGGAGTGAGACATCTGTGAGACATCTGCGAGACGCTTTCACACACCCTGAAACCATCTGGAGAACTGAGGTGAAACTTCTTCTGGATTTCCTCTGGAGCTCCAGCACACAGTCTGTAGAAGATGTGATAGTTCCTCTCCTCCTGACCCTGTGTGCAGATGCGTGACTTCTCCAGCAGATAATGAGACACAAAACCACCTACTACTGCGTTCTGCAAAACACACCGTACGTACAACACACCAGATTCATACATCATCTCCCTAAATCCCACTGTTAGCACTAATAATCAGAAACATCCAGCTGCTGAACAGCAGAACAACAGATGATAAGACTATATTAACTGTTCACTCTTACTGAAAAAAACTGCTCTCACACCTTTTCATTAAAGTGAATCTCCACAAACTTCCCGAAGCGACTGCTGTTGTTATTCCGGACAGTTTTGGCATTCCCAAATGCCTCAAGCAATGGATTTGCTACAATGGGGTAAGAAAAACCATTTTTCATTTTCAAAGTTATATTGTGGTAACACTTTAAAATAAGGTTGCATATGTTACAATGAACACTGAAGTAACCTGAAGTAACAATAAATAATACTTTTACACCATTTAATAATCGTGATTAATGTTAATGTTATGTTTCTACAACTACATTTTTAGCATTGAAAGTTCTACATGTTAACATTAGTTAATGCATAATACATATAGTTAATACATAATGAACTAACAATAATGATGACAATGAACATAATGAACTAACAATACATAATCATATTTTTAAATCAAGATATTAAAATAATACATTCTATTAAAATGTTGCTCATTTTTAGTTCATGATACCTAATTTCTTGTGAAGTTATTTAGGTGTTTAGTGTAATATTGAAATCAGATGAGTAATACTGTAGTAAAGTCATTAACACACACCTTCCACAATCCTCTCATCAATGTCTTGACCTGAACCGTAAGATGTAGTTAAATACCTACAAAAGGTAAGAGCAATCACAGCATTTCAAAAGAAAACATCATCTGAATGAAGATAGTACCATGACATGAGCCTGAATGAAACGTGTGCAGAGATGCAGACGTCTCTCAGTGAGACAGTGGTTGGAGGAGATGTGTCTATACCTGAGAACAAACTTGGTGTTTTCAGTCTTTCCTGCTCCTGATTCTCCAGACACAATGATGGACTGACTCATTTTCACCACCTTCATGTCACGATAGGCTTTATCAGCTGATCACAGAAAACACAGATCACATGACACCACACCTGCTGTGTTGTGTACTGTGCTGGCATGTGATCGGATGTGTACAAGTAGCAGGTATAAATATGTATACACAAGCGCATATTTTCAGTGTATTATGTGACTGAGAATCTTTTGAAAGGTTTCAGGTTTCTCTTGTCGAGGTGACCCTCACCAATGGCATAGACATGCGGAGGCAGCGTGCCCAGAGACCGGCCCTGGTACTGTTTAATGGTCTCTGGAGAATACAACTTGGGAATCTCAAAATATGGATTCACAGCAATCAGAATGTTGGCAACAAACGTCTGAAACATAATAAACACACAATAAACACACAACAAACATGATAAATGTGCTATAAAGCAACACAATATTTAAAAGTGTGACAATAGTGTTATCAGTGTTCAATAATCTTCCGGGCTGTTGCTAAGCCTGGATGGTTGCTAGAGTGTTTTGAGTGGTTGCTATGCAGTTCTGGTTCGTTGCTTAGTGATTGCTAGGTTGTTATGGGTGGTTTCTTTGGTGTTGTCAGGGTGTTTTGGGTGGTTGTATGACAACATGCAAAACTAACATTCAGTAAATGAGAGTAAGAGCCAAAGGGAAAATACTTACGTAAATCTTATCTTTACTGTACCGCACACGGACGTTATTTAGAAGCGTAGCCTCATTTAAGTACATCAATGAGCCTGTGACAGACAGGAAGTCATTACTGTCCCAACAGCACGACAGAGATGTACTGTATGCCATAAACATCATGATACTGTACTTACAGTTGTCCTCCACATGTTTGTTGACGTCATCCTCGGCGGGGAAGACTTGACTGACAGGAGCCTGAAAGGTCTGGAATTGGCAGTGATTCAACATTAAAGGAACAGCGCACTTAAATCATGTGTAAATGAGCTCATTCCAGTATGTGTCTGGCCACATGCGTTCACTGGAAAGATCATCACTTTCAAACATGTTTATGAATCCAATTAGCCGTGGGGAAAAAACAATAATAATCTTTATGAATTTACATATGTGATCTCAATTCTAATGCTAAACTCATTTTTATTCAGACTGGAGAGACTGTGAAGGCTGCTTTCCTGTGATCCACCACAACACCTGTGTGTGTGACAATGCATTGCTATGTTTTGGTTGGTTTCTAGATTAAATAAATGAATTTGAGTAAATTAATACACTTGTTATGGGTGACTTCATCCTGGCTTTTTTTAATACGGTTACACCAATCACAACCGTTTATTTGAGGTGACTCTGTAGTGTGAAACACACACACACACATACAGCAGAAGCGTGTGAACAGACGGCCCATTGTGACATCACACTGTGCACACGTCACATGGGCTGGATGTAATACTACACAACACACACACACGCAGGGTTATTGGTACTGTAATGTTTGTAAAGCTCCACAGAGGGTCGGAGTCCACATAGGGACGAGGCTGTTTCTGCAGGACTTCTAACAACATTTCAGATCATCAGAGCAGACAATGATGATGAAGTGACATGAGCTTAAAGAATAGATACAGATTTCAACACAATCTGACTTTTTAATACATAAAAGCCCATAAAACTGTGATTCATTAATACTATAAACAGTTGAAATGGTGTGATGTGTAACTGCCTGTACGGCCAGAAACACACAGTTCACATAAATACTGTACATGAGCACTAATGCTTCAGCACATCACTAGTCATTTAAATTTGTTCAAGAACGGCGTACAGATGACGTACAGATTTCACACACTGTTGTGTACAGGCATGTCTCTAGGTCTCTTGTGTTCATGTACAGTAAGAGAACAGTATATTAAATGTGTGTTTTTATGTTAGTATATACACACATTTAAGCGTGATGTATTTTAGTGATGTTCCTCCTCACCTTTCCTCTCTGGCTGAGTGGTTCAATGCTCAGACTGTCGGCACTGATGTCGATAATTTTGCCCAGCTGAAACCCATCAGTAGGGTGGGGCGCCCACACCGGCTTCCCATCATCCATTTCACTGCAAAACAAAATAAATTAATTATTTGTTGAGAAGAACACAGAAGAGGAGGGTTGATATTACTGGCTCTCATGATGCTAGTCTGCATGTTGTAACATATTCAAAACTGAACCAAAAACCGCAATACACCACCAAGCATTTCTCTCGTCCCAAAGCAACCCAGCCCTGGCCCAGGCCTCACTTTATCTTGTATCACAAAACTAACTTCTCTTTCTTGACATTTGATTAAATAGTAATAAGTACATTTTAACACATAATAAGAGCTGTATTTTTTCGACATATTACACCAGGGCCTAAAATTCAGTGAGGGATTGTGGGTATTGTGTACATTATTTTCTTTCATTCTTGCATTATTAAGTTTTGCGTTAATAATGCAAGACATTCCCATGAACATTTATGAACTTGTGAATTAAACAAATCAAATAAATACTTTTCTTTCAGACAGTGACTATAGTTTACCAAAGGGTTTGAGAGACACTGTTCTTTGTCAAACTGCTCTGAAATAATACATAATGCAAAAAGCACTCTACAAAAATTGAGTGAAGTAGAACCTACTTCAAATTCCTCCTAAAAATGCAGGGATAGTTTTTAATGTCTTTCTATAAAGACTCCTACAAGCTCTGCCCCAAAATTCATCAGTCCCCCATATGAGCTTCTGACAGGAGAATTCCTCCGTACACTAAAGTTACTGTCTTCAAGTGTTATTATGATGAAGTTCATTTCTGTTCTTTAGCATTGCTGGTGTCATGAACTGTAACCTCACAGCAAACAGAACCGAGGCTTCAAAGTCGTGATATGAACCGAACAATGACATTGGTATAATGTTACACCCCTAGCAACCAGACAAAAACGTCATAATTACTTTCATAAACAGACATCAACAAGCATTATACACTCTGCCTGTTAGTATTGACAACAACCCTGCCAATTCAGTCAGTGAATACAGCCCACATCTACTATTCACCAGAACCAGTTGGGCAGTGTGAACACCTGCCGCCTCAGAGTTCATCCTCAACACCACCCGCAAAATCACCCTCCACACCACACGCAAAATCTGCCTCCACATCACTCTCCACATTACCCTCCACACCACCCGCCAAATCACCCTCCACACCACCCGCAAAATCTGCCTCCACATCACTCTCCACATTACCCTCCACACCACCTGCAAAATCACCCTCCACACCACCCGCAAAATCTGCCTCCATACTCTCCACATCACCCGCAAAATCACCCTCCACACCACCCGCAAAATCACCCTCCACACCACCCGCAAAATCTGCCTCCATACTCTCCACATCACCCGCAAAATCACCCTCCACACCACCCGCAAAATCACCCTCCATATCAACTCCACACCACCCGCAAAATCACCCTCCACACCACCCGCAAAATCTGCCTCCACATCAACTCCACACCACCCGCAAAATCTGCCTCCACATCAACTCCACACCACCCGCAAAATCACCCTCCACACCACCTGCAAAATCACCCTCCACACCACCCGCAAAATCTGCCTCCACATCACCCGCAAAATCACCCTCCACACCACCCGCAAAATCTGCCTCCACATCAATCTCCACATTACCCTTCACACCACCCACAAAATCACCCTCCACACCACCCGCAAAATCTGCCTCCACATCAATCTCCACATTACCCTTCACACCACCCACAAAATCACCCTCCACACCACCCACAAAATCTGCCCCCAAATCACTCTCCACATTACCCTCCACACCACCCTCAACACCCTTGTGTTCTTTTAAAGCCCTCAGAACTGCTCTATGACATTCACTCTCTGCCCTTTTCAACCCAGCAAAAAACAGCACTCTCTGTCACACATGCTCTGGGTGATGCTGTATATTTGACTAGTGTAACATCTCAAAGACATTGTGCTACAAATGTTTCCTTCAAGATCTAGAAAATGGCAAAAAGACCAAAGATCACAAAGTAACTTATTGTCCAGATCATAAAGTTTATAGAGCATCACTGGATCTCTGCAAACAGCCCATCGTTTCTTCTGTTCAATCATTCCGACTGTACATTCCTGCATTTACAGTAGTTTACAGTAGAGTTACAGTAGAATCGTGCTGCAGGACATTTCAAGAAGTTAAGCTGGTAACCATTAATAAAATATAATATGTTCACATGACCCTGAAGAATTCTTCATCGTGAAACTTTCAGAATTATGACACTTCATGTTGTCTCATTTAAACTGCATGCACTTATGAAAACACATTTGTAGTATCTGACAGTTTTGTCTCTTATGTTTCTGAATACATAAATTTACAGACACGTGAACATGTTCAGCAGAATCTGACTAAACACTGCAGTGATGAAAACACAAATACACTGACAGACAGACAAACCGTTTCTCTGAAAACTGGAGATTTCTCCTTCAGCTTTCCTCAAAGATTACTACAATCTACTGTATGTAAAACACATGAACAAGAACTAGGCAATTTGTTTATCAAGCAGAAAGAAAATGTACATATGTAAACTACAATGTACTGAAGAGGGGTAATTGACTAAACATGTTACATGAGCTGAACACATGAAGTATTGGCACCCATGTCATGAGTTGATGTATATTTGCGTCTGTATACATGCAGAGCATTGAATAACATAGACTGCCTCCACCATCTTGTGTAAATGAAGGTGAAACCATCGAAGTGAGACAGCAGGCCTGTCAGTGTTTCAGTGAAAGAAGCTCATTGGTCACATGAAGATATTCTCGGAGCCCATCTGCATTCATTTCAAACATGCGTGTGTTTGTCTTTCACTTAGCAGTCCATCACAGGAACTGTTAACACACATCCCGCTCGGATTCACCATCATGTTGAAAATGACAAAACTAGTTTCAAACAGTGCTCAGATTTAGCTTCATGTCATATGTCTGTGCTAAATACGACCTTTATTACAAGCTGTTTTCTTCAGCCAAAACAAAGTGCTTCATGATCTCATGTGCTGACAGTGAGCTTTCAGTCTGATCTGTGCGGGTGGGAGTGAAATAACTGGCTGAACACAAAACTTTCTGCTGTTAAATCTCACTTCAGAGCAGCTACTTCTCCCTCTCTCTCTTGAGAGAGGGAGAAGAGAGAGGTCTCTCGGTCTCTCTCTTGCTCTCGCTCTCGGTCTCTCCCTCTCTCTCTTGCTCTCGGTCTCGGTCTCTCTCTTGCTCTCGGTCTCGGTCTCTCTCTTGCTCTCGGTCTCGGTCTCTCTCTTGCTCTCGGTCTCGGTCTCTCTCTTGCTCTCGGTCTCTCTCTCTCGCTCTCGGCTCTCTCTCTCTCTCTCGCTCTCGGTCTCTCTCTCTCTCTCTCGCTCTCGGTCTCTCTCTCTCTCTCTCGCTCTCGGTCTCTCTCTCTCTCTCTCGCTCTCGGTCTCTCTCTCTCTCGGTCTCTCTCTCTCTCTCTCTCTCTCTCGGTCTCTCTCTCTCTCTCTCGGTCTCTCTCTCTCTCTCGGTCTCTCTCTCGCTCTCGGTCTCTCGCTCTCTCGCTCTCGGTCTCTCGCTCTCTCGCTCTCGGTCTCTCTCGCTCTCGGTCTCTCTCTCTCTTGCTCTCGGTCTCTCTCTTGCTCTCGGTCTCGGTCTCTCTCTTGCTCTCGGTCTCGGTCTCTCTCTTGCTCTCGGTCTCTCTCTCTCTCGCTCTCGGTCTCTCTCTCTCTCTCTCGCTCTCGGTCTCGGTCTCTCTCTCTCTCTCTCGCTCTCGGTCTCTCTCTCTCTCTCTCGCTCTCGGTCTCTCTCTCTCTCTCTCGCTCTCGGTCTCTCTCTCTCTCGGTCTCTCTCTCTCTCTCTCGGTCTCTCTCTCGCTCTCGGTCTCTCTCTCTCTCTCTCGGTCTCTCTCTCGCTCTCGGTCTCTCGGTCTCTCGCTCTCGGTCTCTCGCTCTCGGTCTCTCTCTCTCGCTCTCGGTCTCTCTCTTGCTCTCGCTCTCGGTCTCTCTCTTGCTCTCGCTCTCGGTCTCTCTCTTGCTCTCGGTCTCGGTCTCTCTCTTGCTCTCGGTCTCTCTCTCTCTTGCTCTCGGTCTCTCTCTCTCTTGCTCTCGGCTCTCTCTCTCTCTCTCTCTGGGTCTCGGTCTCTCTCTCGGTCTCTCTCTCTCTCGCTCTTGGTCTCGGTCTCTCTCTCTCTCGCTCTCTCTCTCTCTTGCTCTCGGTCTCGGTCTCTCTCTCTCTCTTGCTCTCTCTCTCGGTCTCGGTCTCTCTCGGTCTCTCTCTCTCTCTCGCTCTTGGTCTCTCTCTCTCTCGCTCTTGGTCTCGGTCTCTCTCTCTCTCGCTCTCTCTCTCTCTTGCTCTCGGTCTCTCTCTCTCTCGCTCTCTCTCTCTCTTGCTCTCGGTCTCGGTCTCTCTCTCTCTTGCTCTCGGTCTCTCTCTTGCTCTCGCTCTCGGTCTCTCTCTTGCTCTCGCTCTCGGTCTCTCTCTTGCTCTCGCTCTCGGTCTCTCTCTTGCTCTCGCTCTCGGTCTCTCTCTTGCTCTCGCTCTCGGTCTCTCTCTTGCTCTCGGTCTCTCTCTCTCTTGCTCTCGGTCTCTCTCTCTCTCTCTCTCGGTCTCGGTCTCTCTCTCGGTCTCTCTCTCTCTCGCTCTTGGTCTCGGTCTCTCTCTCTCTCGCTCTCTCTCTCTCTTGCTCTCGGTCTCGGTCTCTCTCTCTCTCTTGCTCTCTCTCTCGGTCTCGGTCTCTCTCGGTCTCTCTCTCTCTCTCTCGCTCTTGGTCTCTCTCTCTCTCGCTCTTGGTCTCGGTCTCTCTCTCTCTCGCTCTCTCTCTCGCTCTCTCTCTCGCTCTCTCTCTCTCTTGCTCTCGGTCTCTCTCTTGCTCTCGGTCTCTCTCTCTCTCTTGCTCTCGGTCTCGGTCTCTCTCTCTCTTGCTCTCGGTCTTTGTGTAAAGATACTTCATACACATGCATAAGCAGGCACTCAAATCTCAAAAACATAAACATTTTAATATATGCATCTAGTAGATAGTCAAACTTCACTGACAAGTCAACATGATTTAAAAAACTTCATTTGAACCCAATACATTCATTTACAGGGACATTTTTTCCTTTATGGGGACAAATTTGTTTTGATTACTTTAATAAAACATTGCATTTGTCAAACACATCAGCTGAATCAGCTGGATTAACTTCTGAACAATTCTGTTTACTTAAATATAAAATAAAGATCAACTGCCAACGAGAAACACAAAAAGTAAAAGCAATGTATTTGACATTTGATGTAATCACTGATGTGTTTTGCAGTTTAAACATTTTTAGATTTCTTCATTAAGAACCACTTCACATCAGCTACACATTCAACAACAGCCTCCTGTGAGACAGTGAGGACAGAACAGCTTCAGTGTCTGTACAGGCCTAGAACAGAAGATTATGAAATCTTTATAGTTAGCTTTATAGTTGCTGACTGTATCTTTATATTTACAAGAACCATTACTCTCTACCGTAATGAATAACTAAAGAGTAAGGATAGAGCGAATTACAAGCAGAGAAAGTGCTGGGGCTAGACTGAACACAAAAGGTTTTGAGACAGGCTTTTAGGACTGGTCCAGGGTCAGTCATCTGTGCCATGACAACAGAACAGGTGGAGTTCACTATGACACATGCCTCCATATTACTTCAGTCTGACCAGCAGTATGAGGAGATTTGAAGACGGATTAAAGATTGACTATTCTTCACCACCACAGGTCAAACTCTGTGACTGATGCACAAGACTGATGCACTCACTGTGACAGCACTGCTGAAAGTTAATCAGTGGCTGCAGTTTCTACACTGCAAGACACATGACAGAGAAGTGACTGATAAACTAAATGATCTACATTTCTGAAAGTTAAACATACTTAGTAAAGTGAAGGATACTCACTGACCTCATATTCAAACGATTAAAGACACTATTTACTATATAAACACCCTAAACATGAGAACAGAAGTCGTTCTTCACGCTTGTCTAAAGTGACAAAACCTGTTTGCCAGTGGAAAGACTTGTGAGGACTCTCATAAACACTGGCCTAATGCTGCCAAAGGTCCAGAACAGCCTTCATGTAGGAAAGTGTAGGAAAGTTTAAAGCACTGTTCAGGACAGCAGCCACCAGTGGTGAGTAGCCATGGTATTCATGTAGCTGGGGTGAGAATATTTGAATGTTGTCAAAGCTGAACAGCCAACAGCCCAGAGAACTGGAGGCCCATGATCTTCTGTCAAGTGGCTCTAGAATACAGCAATACATTT
>JAZGTH010000087.1:310000-367500 GCA_036877525.1 Chromobotia macracanthus
CTGTATCATCTGAGGATCAGTCACAAACACGACATGACATGAAGCTGTTATCAGACTCTGTATCATCTGAGGATCAGTCACAAACACGACATGACATGAAGCTGTTATCAGACTCTGTATCATCTGAGGATCAGTCACAAACACGACATGACATGAAGCTGTTATCAGACTCTGTATCATCTGAGGATCAGTCACAAACACGACATGACATGAAGCTGTTCTCAGACTCTGTATCATCTGAGGATCAGTCACAAACACGACATGACATGAAGCTGTTATCAGACTCTGTATCATCTGAGGATCAGTCACAAACACGACATGACATGAAGCTGTTATCAGACTCTGTATCATCTGAGGATCAGTCACAAACACGACATGACATGAAGCTGTTATCAGACTCTGTATCATCTGAGGATCAGTCACAAACACGACATGACATGAAGCTGTTATCAGACTCTGTATCATCTGAGGATCAGTCACAAACACGACATGACATGAAGCTGTTATCAGACTCTGTATCATCTGAGGATCAGTCACAAACACGACATGACATGAAGCTGTTATCAGACTCTGTATCATCTGAGGATCAGTCACAAACACGACATGACATGAAGCTGTTATCAGACTCTGTATCATCTGAGGATCAGTCACAAACACGACATGACATGAAGCTGTTATCAGACTCTGTATCATCTGAGGATCAGTCACAAACACGACACGACATGAAGCTGTTATCAGACTCTGTATCATCTGAGGATCAGTCACAAACACGACACGACATGAAGCTGTTCTCAGACTCTGTATCATCTGAGGATCAGTCACAAACACGACATGACATGAAGCTGTTATCAGACTCTGTATCATCTGAGGATCAGTCACAAACACGACACGACATGAAGCTGTTATCAGACTCTGTATCATCTGAGGATCAGTCACAAACACGACACGACATGAAGCTGTTATCAGACTCTGTATCATCTGAGGATCAGTCACAAACACGACATGACATGAAGCTGTTATCAGACTCTGTATCATCTGAGGATCAGTCACAAACACGACATGACATGAAGCTGTTATCAGACTCTGTATCATCTGAGGATCAGTCACAAACACGACATGACATAAAGCTGTTATCAGACTCTGTATCATCTGAGGATCAGTCACAAACACGACATGACATAAAGCTGTTATCAGACTCTGTATCATCTGAGGATCAGTCACAAACACGACACGACATGAAGCTGTTCTCAGACTCTGTATCATCTGAGGATCAGTCACAAACACGACATGAAGCTGTTATCAGACTCTGTATCATCTGAGGATCAGTCACAAACACGACACGACATGAAGCTGTTCTCAGACTCTGTATCATCTGAGGATCAGTCACAAACACGACATGACATGAAGCTGTTATCAGACTCTGTATCATCTGAGGATCAGTCACAAACACGACACGACATGAAGCTGTTATCAGACTCTGTATCATCTGAGGATCAGTCACAAACACGACATGACATGAAGCTGTTCTCAGACTCTGTATCATCTGAGGATCAGTCACAAAACCACGACATGAAGCTGTTCTCAGACTCTGTATCATCTGAGGATCAGTCACAAACACGACATGACATGAAGCTGTTATCAGACTCTGTATCATCTGAGGATCAGTCACAAACACGACATGACATGAAGCTGTTCTCAGACTCTGTATCATCTGAGGATCAGTCACAAACACGACACGACATGAAGCTGTTCTCAGACTCTGTATCATCTGAGGATCAGTCACAAACACGACATGACATGAAGCTGTTATCAGACTCTGTATCATCTGAGGATCAGTCACAAACACGACACGACATGAAGCTGTTATCAGACTCTGTATCATCTGAGGATCAGTCACAAACACGACATGACATGAAGCTGTTATCAGACTCTGTATCATCTGAGGATCAGTCACAAACACGACACGACATGAAGCTGTTCTCAGACTCTGTATCATCTGAGGATCAGTCACAAACACGACACGACATGAAGCTGTTATCAGACTCTGTATCATCTGAGGATCAGTCACAAACACGACACGACATGAAGCTGTTCTCAGACTCTGTATCATCTGAGGATCAGTCACAAACACGACATGACATGAAGCTGTTATCAGACTCTGTATCATCTGAGGATCAGTCACAAACACGACATGAAGCTGTTATCAGACTCTGTATCATCTGACATCCCACTTCCTGCTTCTCATCCGCAGCACAATCTGCACACTAACCCTCAGCCCGAGTCCACTTGTTCCGATGACGTAAGCAAACGGAACCAACCTGAAGGGGAAACGTTTACCTGTGACGTAGGGATGAAGCTCACCTCGGTCGCGCTCGCGGTCCGTACGGTCAGTCGGTAACGTGTGTGTGCTTTCACATGAACCGAGTCCCGTCCCGTCCCGTCCCGTCCCGTCCCGGCGTCCCGGATGTTGATCTGCCTTCGACTCCCGGGATGAAGTCCACGCTCCTTTGTGACGTCACGCGCAGGCATGGAAGAGCCCGCCCACTTGTGTGACGTCACACCGCGGACTTCAGCCGGCATGAAGTCACGTGTCATAAGGATGCCGGACTGACTTAAATGTGTCTGATCTTGTGTCTGATCGTGTGTCTGATCTTGTGTCTGATCGTGTGTCTGATCGTGTGTCTGATCGTGTGTCTGATCTTGTGTCTGTCATGCATCGTTTATTGGATATTGACGATGATGACACATGAAGGGAAACATAAGCGATAGCGCCCTCTTGTGTTTTAACAGTCAGTTACAACATACAGTCATGAGATTTATGCCCAGGGTCCAAAATTACCAGTAACAAGTACCATGAGGGCCAACCAGCGGGCTAGTGACTTAATAACAGCAACATTAAATGGAAATAATAAAATAACATTTCAACAGGAATGTGTCATCTGGTCTGATATTACTGACAAATGGTCCAATATTAAAATGATGATAATGCACAAACAACACAGTAATAAATATTCATGGTTGGCAGTTTCCAACTCAAACGCATTTCTATGTTAAATCATTAACAGTATCTTAAAGTCAACAATGTCTTAATAATTAAGACAGAAGGACTCAGGGATTTTGGCATTGATTTTGTCAGTGGGTCCACAACTGAGCCACAACGTATCGACGCAGACTGTGGCGCTGCTTACGTCATCGCCACGACAATCCGTTTGTGTGTAAATTCAGAACTGTCGTTGTTTCTGTGAGCTGTCATACATAAATGTTAAAACAAAGGAAAAGCTCAATTCTGACACTTCAAATGAAAACTTGAACAGGGCAGAGAAGCACTCTGACAGATAGTAACAGATATCTGAAGATTAAAAACAGAATTGTATGTTGCTGTGGTCAAAGCGTCTGCTCAGATACTGAATCTCCAAAAACATCATTCCCTTCATGAACGTAAAACGCAACAGAACTGTTCATCCCTCCAGAAACATCAGCCATTACCAAAGATGAACACACGAACTTTTATTTCACAGATGTGACCAATCAACAAAACATAACACCCTAAAGGCAGCAAAAATGTCACACAGTAAAGAAAAAGCCTAGCTTATGTACAGTTTATTACAAATAAAAACTCATCTTTTAACGTCACTGAAACAGTTTCATTAGAAATCACAGAGTTCTCCAGCAGCGTATAATCACACAAGACCCTGTTCAGCTCTTAGTGTTTGTGTAAGTCATGTGGTGGTAAAGCGAGGCGGGGTGGCCACAGCTCAGGAGCTGATTGGAGGGATGAGATCAGCTGACTCCAAGGTGTCCTCACAGGGACTGTGGCAGCCGTCTGTCTGTCCATCAGTCTCCACGTTCAGCTTCTGTTGACTCCGAATCTGCAGAATCAGCTCCTTGATCTCCTCCCGTTTGGTTTTCATCCGTTGCTGAGGAAACCAGTCCAATAAATTCAGTGGAAGATGAAAGCTTGGAAAAGGATTCTAAAGGAACAAAAACACCAGTATTATCAGAACTCACAGAAACAACAGCATTATACTTGTGTAAGTATTTAAGTATACCTGTATAAGTGTATACTTGTGTGAGTATATAAGTATTCACTGTATTTGAACAAGCTCTGAATCCTGTTCTCTAAAAGTTCCTGAATATGTTCTTGTTCCTGCCATGAGAAAGCGTCTTATGAACTAAGTTCTGCTAGTATCAAACACGTTCATGTGTGTTTCTATGTGCAACAGTTTTAAGTTCTGTCATCCTCATCAGCTGCTGTGTGTGAAGATCTTGTCATTAGAGAGGAACCTCTAACAGTTCCCATGTGTCTACTCACCTCAAAGAAGCTCTCCACATACTGCAGCACATAAACTCCACAGTCACTGAAGTTATCCTGCTGGGGTACACGAGGACTCGAACCCTTCATCACTTCTTTACCAAACGACCTCTGAGAGCCTTTTCTTACCTCCCACTCCACCTCCAGATACCTGCACAAACACAAAATGAGTTATCAGACATTACTGCAGCATGCACAGCTGCAGTCAGTGTGTTCAGGTTGAGGAAAAGTGCACACAGATCCAGTCAGTGTGTTCAGGCTGGGTCACAGACAGTACAATACACAATTCTAGTACTGTCTGTTACCGCTGCTCAACTCATCTCATGCATTCAGCTCATCTGAGTCTTGAGTATTAAAACACTCAGTGAGTGTACATCACTGCTACTGGATGTCCAATGTAAAATCTGTTTCCTGATGCAAAACCAGCGGAGAATTAATAACTTTATGTAAAAAGGGGGATTAACTTGTGCATCTGAACTGCTCATAAGAAAGTGCTCATCTTCATTTCCACTTACTCTCGTAACGTTTTCACCACAGTCGACCTGGTCGGCCCGCGCAAGGAGTCCATGATCAGAATACAGGGCCTGAGGATCATCACAATGAGGGTCAGATTTACAGAAAAACATCAGAATACTGAGATGTGCTCATTACTCAGGCCTGAAATAACCAAGCAATAAGGCACTTAAGGTCATGCTATACTGTGAACATAGTCACAACAAAACGCAGGTATTAGGCACCCACTGCAATGACAGTATGAAGAAAACAGGTCGTCCTCAAACGTCTTACTGCTATAATAAAATGCCCTCATGTAGATGTTTGAGGATGTACACGCAAGTGATATTTGCTCTCACTGTTTGCAGATGGTGAGTTTGGATGTCCACTCTGCTCTGTCACAGTTCCCCAAGTCATCAGCCAGAGTGTCATCTTCACTACAATCATCCTAAAACACACAGATAACAACACCAACACATAATATAATATTTGTATTTGCAGTTCTGGATTTGGCAGACACTTTTTCACAAAACTTACAGTGCCTTAAAATTATTCAGTTGTGTGGGTGTGTGTTCTTTGGGTATTGAACCTATGACCTGCTGCACTATAGAAACACTACAAAAATTATATATTTTACTAGTTACAGCTCTGGTTTTCAGTATCTTTCTGGCGTTCACATTCAAATGGACACAAAGTGAAGTGAATTACCGGACATGAGCTTTGATCATCAGAGAAGTCATCCCTTCCGTAACACTCCATTATTCTGTATAAACCATCTGGAACAGACAGCAGAGTGAAATCAGATGCTGGAGTGTGTCAGCATCACTCCAGCTGCAGCCTGCATGTGCTCCTGCAGCTCAGATCACTGAAGCTCGCATCACTACGCTCACCTGTGTACTGCTGTCTGCCCACGTCAGGTGGTGTCTGAGGGCATGTGGGGACAGCCCTGTGCTGACCTGTCTCTCGCAGCTCCTCTGAACCTCTTTCTGTGGGCGGGGCTGAGGGGGAGGCGGAGCTCTGGGCTGGAGTGGCTGGCTGGTACAGTGGGTTCGGCTCAATATGAGCCCCATCAAGAGCAGGAAAGCAAATGACAGCGAGGTACCAGTGTGAACTGGACACAGAATCAGAGTTAGAAGATTAGAAGTCAACTTACAATGGGAGAAAATATGATGAGAATATGCATCAATCAGTCCAAGAGTTTCTCAAAGTGAGAGCACAATTAGTTTCATGTACTGCTAAGGTACTTTACAGTTAGTCTATTAGTCTTTAGTATACTTAGATAAGTCTTTTATCACCCTAAAGGAGTTTATTTGTGATAACAACTAGTCACATGTACATTATTCTGCTTATTATATGGCTGCTGCCACATGAGTATTTATTAAAATATTAAAGCTGCAATCATAATCTTTCCTATCTCTGATTGAAACATAAACCGCTTCCTTTACAAACTTCTCTTTATGTACAAACTTCTTTTCAAGTCAAATGAAGTAGTAAAATCTGACCTAACCAGCCAAATGATCATACATTTATGATTGTAAATCAGAGTAAAAAGACATTTATGAAGACTGATCTGACGTGTACATAATAAAAAGCAGCTTTTTATTTTTTTTAAAAAGTTACAGATTGCAGCTGTAGTTTGAAATATGTTATTACCTCATTTGTAAGGTTAAAAAGGCAGCAAGTGGGTGATACATATTAGAACCAGTCAAGATGTCTCAGAACTTGGATGAATGTTTCCTTGTCAGTTTCAGCATTCATTATTGGGTCTGATCAATCAGAATCAAGAATTCCAGAAAGCCATGTAATAAGAGTAACTGTTGTGCCCTGAAACACTTACGACTCATTGATGGGCACAAAGATGAAGTCTTTCTGGAAGAGATCAACGTGACGCGTCCACGTCTTCACTCTGTTGTGTTTTCTCTTCTGTATCCTGGAACACAGCAGCAGCTGAAATCAATCATCTGTTCATCTCAGCAGCAGAGCAAACATGACACATCTCTGAGGAGCTCACGGTAGGTTGGAGGTGTCTGCTGCGTTTCTCCTCTCTCTCTGATTGAGTCTCTTGTAGAAGAAGGAGCTGAACACATGACTGCGGGCAGCATCTTCCTTCTTCAGCTTCTCCAGAAACAGATATCTGCTAGTGCACATAAACACAGGAAGAGTAACACTTTAAAAAAGCTTTGTACATTGACCAGCTTATGAACAACACTTCACTTCTACTTATCTACATTTAGAAAAAAGTTATATATATTAGAAGTTATGCTATACTAAGATGAGTACATAAACACATTTTAAATGCTATTAAAAGTCAACTAAACTTAACATAATTAACACTTAAAACACTAAATGACATTAAAATATTTGAACTGAACCCATGTGTACAGCACTACTGTGAAAACATAATGAATGTGAAATATGATTTTCAAACATTCTGGTAATGATTTGTCATCTCATCAAATTTCTAAAGGCAAAATACCAGAGAAACTCTTTAACTGTATAGCTTATATACACCTACAATATTTCTGTGAAAAAAACATTTTCTGATACTAAACACCATGAAAAGCTGTTGTGTAGTTTGATGTGTTCTGTTACAGGTTGCTGTGTTTCCACTATGTTTAGTGCGTAACATTTTCAACATATAGAACTTTATAATGAATGTGAAGATCACATGATCTGGCTCTTGTATTATATTGTGTTCCTGTAATTCAGTTGGTAGAGCAGTACATTAGCAGCACAAAAGGTCATGGGTTTGATTCCCAAGGAGCACATGTACTGACAAAACGTATAACTTGAATGTACTATAAGTCACTTGTCTGCAAAATGCATAAATGTAATGTAAATGTTGTGTTGTACTCTCAGAGTGATTGGACAGACACTGACTTTAAATAGAAGTCAATGATAACATCATTGAGAAACTCCCCATCATTCAGACAGTGTAGATCCTCACTGGTTACAGAGATTCCTCCTTTAGTGGGCGGTGGGGGATAAACCATCAGCCTACAGATTAAACGACAGCAGATTAACATTATAATATACAAAATCATTAGAATTGAATTACCACAAAATCCTCTATAAATTAAATAAAATATATCCACAATAAATTAACTCAACTCAATATCCTTTCAAATGACGCCAGCATTTAAACCTGTTCTCTACCAACACCAGATAAATCAAAATAAAAAAAATGACAGGATTTTTAGACATGTAAGACCACCTGAAACTGGAATGACCTGGTTTTAAGACCGGTTTAGCCAGGTCCCCAATGATTGGCCACCAGCTGGTTAAGCACACAGACCAACTAGTAAGCCTCAATGACTTCAAAACTGTTCCAAATCGTTAGTAAACTGTGTTACCCCACAAACCACACTGTCCTAGAATGTGACATCTGTAACAAGGGGAAATAGTAGAGCCTGGCTACAAAACACAGTGAGTCCATCACATACAGAGTAATGTAGCCATTCTGAAACAGTGTAATTTATTATTAAAGACTGAAACCTGTATCCTCACCAAAGCAACAGGACACTATGTTATAACTGTGACGCGTGACACGTTGCTGCTCTTACTTGATGACAGGGCCAGTGAAGGTTGGCTGCAACTCTGACATGTCATCATCGTCCTCCTCCTCGCAGTACGTCTGCAGCCGAGCAGACATGCACGTTTGGAGGTTGCTCGCTGCTGACGAGACGGGGGTCGCTGAGATTGTAGTTGCTGTTGCCACAGTAACCGTCACTATGGAGAGGGATGCTGAGGTTGATACGGTTGAAGATGAGGATGATGGTGCTGATACTACAGTTTTAGATCTCTCTTCTTTTGCCTGAGATTGACATATATTAACAAACACGAGTACATGGAGATTTTTGTGCATAATGTTTCTTCCGTAACACATTGTGCAGTACTGCATATTCTGCAAATCAAATGGCCTGTGTAAAATACAAATCTGTGATAATTCAGTAACAAAACAAAATCTTTTAAGATGTTTTGGATAAAAGCGTCTGCTAAATGCTTAAATGTAAATGTATATACATTTCTTGTCAATGTTAGCTGTTGCTGTCTAACAAAATAAGTCAATCAACATGTGACAATTGCTTATCACCTTCTCTTTCTCTCTGGAGGCTTTGTTGTACTCCACCAGTCTGATGTTGGCCTCATCGAAGGAGATCTTTGAGGGGAAACCTTCCAGTTTGTTCTTTCGGCCGATCTCGTTGAGGATTTCCTCCAGAATCATCTGCTCCTGTATGGCAGGACCGTTCTCAAAAATCAACACAATGTACTTCTCATCGCCTGGAGTACAACAGCAGAGGGTGGAGAGGGTTGAAGACAGTCAGATCTGATCCAAGTAGCTTATTTCACACTTAAATCTGCAAGTCTAAATTCCTTGAGCTCAATATGGGACAGACGAATTTCAGAGGGATTTTCCATGGATCAACATTAGTGCAGGACTAGTAATCTGTAGTAGTTAGTAGTACAATGATTTAACTCATTTGTATTTGATTTAAATGTCAAAACACACATTAAACATGTTGACTTTCCATAGTGTGCCACTGTATATCCCATTTGAATCCATTTACCAGCATATTTACAGTTCTTTATCAATTACTATACTGTCTCTATGACTTAGTGTCCATTTTTGTTACAGGACCTAAAATATACACTTTCCCTTATGCAATGATACACAAGCAAAAATAAAACAACAGCTCATGGACAAGATGCACAGTAACTGTGTGTGAAGTATGTACTGTAGACTATGACACTCACTGTGGCCGCTGCAGTCGTACCACTTCCCCCCGCAGTCCTGTGACATCAGCAACTGATCTCGTAAGCGCTGGCACTCTTTATCAGTGGTCTGCAGGAACAGAACGGGCAGCTTCTTCACGTTACACCACTCGCACCGTATCAGCTCTGATGACCTCAGCCGAACGCTCTCCATCACGCCCGTCTCACGACCTGCAAACAGCAGAGAGACAAACACATGATCACTGCAACTACTGAGGCAACATCAATTCTGTACGGACGATTATAATTGTATTGTACCTTCTGTCTCCAGCTCTATGTACTCCACTGTGAACTGAAATAAAAACAATTCAGAAAATGATCAATGATGATGAGTACCATCAAAATGATACATGTAACAAATAGGGATGTAACAATATTTAAAAAAAACCCACGGTACTCTGATGGAGCACCAAAGGCCCCCGCTGCTGTTCTGACACCGCCAGGGTACGCTCTTGAGGTTGACCTCACTTTATCTTATGTCACAAAACTAAGTTTTCTTTCTTGACATTTAATTAAATAGTAATTAGTACATTTTTAACATCTCTCTCTCTGTGTTTATGTGTGTAGGGATCTGCATGTAAAGAAGCGCGTGCTTCTTAAATAGCGCCGTGTAAGTGCGCACAGACAGACGGATGGACGGACGGACACAGACAGACAGACACAGACAGACAGACACAGACAGACAGACACAGACAGACAGACACACACAGACAGACACACACAGACAGACACACACAGACACAGACACAGACAGACACAGACACAGACACAGACAGACACAGACAGACACAGACACAGACAGACACACACAGACAGACACACACAGACAGACACACACAGACACACCCAGAGTATCTGTGGTAAACTTACCACAACAGGTTTGGTGACCCTACTGTGCAGTGTTCCAATCCTGACGCTCCGACACTCCAGAATAATACTGTCACATTTCTGCTGCTGACCCACTTTCCTCTTCTTAGATGGAGACGGATCTTCACACACAAACCCAAACTAGCATGAGAAAACACACACACACACATTACTACAGTATAGCCTTACAGTCAATGTTCAATCCATCCATACATTTCTTATATCCATACAGGGACTCGAAACAGCCAATAGTCTTTAATTTATGTAACATCCATAAACAATTCACATTTTTGAAAAAGAGGACATTTAAGGGCTAGACTAACACACAAATAACCTCAATAATACAATAGTCAGTGATAACACAATAAGAATGACAAAGCAGAGCTGAACACTTCTTCACCCGTAATGATGCTTACCGGATCTCTCATGCGGTTCCTCCTGGGCACCAGGTTTCTGTGGTTTATCTCAGTGAAAAAGTCACAGAAATGGTCCTCATGTTCAGCAGCTTCTTTAACGGCAGCCTCCACCCGACCACCAGAGGGCGCTGGAGAGGAGTGGGCGGAGTCTGCAGGTCGTGGTGAGACGCTGTCCAAACGGTTAACAGTCCCCGTGCTGCTGACATTATCACTGTCCTCTTCTTCGTCACTGGACAGGACAACTGCAATTCAACAAACACATTAAATGTATATCAAACTCTATACAGGGTTTCAATTCATTAAACACAAATCTATACTGGCTAACATACCACAGTAATTCATTTTGCAATCTGTCTGTTACATTTGGTTTAGCAGAGTAATTGTTAGCATAATGTGGTTACAAACTGTGCTAATGAAAAACATAGGTAGGCAGGTAGGCAGTTTCAGAAAGACTAGCACGCTAGCTATGAAAGACTAGCATGCTAGCTATGAAAGACTAGCATGCTATCCCACATCACCTTTAGAGTGCTCACCAAAGCCAGATCTCCTTCAACACATGAACACATACATAGTTTGACAGGCAAGTAGGACATCCAATCATTGCATTCAGACAGCATACAATGATTGGACAATCAATTTAAGGTCCTGTGCTTTCCACAGAAGAGATGTGTTTAGCGTAGATGCAGTTTAGCGGGTTAATATAAAGCATATTAAAACTGCACAAACAAAATAAAAAGACAAATAATTAAACTTGTGTAGCTTTTGGTAGTCTAGTGTACTCACTGGGATCGTTTAATTCACATGGTTTTGTATTCTGCAGCTTCTTGCCTGCGGCTAGCTTGTGTCCATTTGACACTGAGCTCTCAGAACAGGCAACAGGTCTTCGGTTGTGTGACACAAACATATTCCCACGAGTGACTCGCACCGATGGGCTCATTACAATGTCCAGCTGATGACAGCGCCCCCCATAAAAAGTCTTGCTGATCAGAAGGTTGGGCGGAGTAGGCGAGGACTGGGAGCGAATGGGAGGGCGAGGGGTGAGAGTTGATGTGACATCAGGAAGGGGAGGAGTTTCAGCAGGCAGGTGATATCCACACCGATCACGTTTCACATGGTCTTCACTGGGCTGGCCACAGTTCCCGCACATGGTGAGGTGATCATCAGGTTTAAGGGCTTGCTGGATGAAGGGAGGCCACACAATGATCAGGCATCTTTCACGTCAACACAATCGGTATTACCTGTGAAATTCCAAAATGACCTATGAACTATCACTTGAGTAAATTCACCTCGATTAATTTGCCCCCAGGAACAGATCTGTCAATCACTGGCCGTCGTTTCTGCTGGATACACCTCTTAACAGTGATGTCTCCTGAATCCAGAGAAAAACCAGAGGCATGCATCTATCAGACTCATAACCTTCAAAGACCATAAGCATCAAATACTTTTAAAAAGAACAAAAAAAATGTATTCTTCCATCACTTCACCATTGACTTCCATTGTAGAGACATAAAGCCATTGGGACATTTCTCAAAATATCTTCTTTTGTGCTTCACAGAAGAAAAAAGTCATATAGGTTTGGAATGACATGCGTGGGAATGATGGGAAAAATATTTTTAGGAAACTACTCCTTTAACTTTTAAATCTATAAGCAGAGTTTCTACATCTTTCTACAATTTTTTACAATTATGTAATTTACATGCACACCCTACTCTCTGCGTCCCATTGGAAGATCAGAATAAACTGGTCATTCAGGAACTGTTCTTCTGCTTACCTGAAACATCTGGACAGGTGAGAACAATACTGTCCATCTCCTGCATCATATCAGATCTGCAGGAGAAAGACATCAGCGTAAGAATTCTGAAAGATTTTGAGAGGCTCAAACTTAACAAAATCTAACCAACAGACATTAGGAACAACTACAGTGCACAGAGTGCAAACAGTCACACTGTGTGTAACAGTCACACGATGTTGCTAGCGTTTCATAAAGAAAAGTTGGTTAAGAAAACATCTCTTTCCTGCAGGTCATGGTTGCTTTGAAAGTGAGGAGAGAATGAGAGTCTGGAATCATGCTTTGCGTGTTTTATGAGATTGCTCACATTCAATAATACTGCTGATTTCATATCAAACATCTGTTGCTGAATTATCACTGACTCAACAGCCTTCATTTGATTACATGCAGTCAGTTTTGTGCCATACCTTTGTTCCAGCTTTCTGACTGGAGCAGAGATCTGGGCATGCTGGAAGTGGCGGCCCTGAACCACGACTCCCTGTGTAGGCACTGGACTCATGATCAGGTAACTGCTGTGGAGCGGCGACACACTGACCGAGCGCACTGCTTCACTGCCAGACAACAAACAATGCAAGGCATTCAAACATAACACACAAAAATAGATTAAGATGGTATCTACAGCTCTCAGGACATTCTTTGTATAACTGAAGTTTCATTGAACTGTTGTGTCTGGGTTCAAAACACCCTGTCAGTCACGACTAGCAACAATCAAGCCTTAATTAAAAGCAGGTATGCAGTAAAGCCCTTGCAACAGAGGCATACCAATCTTTGCTTTTTTAAACCGCAGGACAAGGAATTGACAACATGTCATAGAGGTTCAACTCCACACCAACCACACACACAAAAACATGATGATACCCAAGCTTGTCGGTTCTGCTGAGTGGCCGTAACTGATCTAAACGTTGTTCACGGGTCACAGCAGACTCATCAGGACTGAAGCGTTTAACAGATGAAGTCTGCCAAAGAGAAACCACTGTGTTCAGTCACAGACCTCATTTACATATAATCACCCACACTGATTCACCACTTATTCCATATTACATCCCTTTGAGGTCAGCCAATCATTAAAGACTGGCATTAAATTTGGTATTAAAGCTACAGTAGCAATAACATACTGCTTAAGAGTCAAACTCAACTAAGAGTCAAAAGACAAAAAATAAGACAAACAAAAAATGGAGGAGCAGAATTATACCTTTATTTCCTCAGGGGAAAGATCCCGCTGGCCACCTGCAGGCTCCATGGTCACAAGGGCGACGCTAGAGAACAACAACAGACAGAGTTAGGATGTTTCACATCTGGTCTGAAGCAGACCTTGACACTACTGCATGTCATATTTAGCTATATTTTCTAGCTGTTATTGCAACAGTTTTGATCATGACTGTGTGACTGAGGCTGAATGGAGACAGAGACACTGTAGATACAGAATTCAAGGGTTACACAAGCTTTTCATCTCTTTTCATCTTATTTGCATCTCTCTTCACGTTATTAGAAGTCTTACAACCTCTGGCTGATGTCCCCACATGCTTTTAAATCCTTTCTCACTTATGACATGAAAGCAGCACTAAAGCTCTACAGTAGGTTTGCATCATCAAACCTGACATCTGTACAAGCGACTGACAGATTATCACTCGTGTTTTTGCAGAATTTGCAATGAATTGAAGCATGTAGGTCTCTGTCTGCTGCAGTAATAATTTTATGCAACGTAGCATCTTTCTATCTGCATGCAGAAAACGTTGATGGCAGGATGCTTGGATGGGCTGCCGTCTGCTCTGTGCTTCATGATCTTACTCAGGTCTGCTGTCATCTTCACTGTCGTCTGAGAGAGAACACCTCCAGGTCTGCTGATAGCCCCCATCCCTCCTGTTCGCACATCTATCCAGAGCTAGTAAACAAAGACAACCATATCAAAACACTGCCAATAAACAGCACAAGCAATCACAATCAAGTGATCGTAATGCAAACAGCAACTCCATAAAAAAAACAATTTCACAATTCACAAAACAGTTGAAAAACAAATTCACAACAAAGCTAAACTGCAATGTCTTGTTCTGAAGTTGACTGTATATATTTACACACAAATATCATTGGTGGTTACTTTATTTCACTGACTAATATGAGTGTCTGCTACTACTGAGTTAAACTACATGATCATCATCAGATCTGCAACATTGTTAGAAAGAGCAAACTCTAGTCCAAACTTCTGTCACGGCTTTCATATAAACCCAAAGCACTTAATCAGTTTATATAACAATAAAGTAGTGTTTTACTACAAGACACTTAGAGCAGGTACAGTTGATATAGTTCATATAAATACTCCTATATAATTCAACATGTAACATGGTGGTTTTGCAGCCTTATATATTCAGATGTTAAGTGACATCAGTACTGTATGAGACGATGTTTTCAGATTTAAGTTATAATTCTACCATCATTCCACTGGTCTAATTCATTTAGTAACATTATGAGCAGTAATGAGGAAGAAATCAACACGTTTGTGGATGTATTTAATGTTGTTCTCCAGGACGTGGCTGAAGGGCCGCGCTAACGCTAAATCTGGAGACACGTTACTGAAACACTGCGTGAAAGAGAGCTGAGGTGAATGAAGAGCCGAAAACCAAGAGTTGAGGAAGACTGAAGGAATGACGCTGATGTGGACGACCTGGAGCTTCTTGTTGTTGAATGAGGCCGTTTGTTTATATGCTCACATCGCATCTGTTAGCATGAAGGGCCGCGTTACCATCCACACACTGAAGACTGACGCGGCAGAGCAGAGCCTTCACACGGGCTCGAATGAAAGCCCATGAACGCGGTTCTCAGTGTGCACACACGACTGAACTGAGGTCAGTGTGAACACTACACACGCTCACCTTCAATAAACACGCTCTTGTGTCGGTCCATCAGCTCACATCAGGCTGAAGCGCTTGTCTGCTCGCGTCCGATCACATGCTTTATTCCGATGCTTGTGTCTGATGTTACAGACTCGAGCTCAGGTCAGATGAAGGCTCTTCGTGCTCCTCACTCATCTGCGCCCGGATCCTCACAGCACCTCCGCCCGGATCCTCACAGCACCTCCGGCCGGATCCTCACAGCACCTCCGCCCGGATCCTCACAGCACCTCCGCCCGGCTCTGTGCGCTGCATGGGACGCGTCGACTCGATCAGCGGGACTTTACTGATCAGTGTATGACTCGATCAGCGGGACTTTATTGATCAGCGGGACTTTATTGATCAGTGTGAGAGTGAAGCAGCAGGTCTGGGTTCAGTTCTGAGCCGCTTTACACTGTTATTCTGCAGCTTGAGGCGCATGCGTCACTTCCGCCGAGTCTTCTGTACAGCATCAGTAAACACTCACACGCACATTTACTAACTGAACTTATACCAACGAGTCATTGACACATTCATGCTATTGTTTTTTAAACATGGTTCATGCTAATATTTAAGGACTATATAAAATTAACATAACATAACATAAAGCGACATTTTCTGTCTTCAGTCAGTTTGGTGGAGGGTGGGACATTTATCAGCAGGGGGCAGCAGAGCATATTTAAAAATCATATCCCCAGCAGATGCCCATGTTCTTAACATGATATGTCTGTAGACATATAAACCTGCAGGAAACAACACACCTCTTGATCATAAAGCCACAACATTTAAAGAACATAAAGAATCACGAGGCCTACAGTGCCCATGTTAACAGTGGTTAATTCTATTATAATGGCTTCATATGAAGGTGTCTTTACAGGACATGCCTGGCTGATGGTGGTTTTCTCCAAAACGTTTGACAGATTTTACACTCTTTTACAGATTTTAGCCCAATTTGGCACCTAAATGTGCATGATGCAAACACCACTGAGTTAGTGGTATGTAATAGCATAGATAATAGACATAAAGTCTTATTCCTGCTGCAGTGAAAGACCTGCATGTGTGTGACATCACCTGCATTTGCTGTGATACTGTCTGTGTGTTCTGAAGGAAGTTTTCATAACAAATAATAATATCAACAATCTGAGTGAAAAGTGGAAAACTTTGCAGATGTACATGAAGGTTTGACTGTTTAAATGAATGACTAAACGACCACAGTATTTTTAATGGCAGCGTGCGCTCGAGCTGGTCTGAGCTCTGAAGTTTGTGTAAAACTGGATGATTCATGTTATCGCAGCGTGAGATTGTTCCAAAGAGCATTTCTGTGCTTCAATGGCAGCAAGAATTTTTGTGAAAATACTGATCAGTGACTTAGAAATACTGAAGAATCCTAATAACATTATAGTGTTTCTTTATTGGAATTAAAAAGAAAAATATTTTCAACATGGTTTCATATTTTCAGACTTCAGTGTAGATAAGATAACAGATGCACTATTTATGACATAGATGACCTATAAGATATAATCATGCTTTCTGTTGTGTGATAGCTAATAGTGTAATATATAAATGTCATTTCTGAAAGGCAATTTCTGTGATTGTGTTTGACTGTTTTGTGTGTTGATATATGGATGCATGTGTGTATAGTGTAGCAGTGGGGTGAGTGTGTGTTCATCCTGTCTACAACAGTAGCCCTCTCACTCACAATGAGGCCCGGCAGTGAGCGGCCCTCGCTCTATTATACCCATAATCCCCGCACCATTGTGATGTGCCGAGAGAGAAAGCGAGAGAGACAGAAAGAGAGGAGGAGGAGGGACAGGCGTGAGGTCATCCTAAACAACTTTCATCCAGGGTCACACACACAAAGGGAGAGAGAAACAGACACACGGCAATAGAGCATGTTTGAAATGACAGTGATGGAATGAAGACACAACTGCTCCTGTGAGGATGGGGTGGTTTATATGTGGATGTTAACGTGTTGGGGTAGTTCGTGCTCTGTTGCTTTGCAGCTGTTAGGCTGTTCTGCACGGGTTTGACTAGGTAGTAGTTTACTGGCTCTACTCCAGCTCTCTAGAACTCTCTGGTTATTCTGTTTCTGTTCACTGATTGAGCTGAAGTCTCATTCATGTCTGTGGTATGCAGTGAGTTCTGTTAACTTTACAGGGGAAGCAGTTCGTCCAGTGCTACTGATAGAACAATAAGCAATAGTCAAAGCCATTTTTTACCTTGATCTCACCAACAGTAAGGGTTTAGCACAACACTATGAGTTAATTGTGATCACTGCATGTAACATCTTATTGAGGCTTATTGTTTTTCATAAAACGAAGGCAACAGCAAGTTATGTGGTGTTAAACCAGCCATGGTTTCTGTGCAGACTTGTGTGCAGAAACACATACACTCATCTGAGGTGAATGCATTTTTATTTCATGAGACAAGCACATAAACTATGATAGAAACACATTTAAAGAATACATTATGTGAAATATGACTGTATCAGCAATTCATGTGACTGAATAATTGTATACTAATATAATCTGGAGAATCTAAAGATCGCTAGCAAACATAAAGATTATTAAAGCATTTGGTCTGCACTCTATGAACTGCAGTGAATTTGTTGTATTGAACAAATGCCAGTGTGTTTCTCAGTGACTCCATCTGCAGTTTCCCTTCATATTTTGTGTCAATTTTCCTGTCAGTTTCTCCAGAAGTGACGCTTTTGTTCTCTTTAAGACAGGAAACGTTGCTTTATGCATCAGCTGTTTTTACACAGATTTTGGATGGTAACAGCTGAACAGCCCAAAATGCTGCATACAGTAGTTTTCTAATGTTACAGGTATATTTATTTCATAGGAAATCATTATAAACAAAGCACAAACAAAAGTTTTGTTTTCATCATGAATGTAATTTTTGTTATATTATCTTGCTACAAAATATTAATGATTTCAATACACATCATCAACTGAAAACATTACAAACAATGGATAAATATTGTAAGGGAAATAACCAGGTTCGTCTTTACGTTTGTTTTGGTTATTTTGCTGTAAATAGGCATCTGCTCTAGGTAACCACAGTGACCAGCCCTGTGAATTGTGAGGTGATTTTTTTTAAGTTACACTTTTAACTATAACTTAATTATCCAAAGACACAGTCACTCAAAGTTATGTAATTATTTTCACTACACTTGCATCATTGTGTAAGAATGCTGAATGTTTTTTGATGACATTGTTTTGCATTGTATTGCTTGTTTTAAGTCCAGGAATAACCCTGATGGCTTATAAACATAACAATACATACTACACACATTATTCCTTTGCTCAAAACATGCCACCAGTTCTTTTTTAATACACTTCTAACAGTCAATAAATGAGCTGTGAAAGTTCAAAACCCAGCTCGACACAGTGAGATAACACGGCTTTAGTGGTACCAGTGTGATCTGCATTATATTTACAGTTATTCACATATAAAGGGTACAGTTACAAGTTTGGATAGATACTGAAACCTCTTGATGAATACTTTTAATGTAGACATTTAGGCCTGGTTTCACAGACAAGCCTTGAGTCTAGTCACAGACTATAAAAAAATACATGTCTGAGCTGTCTTAAGCAACTTTATTTGACATACTTATATTTGACATACCGTAAAATATGTCAGGGCCATTATTTTGTCTTAAGATGCACACCAGTAATGTTTTAATCTAAGGCACATTTATAAAAGCTACTTGAATGTCCTAATTTAACTAAGACTCCTGCTTTAATCTAATCCCTGTCTGTGAAACCAGGTGATAAAGCCTCTTTCAATGTCACAATGAGACATACAAATCTTTACAAATCTTTTGAGAACTGTTAAAAACTGAATCTGCTGAACATCTGCAAAGCTAGAACACAAGCCCACAGTGTAACTCATTGTCAGAGGAAGAACATTTTAATGACACATTATTTAAAAACAGAATCAAACATATCTGTATGATTTCTATCATCAAAGCATGACAGTAAAGCACTGTTGATGTTACATTGTGTAAAATTAATGTGTTTCACCCATTTACTGATGTGTGTGCTAAATGTAGAAATCAAACAAAATGAAACCATAAATTAATTTATTTAATGAACTGCATTAAATAGTATGAAGCCATTAAACATATCTAACAAATCTAATAAATCATATCTAATAAATTCAAAATTTTGAACCTCAAAGGATTTGTAAACATTTGCTTGTCTCTGAAGTACATACTTTTTTGGTTTAACTCTTTAGATGCTGTCAAAAGCTCCTGTATCTTTATCTAGAGCTAAAAACCCACATCTGAAGATAAAATTGAGTGTGCCAGATTCACACCTTACATACCAATACCTACAAATACTGACGAGACCACATTAGTGCCACACAAGCGCACCGCGGTCACACGGTTCTGTCAGAGGCACACTGCTCTGTTATGTCATAATCCAGCTGCACCTCACATTCAAGCCGCTTTGGTAAAATAGCTTATCTGGTAGTGGAATTGTAACAGCTCCTGTTCATTACTTCCAATCATGACCAGCTATTCTTTCCATTCTCTTCAGTTCACTGTTCATCATGTCACAAAAAATAATCCGGCGGGGCAGGAGAAGAAGATGAGGTGCTGGGGTGAGAAAGCTGAGTCTCGTTTGAGCTGACGAGCTTCTCGTATCGAGCTTTGTAAGTGTCTCGCTCTCTCAACACACGAGACAGCTCGCACTGTAGCTGCTCCAGCTAAAGGAGAGATATTACAGAAATAAGATGTTGAAAGAGAGTTGAAACTGTGTAAAGTGGATTTAACATTTCTAAGACGCAAACATTAATTTCACTTTAAAATTCAGCTCTGTTTCAGAACCTCGTGAGTGGACTTGTCTGCATAGACAGCTATCTTCAAAGAGAGCGTCTTAACTAAAATGGGAATGTGTCTGATTGGAACACTATACAAACACATTGTACATACAGTAGATAACATCTCTATACTGTACGTCACACAAACAGACACATCTCATGTAAAGAGCATTTCAATCAAATCTGACATTAACATGTTGCTAAGATACAAAAAATTCACAGCCCAAACAAACATTTGGTCCAGTATTCTGTTAATAGCCAGATTTAATGACACTTTTTGTTTTCGAATAAAACAACCAAATCAACATTACTCTGGATCAGTCTTCTTGTTAGAACTGATGCAATGCACTGTGGGACGTACACCTGCTGTCTTACAATGCCTGTAAATGCTGTTGTAGTCAGCTCACTGAGGTTTGGAACAGAGCTCCAGTGTTTGTGTGTATGAAACACACACCTGCTGTGTGAGAAGGTGTTTTTCTGACTCGAGAGCGTGGCGGTGCTGAAGTCTTTTGTAACGGCAGGACTGAGCATACCCTCGGTTCTTCAGTGTCCGTCTCTTCTGTTTCAAACGGACCACCTCATCTTTGCTCACCCCACGCAAATGTCTGTTCAGTTCTCGCACGGACAGATTTACCAGCTGCTCATCAGAAAAACGCTCGTCCACCCCACACTGACAGAGAGAGAGAGAGAGTGCAAAAGATGAGAGATGGAAAACACTGCTGCACACACTCATAAAATCTGATCTGATTCATCAAACATTCAAAGAAGGCAAATTTCCTAAACAGTGCAAAAATATGAATGCATTAGTATTAGTTATACAGTCAGCACAATTCTGATTTACAGAAATATATCTTTTATAAATTAAGCTGAATGAAATTAGCAAGTGTTTCATTTATTGTTTGAAGCACAAACTCAGTAACTTTTGTTAGATTAATTTAAGCATATATTTGTCAAGAAGGTAAGTAATATATTATAAAATCTTTTTAGTATTCAGTAAGTCTTAGTATTAAATGTAATGCCATTTAAATTTTGTTTTTGTTTAATTTGTTACTGTAAATCAATACAAAATGGGATTTTCAGAATGCATTGGAGCATATAGGTTGCAATTAAATCATTAAGTAAATGATATTTATTCACAGCCCAAATAAAGAATCAGTATGAAATGATTTAAGGAAGGTTGTGTGTATTGTTGCTGTATTTTGTGCGTATCTTTGTGCATATAATCTGACGTAGTGTAAGTGACAGTGATCAGGATTACATCACAATAATAGCAGATATTATCATAATCTCATAGCTCTGTTCCACATTTAGACAGACACCCAGCAGACACCTCCAGCAACATGTGCTACAATATAATCACAACCCCATCACAGCCCACACAAGTAAACACTCTGCTACCAGCAATACAGAGATGATTCCTGTTGGAGACAACACAAACTACATGCTTAAAATAAAAGGTTCTTCCCAGTGATGCCATAGAAGAACCTTTTTCCCAGTGAACCATTTAAAGATTCTTAAAAGAGCCATTTCCTTCTGTCAGAGAACTGTCTTCCACTGCAAAGAACCTTCTGGGAAACACTACAGATGTTGAAGATTCTTTATGGAACTATCTTCCAAAAATAGTTCTTCTATGACATTGTGAAGCAATTTTTTAAGAGCCTTTTTTAAGAGTGAACTCTTAGTTGAGTTGCAGTAGATGCAGAACCCATCACCTGCCCTTCAGTTTGTGAAATCTATTCAGATATTCCAATGAAACTTAATCAAATGGAGAACTGAAGAAAAGGAAAAGCTCAAAGCTGTTCTATACTTTGTTGGTGCAGTGTACTGTAGGTTACATGGGCAACATGATGTACCTGACTGACTGGCAAATGATGATGATGATGATAATGGCCATGCATTGGATGATGTGAGTGATGAAGGTGGCTCTGAGGACTGAGGGATTGTGGATAGGGACTGGCCGCCGTGTTGATGTTGGGAAGTGATGGGGTGGTGGAGGAAATGAGCAGCATTGGGCGATGACACATGTCTGATGGTTTATTAAGAATAACATCAGTGCTGTTGTCACTGCTGGAGTCCATGTGACTGCTGCCCGAACTCTGAGACAAAACTGGAAACTAACAGTTAAAGACAGACAGAGACAGACAGAAATTACATTACAAAGAGGTTACGTTGACATTAACATCACACTTTAAAACTGCAATCCATAACTTTTATTTGGATTAAAACAACAAAAATCAGTTATTGAGCAAGTACATAACCATAACATTGTTTAAATCGCTCGTCTTACTCCAATTCACAATGGTAAGTTTATAATGAATATTTTGAGCTGTCAGGTCTGATTTCAATGTATTAATTAACAATAGTTCTTAAGACACCTGCCTTGTGCACAGGTACATATTCTCCTCAGCATGTAATTTTAAATAAAAAGTTTCAAAATGAACAATTTCAAAAAGTTCAGGTCATACCTGGGAGGTCACAGCCACTGCGGCAGAGTTCAAAAGGGCTTCCACTGCATCCTCGCATCCCAGAAATCCTCCTCGCTCCCGGTCCCCTCGCTCCGGCACACCTCCGAGAGCTCCCAGCAGAGACGCAGCACCTCCGGGCTCCCCACCCAGCTGCTGCTGCAGGGCAGCTAACCAGAGCAGGTCCTCTAGAGAGGTGGGGTTTGAACAGGACATGGGGCCCCCAATGGCAGAGCTGCCGTCCGGGTTCCCGTGAGAACTTGGGCTCTGGCCTGACATGTATCCTGTGGACACAGATAAAGGAAAAGAGAGAGAGGAGGAAGATGAGGATGCGGACAGGGGTGGAGGTCCATCACTGAGCGTCGGTGATGGAGGAAGTGAGGTGTAGGGGCTGGAGCTGAGGCTAGAGTCAGGTGGAGGGCGAGGAGCATATGGAGAACCGGTCGTCTGATGAAGGTCTGTTTTTGGATACAGGCAGGATGAAGAAGGTGGGGGTGTGTCAGGCTTCACTTCAAACTTCAGCAGGTCAAAGTCATTGAGATACTCCATGGCCAGAGGACTTGGGGGGAGAGTTGCCAATGGCAGAGATGAAGATGACATTGTTGTGTCAAAAGCAGACACAGGAGCTGTTGTTCTCTCGTTTAGTTTTTATAAGGCACACAGAAACAGTGCAGAGAAACGTCCCCTCCCAGATCTCTGATTGGCCAAAACCAACAATGTCTCTTTTGCTATGACTCGTTATTGTTTCTTTGTGTTGGGGTTTCCTATTATCATCTGAAATTAAAATACAGAAAAAACAGTAAGCAGACAGCAAGTAGAAAAGGGTCATGTTTTCTCTAGAAACACTTTCCTAAATGATACTAAGTTAGTGACCAGATCCAGTCTCAAACCAAGAACCCCAGGGGTATGGACACATGGGAGGTGCCCACTCATGTATGGGCACCACTCATGTAACTCAATAATGTTAAAAAGAACAGTAATTCAAAAATATGTAATTTATTTCATATGAAAGTATTAAAATATTAAAAGTATTAAAATAGTCAAAACTCTTCAGAACTATTAATTTCAAAACTATTAAGCTTTGTTTGATTCTTTTTGGGAAACAGCCTTCTCTGCCGAATTTTAAACAGAATTACAAAATGAATACCAAAATAACAAATCCATTTTGACATTTACAATTCAATTTATAGTTAAAGACACATTTCTTCAAATAACTATTAACACATGATATGAATCACCATTGGAACCCAAAACATAATTTACTATAAAACATTTAAACGATTCAAAGAAACAGGGTGTCTTAGCCTTTCTCTCTGATTTGCCATAAAATAAACATTTACACCAAAACAAAATCATAACAGCAATCACGTTCATTTGAACATTTCTGGAATTTCAGGACATTGAGGACACAACAAATGTTTTATTATAAATTGTTTCTTTGTGATATGCAGGTTAAAATCAGTGTCAGATTAATGAAAGATGTCAGTCTAATCTGTCATCGTAATGCAGTCATTTGCTGGACGACTGCGCCTCATGAATTCACAAACATAATTTAACACATTCAGAGATCTCATAAATGTTATCAGCCAAACACTAATGAATGCTGAATCTGCAGTGAATGAGACTTTAATATCTCTAGATTCAAACCAGCAGCATCCATCAGTGTACAATTACCCAGTTGTATATTATACAATATTACTTTTTTAAAATGAAACACAAACCAGTAAAGACACCAGACTGACTGAAAAAGGTTTAAACTTACATTCCACATGCTGAAACTGAAATGACTTTTAAAAGCATAAAAATCAGTCATTCTCAGTCAAAACTAGACATGTACGTACATTACCAGTGTATACAGAGCCAAAGAAAAGCTACTAACAATGTACAAATCCAAATATGAAAATAACATGATAACTGATCATTCACTGAGCAGCTGAACAGCAGCACTGTGAAAGTCAGTCATTATATGCATGTTAAACCCCTTCAGATTAACATTACAATGATTATTTTAAATTATTTCTGAGAGATCGGTCTAATATTGAAACAAGGAAATAATTCAAGAGAAGGCAGACATAGAAATGAAGGATTTGAGAGTAGAATAAGATCAGAAAGAGTGTTGCTATGAAACTAATTTTAGAGAGCGAGAGAGAGATAGCATTGCTGAAAGATTTGCTGAATGCTTATTTTTCTTACCTTGTGTTCACACATCCAGTTACTGACTGACATTGATTCCTGTCATATGTGAGTATATCATTGTGTGTGTGTGTGTGTGTGTGTGTGAGCCACTTTGGAGCTGATTGTCACTAACACCCCCAACCCCTAAATCTCATCCACCCCCCCATCCACCCCCCACCCCCCGAACAAGCCACAGGATTCATTCTGCACATGAATTAATGTCCAAGAAGCACATTATTGTTTGATTTTATCTGTAAAGTTCATGACGGTCTCTCTGGGTTTTAACAGCCAACAGTTTCATTAAATCCTAAACATTTAAAGAAAAATCAAATCCATAAAAAAGCAGCATATTTACATTAGAGATTAGTACTCAAATGTATAGGCTATGTGCCCCACAGCTATATACACAGGTCATCTACAACAGATGTGTTGTGACATGGTGGAGTAAACAGGCTTGATCAGCTGTGAATATTCTCAGTCATTACATACTGCCACCTAGTGTCTGATCCATCAGTGATCAAACCTCAGTGTTCACAGTCAACACAAAAACTCCACAGAAACTGCAGCACAGGCCTGACAATTCTCCACGAATCATCTCACAAAAGAGCAAGAACAAAGATATGTGAACAAACGTGCAATCAATATACACCACTGGCAGTACTTGAATCACTAGAAGCAGTGAAGTCCTGCCACAGATATCTTGTGTTGAATCTCTGGTGTCACAGTGCTGTCAGGATGCAGGTGTACTGAAGTACAGACAGTTCTGTGTGTTTTTCATCCAGATCCCCTTAATGATGCTAGAGGAACTCATCAATGCCACTGAAGTTAAAATGCAATACAAAAGCACAACCAGACTGGTGCATCTAATTTAACAACAACTACCATTAGAAATCCTGCACACATACATACTCAGTTTTTCAAAATGTGATCAATCATTTGGAGTTGAACAGAAAATGCCAAACTAGCACTTTTAATGATCCCTACAGGCTAAATGTGTTAATCTGGAGTTCCTAATAGTGTCTCAATGAGGAATCAGTGTTGTAATAATGTCTGATTATATTAAATCTGATTTAAATAGTGGGAATAATACAGTGAGATATGTAATCCTTCTGCACACACACACACAATAACTGAGTTCACTTCTGTGCATTTATGTGAAAGGTTTTTTTCTTTTTAACTATAATTGAATGACCACAAAATGTACTCAGTTATTAGTAGATTAAAATAGTATAGATTCCAAACTAACAATATTATAACACTAATGATATTCAAAACACATTGGAGATATATTTGCCAAAGCCAAACTTCACAACAAGAAAAGCACAACTACTCGATATTTACCTTTATATCCGACCAACAAGTCATGATATCTTTCCTGTCCTGAAAAGACCCTCCGTTACCCCAACATGAGGTAACAGTAACTGAGGTCACAGTTTTAAAAGTGAGGGGAGGAGTGTAAAGTTTAAGGTCTGTGCACAAGAGAGACACTAGCAGAAGCTGAAGTCATGTGACAATTAAATTCTGATATTTTTAATATTTTCTATTGACAGCTGTTTCTGCAGACAGAAGGTCTGAATGAAACATTTAATACAACCATCAAAGTGAGCAGTAAGCCCCCCCACCTCTCTTCTTCCATCTGATCTGAAGATACATGTTCTAATCCACATTAACTCTGTCACAAGCTACAGATTAACCGTCTCATCCACCCGCTCGGCCTCCCTCTTACAGAGCACTGTGCTATTTCTGTATTGTGTTAAGATCTCTTACAATTATATTACATAGCAGATATTTCCGCATGTTTCTTGTGTGAGAATCAAACACATGACTGTGTTGTTAGTGGCTGCGCTTGCTGCTGTTGTCAGAACAGTTTGTTTGTTTGTTACAGTTCTCAAACTATTTAACAGAGTAACAGTTTGTAGATGTATCACAAATACCTTGAAAAAACGTTTATTTTGTGATGGTGATAAAATGAAACATTTAAAAATGAAAATAATTAAATTCTAAACATATTGAGAGGCATTTAGAAAAGCCAAAAATGGCATAACAGGACTGAGGATTTAAAATAACCCTTCAATGTTAGTATTCATTATTGTAAAATGGAAATTTTACTATTTAAAATAAAAACAACTGTAAATAACAATAACACAATGTATGCTAGTCTAAAACATATATATATATATATATATAACACACACCAGTCCATACCCAAATATAGGGTATGGACTCCCATGTTCCATACCCCTGGGTTCTTGGTTTGAACTATATATATATATATATATATATATATATATATATATATATATATATATATATATATAGAGTTTTACTAGGAATTTGAGTTTGGTTGGAGTTTGACTTTTTTTGACCGTTTAAGAAGTGTGAAATTTGCTACTCATTTACCTCTGACCAATAGGAAGTTTCCATTTGTGAGCTGTTTTATTATATCTGTATGTCTGTGTTCATAAGAATGTGTTTGTATATGAATCTGTTTCTGTATGGAACAGGCTGCAGGGTCTGTGTGGGATTATTGGGCTGCTCTGGATTAACAGACTGATTGTGCTGCAGTAATCTGGTGTCAGATTAGCAGATATGACTGCTTTGGTAAACTGTCTGTAATGTAAACGCAGGTCCCCGTGCAGAGTATTAGCACTCCTGCAGGAATAAACACGCCACTTTTCTCTGATACTTACTGCTCCTGTATGTGATATTCAGCTGATGCCAACAACTGATGCCAGTATGATGCTGAAAGTCTGCAGAAACTGCAGTTTTATATAAAACTGAACACAGTTGGGTTTCATGTGTGTTTTGGTTGGTCATAAATGAAACTGTAACACTCAAATATTCGGACACAGTGACAGAACTCACACAGGATGCTCGTGGCTGTGCGGGCAGGTTTAGTTTGGTTTGTCTGCTTAATTGGTCCGTTGGCCAGAGTTAATTAAACTCTGTCTGGTGACAATGTCTCAAACAGGCACACAAACACTGGAATTAACTCTAATCTGTACAGAGCAAAGCAGAAGAAAGAGCTACAGGACACAGACAGAAAGATGATGAGAAAAAGAGGGTTAGAGGACACAAGAGGAAGCAGTAAGAAATAAGAGGATTAATGTGGTAAATACATGATCTTACCTCCACGTCTGAAAAATGACACTAAATCTGTTAAACTCACTCACCCACTGACCCATCCCTCATCCAGCGCCTGTCTCTCTCTTACATGTTATTTTCCTGCAAGTATATAAGAGAAAAAGAGACAAAAACTAAGATTCTAAACAAGATTTTACAGTAATGTTTACAGTGGTGTAACACAATTAGAAAAGATTAACACCTGTCATTCTAGTTGCCTATAGCAAATACAATGCAATAAAATATTAAAATCAATTTATTAAAATCTAGCAGCGAAAACAAACATTATTTGTCAAACATTATGTCATTGGTGCACTGTGTCCATCACATCATTGCCTTCTCAACAGCCATGCAGGGATGTGTAACACTTCATTTTAAACATGCAAACCGGACTTGATAGTAAACCTATGACCATGGCATGTTTCACCAGCAGGGGTCACTAAAAGCACATCTCACTGAAAATGGCGGTGTAGCAGTGCTGCATATCTCACATAAGGAGACTCCACTACAAACTGCTCAGCACACAATAGAACCAAAAAGGAGGAAAGCGAAGAGGGTGTTGATGATCCTCACCAGCAGGTGGTGTCAGCGAGTGTTGATGTTCCTCACCAGCAGGTGACGTCAGCGAGTGTTGATGTTCCTCACCAGCAGGTGACGTCAGCGAGTGTTGATGTTCCTCACCAGCAGGTGACGTCAACGAGTGTTGATGTTCCTCACCAGCAGGTGACGTCAACGAGTGTTGATGTTCCTCACCAGCAGGTGGCGTCAGCGGGTGTTGATGTTCCTCACCAGCAGGTGACGTCAACGAGTGTTGATGTTCCTCACCAGCAGGTGGCGTCAGCGGGTGTTGATGATCCTCACCAGCAGGTGGTGTCAGCGAGTGTTGATGTTCCTCGCCAGCAGGTGGCGTCAGTGGGTGTTGATGTTTCTCACCAGCAGGTGCCGTCAGCGGGTGTTGATGTTCCTCACCAGCAGGTGGTGTCAGCGGGTGTTGATGATCCTCACCAGCATGCGTCGCGGTGTTGATATCCTCACCAGCAGGTGGTGTCAGCGAGTGTTGATGTTCCTCACCAGCAGGTGACGCCAGCGAGTGTTGATGTTCCTCACCAGCAGTGACGTCAGCGAGTGTTGATGTTCCTCACCAGCAGGTGACGTCAGCGAGTGTTGATGTTCCTCACCAGCAGGTGACGTCAACGAGTGTTGATGTTCCTCACCAGCAGGTGGCGTCAGCGGGTGTTGATGATCCTCACCAGCAGGTGGTGTCAGCGAGTGTTGATGTTCCTCACCAGCAGGTGGCGTCAGTGGGTGTTGATGTTTCTCACCAGCAGGTGCCGTCAGCGGGTGTTGATGTTCCTCACCAGCAGGTGGTGTCAGCGGGTGTTGATGATCCTCACCAGCAGGTGGCGTCAGCGGGTGTTGATGTTTCTCACCAGCAGGTGACGTCAGCGGGTGTTGATGATCCTCACCAGCAGGTGGTGTCAGCGAGTGTTGATGTTCCTCACCAGCAGGTGACGTCAGCGAGTGTTGATGTTCCTCACCAGCAGGTGACGTCAGCGAGTGTTGATGTTCCTCACCAGCAGGTGGCGTCAGCGAGTGTTGATGTTCCTCACCAGCAGGTGACGTCAACGAGTGTTGATGTTCCTCACCAGCAGGTGGCGTCAGCGGGTGTTGATGATCCTCACCAGCAGGTGGTGTCAGCGAGTGTTGATGTTCCTCACCAGCAGGTGGCGTCAGTGGGTGTTGATGTTTCTCACCAGCAGGTGCCGTCAGCGGGTGTTGATGTTCCTCACCAGCAGGTGGTGTCAGCGGGTGTTGATGATCACATAGTGGCGTCAGCGGGTGTTGATGTTTCTCACCAGCAGGTGACGTCAGCGGGTGTTGATGATCCTCACCAGCAGGTGGTGTCAGCGAGTGTTGATGTTCCTCACCAGCAGGTGACGTCAGCGAGTGTTGATGTTCCTCACCAGCAGGGCCGACAGCGGGTGTTGATGTTCCTCACCAGCAGGTGCCATCAGCGGGTGTTGATGTTTCTCACCAGCAGGTGCCGTCAGTGGGTGTTGATGTTTCTCACCAGCAGGTGCCGTCAGCGGGTGTTGATGTTCCTCACCAGCAGGTGACGTCAGCGGGTGTTGATGTTCCTCACCAGCAGGTGCCGTCAGCGGGTGTTGATGTCCCTCACCAGCAGGTGACGTCAGCGGGTGTTGATGATCCTCACCAGCAGGTGACGTCAGCGGGTGTTGATGATCCTCACCAGCAGGTGGTGTCAGCGGGTGTTGATGTTCCTCACCAGCAGGTGACGTCAGCGGGTGTTGATGTTCCTCACCAGCAGGTGGCGTCAGCGGGTGTTGATGTTCCTCACCAGCAGGTGGCGTCAGAGGGTGTTGATGTTCCTCACCAGCAGGTGCCGTCAGCGGGTGTTGATGTTCCTCACCAGCAGGTGACGCCAGCGGTGTTGATGATCCTCACCAGCAGGTGCCGTCAGCGGGTGTTGATGATCCTCACCAGCAGGTGGCGTCAGCGGGTGATATTCCTCACCAGCAGGTGGCGTCAGCGGGTGTTGATGATCCTCACCAGCAGGTGACGTCAGCGGGTGTTGATGTTCCTCACCAGCAGGTGACGTCAGCGGGTGTTGATGTTCCTCACCAGCAGGGTCGGGTGTTGATGATCCTCACCAGCAGGTGACGTCAGCGAGTGTTGATGTTCCTCACCAGCAGGTGACGTCAGCGGGTGTTGATGATCCTCACCAGCAGGTGACGTCAGCGGGTGTTGATGTTACAGCGGGTGTTATGATCCTCACCAGCAGGTGGCGTCAGCGGGTGTTGATGTTCCTCACCAGCAGGTGACGTCAGCGGGTGTTGATGTTCCTCACCAGCAGGTGGCGTCAGCGGGTGTTGATGTTCCTCACCAGCAGGTGGCGTCAGCGGGTGTTGATGTTCCTCACCAGCAGGTGACGTCAGCGGGTGTTGATGTTCCTCACCAGCAGGTGACGTCAGCGGGTGTTGATGTTCCTCACCAGCAGGTGACGTCAGCGGGTGTTGATGTTCCTCACCAGCAGGTGACGTCAGCGGGTGTTGATGTTCCTCACCAGCAGGTGACGTCAGCGGGTGTTGATGTTCCTCACCAGCAGGTGGCGTCAGCGGGTGTTGATGTTCCTCACCAGCAGGTGGCGTCAGCGGGTGTTGATGATCCTCACCAGCAGGTGGCGTCAGTGGGTGTTGATGATCCTCACCACCTGATATTACAGGTATTAATATTTAACTCTTGGCACAGGTTGGCAGTAAAATGTTCATAAAACAGTGACTCCACCTCTTTTAAGCCCAGATATTCTTAAGATGCCTCTTACATTGTCTGTTTATTACCTGCTGTACACGTGTGGAAGTGAGATTGAGATTCTGACTTTCTGTAACATGTTGTAGAGTTTGTGTGCATTCAGCAGCTCTGCAGGTCTGGAAGAACGATGCTTCAGCATCTCCCACCTTTCCGTTTACCTGTGGAAAGAGGCAGAGCTTCAGGTTAATCATTCATACACATCAAGCCGACTTCTTTTCCCAGGAACACTCTCAGCTAGAAGACAGTGTAGAGCACTCAGGTGGGTTTAAATAATAAATAAAAGTGATTTCATTCCACTTAGTAAAGATAAAAAACGTAGGTTGTACAAATTGCTGTCTATATTGCTGTTTGTAGGACACCTGCAGAGGCTTTTACTTTGTCTTCTGTTGAATGTATCTCAATATTGACTCATGAAGGAACAGAGAAATCTTCTTTAAAGACTTTTCATACCTGCACAGGTAGGAAACATCCTGCTCTCCATCATTTCACTTTTCAACTGTGTCCAAATCATTTTCCTTTAGCAAGCAGTAACGGACAGTATGAGGGCTTCAGTTTCAGTCATAAAGTGTTCAGCACAAAGGGTAATAAGGCCAGGTAATCATTTCCTGGAGAGGTTAACACAGGATAAAGCTGCTGTTACACTCACCGCTGCTCACATGAAATACATGCCATTTGAATAGAAGTCATTTGTGCTTTTACTTGTAACGGCCCCACACAGCCAGATATTTCACAAGTAGCATGAAGTCTGATCCAGTTCACAGCTTATTTTAGCCCATTCAGGACAGTTCTGATATAAAAAGCGACCAGTCACAGTTTGATATGTAAAGTTTAGGGACAAGTTAATCTGAAGGCAATAAAGCTTTGCCGTTTTATTACCATATGTTAATATATTTGACAAGTCAAGCCACTTTTTAAGTAAATTTTAAACACATACTTATTCAAAATATCCACATCTACAAATGGGATACTAATCTTGTGTTTATTTGATCACTTCAATTTGTTTTATAAGAATGTTCATGCTTGTAGTAAATGATTGGTGTATGTCTTGAAACTATCATTTTAGTTAGCTTATATGCCCATTGTGATTGAAGCAGTGAATATGTAGATCTGCTTTGATTCATCTTTTCAAGAATATTAATAGTTTTTACCTCTGGGGTTCTTTAGGCTTGGCCTACCCTGCTAAAGTATATAGACCTCTCAGAACTAAGATCAAAATGTTATGGTCACAACATTATAAAATTAATTTTGCACCTAAATAATTGCATATATTGAATATATTATTTCTACTGATGTATTATTGTATTTAAGTATTTTGAGGCTGTCGGTTATAACTCAAGGTAATTTAGTTAAAGCTGTAACTTTGTTTTGATGTTGTCAGTGTTGGATAATAACTGTTATCAGTGTGGTGTGTGAGAGCTCTATTCATTGTAAGGTTTTGTTAGCGTGTTGCTGCTCTGGTGAAGCTGAAACTGACCAATGGAAGGCCAGCTTAAGGAAATCCAACAGATGTTGGAAAAACAGTGCCAGCTCAACAAAGAGCTTCAGAACCAGAACCTGGACCTGAGTAAGACCACAACATCACATTCTTGAATATCATGACAGATGATGGACACATCACCACTGTTAACTCCAGTGAAGTGAATGAGAGGGCATGATGATGAAGAAAAATGCTCAACCTCTCACAAGAGCATCACTGTTTTCTCTGTAAAATCCTAAACCTTCAGTGACTGTTTTTGTGATGTTGTCAGTGACTCTGAGGTGTCCTTATTTAAATATTATTTCCTCATTACAGAAAGACAGCTGGAGCTGAAAGAGAAACAAGTAAAAAAGCTGCAGGGCCGAGTACAAGAGTTTGGTAAGACAGTTTAATCTTTATATATTTATTTCTCATACCCGCTTATCCTCTGTAGGGTTGTGGAAGGGCTGGAAACATGGCCACAAACAGGGTACACCATACCCGTGCACAGATAGGCTATACCTTCTATATATATATATATATGTGTGTGTGTGTGTATATATATGAATGCGTTTGCTTAAAGCAAGGACATGTAATTGTTAATTCATTCATTAAAGATAAATAAGAAGATAAATTTTCTTTTATCTTTCGAGATAAAGGAGTTTCCTGGACTATGAACAATTACTGTAGCTTGAACTTTTGAACTTTCAGTGTCTTTATTAGAAAATAAAGCTGCTAAACATCTCACTGAGCTTCAGCAGTGTTCTGATGTCGGCCAGATGAAGACGTCTGTTCAGTGCATTACTCAATACATTCCTTCTGAACAAACATAATAATTCCACAGCGTTAAAAAGTTCAGTCAGTCAGTTATTTCTTAATTCGTTCCCTTCTCATTGTTAGTTAAATAACAGCTACAGTGATTGTATCTTTCAGGTGTAGTAATGGCTGTTCAGGGTCCCACTCTCCTCACATCAGAGGACCAAATAAAAGCCAGTGGCTTTAAATAGCTGCTTTTGGACTGAGGATGTTTTGAGTTCTGAAACTGTTACAGTCTAATGGGAAGTGTAATAAAAAGACAAAATATTCATCAACAATCATCAGAAATATTACTGTTAACACAAAACACACTAGAATCTATAGTGCTATATTTAGTTTAGTGGTATTTATAAATGCTTTATATAGACTCATTTGTAATAACTATTTGTCAGATGATCCATTTCAACAGAACAGTAATGAGGTGTCAGAAGTCAGACAGAGTCGGGTGGCTGTTGTTGCCCCAGAGACTGTCCCAGAAGAGCTGGAAATCACCACCAGCAGTGTGAAAAAATCCCCCAGGTTACTTTTGATACCACTCTTTATTAAGAACCTGCTGACAAATCTAAACAAGCTTGAGTTTGCATTCACCAGTCTCAAAATAACTGGTCAATAAATGAGTGCGTTTGTGTACTTTTTACTAACTCCAGCAATCTCTGATTGTAACATTGATTAATATACCTCTGTTTTACCTTCACGCTTTCATTCTCAGTTTGTTTAAGCTGTAGAATTGTATGTCTATTTCACAGTGAGACTGCTCAGATCATCACAGCCATTGCTAAGAGTGACTTCCTCAGCCGTCTGGATGAGGAGCAGATCAACATGATGGTGGAGCTGATGAAAGTTCAGGACTGCTCTCCTGGCGATGACATCATCACTGAAGGCACAGAGGGAGACAGCATGTACATTGTTGCTGGTGTGTACAGTACAGTCTGTTGTAAGAGTTAGAGCTGGATCCCTCAGTCTCTCAGACAATACTCTTAAATATCTTAAAAAATCTCAAAATGATCAGAGACTCTTCTTACTGACCAGTTCTTCTTTGGAAATATTAATTGTAGCAGCCAGTTGCATAAAGGCAACCAATTAGTTTGGAACGTGTCCTACTATAAATGGGCGACGTGTCTGCTGAAGCAGAGACTGATGTGTACTGCATGTAAAACCCTGTGAATTTTGGGTGGGGAGGAGAGCATGTGAGTACAGTCTGTAAGGAATAATTGGTTCATTTTAACTCCAGTGGGGGAGCTGAGGGTAATGCAGGCTGGGCGAGACCTGCGAACTTTGACCTCTGGTGATGTGTTTGGGGAGCTGGCCATTCTATACAACTGTAAACGCACAGCATCTGTCAAAGGTCAGTTACCAGATTGATCCCAGTCTGTGATTTGGTCGCCCTCTGCTGGTGTAGTGAGTGAGTGTGTGGATGTGGTTTTGACCTACAGCTGTCACGGCCGTCAAACTGTGGTGTATTGAGAGACAAACATACAGGACCATCATGACCAACAAATCCAAGAAGAAACGACACCAACTCATGGGCTTCCTGAAGACGTAAGACCTACTGACACTTTATTAAAACCTGTATATGTAAAACATTATAAAGGGATAGTTTATAATGATAATGAACATCATTTACTCACACTCATGTCATTCCAAACCTGTTTTGGACGTTGAACGATTTTGCTTCTGAGAAACACAAAAGAAGATATTTTGAAGGACGTTGGTAACCAAACCACAGTGGCACCCATTGACTTTTATTGTATGGCCATAAAACCACTGAGACATTTCTCAAAATATCTTTGTGTTCCACAGAAAATCATGGTTTGGAATGACATGAAAGTGAGTAAATGATGGAAAAATGTTTTTTGGTATGAACTATCCCATGACCTAAAGAGGTCATGATGTGGGTTTTAAATATACCTATGTGTTCCTGTTGCTCAGTTGGTAGAGCAGTGTGTTAGTAGTGCTAGTGGCTAGGGGTTTGATTCCCAAGGAGCACATGTACTGACAAAATGTTTAACTTGATTGTACTATAAGTCACTTTGGATAAAAGCATCTTATTTGTGAAGAGGTCCACTTAAAATGTTAGTAAAGATTTTTGCTGAGAAAGAATCTTAGTTGTAGTTTAATTTAATTTTAGTACTACACATGACCACTGTCCACCTTCTCTCTGACTCCCTAGTTTAAGGGTTTTGTTTTGGTGAAACTTTTGAAGACCTCAGTATAAACGGCCATTGTTAGGGTTGACTAACATCTTTGCATAGGAGCTAAATTTCAACACTTCCACTATGACATGTACATATGAACATTTATTCTGAGCTGTTAGTCCATAACACAAGAGCTCCACTTCCCATTTGCCCACTGCCGCTCTCTGGTGCTCGGATCCCAGTGATGATTTCTGCTCATCTTTTAGGCTGTTTAAAGCTAGCAACTGCGTCTATTTATGTCATTCGGACAAAAAGTCATAGTGGTGTCAAATAAATAAAGAACTGAAAATTGCATATGCAGTTTAAAGCTCCCAGACTTCTGTACTTTGAATGCAAATATTTGTTTCGTTTTTCTACGAGTGTTCAGCTCTGTTTATAGATTCACAGATTACTGAGGCTCAGTGCTGGACTGAGGAGTTCTGTGTACTTGTTTCCATCAGAGCTCAAACTCTGAAGGCCCTGAATGACATGCAACTGTCCAAGATCATCGACTCCATGGAGGAGGTCAGTGGGATGTTTTTTGCTCAATGAAAGCACATAAATAAAATAAAAATGGTTAAAGTGAATCTGGAAAAGAAGAAAACAAATGTTCTTTAAGACCAATGCAGGACCTACATAAGACTCTTTCCTTTTTATTTGTTTTTAACCCCCTTAAGGTTAAGTTTCAGAAGAATGAGGTTATTGTCCGAGAAGGAACAGAGGGAAATACTTTTTACATCATTCTGAAAGGAGAGGTAAGACAAATACATCCCAGCATCACTGAACTGCTTGTGTTGACTTGCCTTTAACTTGTGTTTTTAAAAGCACAACGTATGAATCAGCAGTGTGTGTGTATTTAATAGACATTTGATCAAAATCAGTGTTTGTGAGCACTGTGGTACAGAAACCTCGACTTCTTTTAGCTTGAAGTACATTAATCAAACTCTTCTCAACTGTATTATGACAGATATTAAACAATTATACAATTGTTTAGATATCATATTTAAACATTTACAATTTGTATAAACAGGGCAGAAATGGGTGCTTTCAATACTGTCATACATTATACATTTTTTTACAAAATGCAAAACTGGAAATAGTTCATTGAAAAATCAGATTTCATAAAAATGTTGTTTTGATTTTACAAGTAAATTTGTGTAGACCTTTAGTGGCTTAGAGGAAATCAGAGAAATAAATGTCTTCCTTTAAGAAAGAGAAAATCAGACCCTTCTTTGAATATCACTTACATTTTTATATTTATGAGAAAAAAGCAATCAATTACTAATAACACTAACAGAATAATACACAAGAGTTCTTACTTTGTGATACTGAGTATTTTCAGTGGTGATTTTTATGACAATGGCCCCAAAGTTTTGGTATCTCAGCAGGATGTTTTCTAACGATAACTTATGATAACTGTGCCAAGGGCTTAGATTATAAAAACTGGAAAGCATTTCATCAACAACAGAACAGCTAACATTAGCGTGGTTATCTGACATTATTATCATAATAATCAACAATCATATGTACTTTACTGAAGCATTCACTGCAACTCATCCTATGACTTCTGATCCTTAAACTTCTGATCCAGAATTCGTCCTGACTTTATTTTCCATCAGGTGTTAGTGACGAAAAGAGTGAACGGACAGCAGAAGATCATCCGTCAGATGGGAGAGGGGGAACACTTTGGAGAACTGGCTCTGATACGGTAACCATGGTCACTGTTACTTCACAACCTGAAATGAGCTTCATTCATTAGCAGCAAAATATCAGCTAAACTGTAAAAATTCAAAACAGGGACTCATTTTAATTACTAATCACCTTTTAGATGTTTTCAAGATACAATTTTCAAAAACTATTTCTAACAGACACCTCTGTTAATGAATCTTCAGAAACAGTTCAGAATTAAAATCTGAATGTTGACCGGATCTTTAATCTAAAGACCAGATTCTGTTTAATCCAGAGAGATCCTCAGAACAGCCACATGTACAGCTGTGGGGCCCGTCACCTGCTTCTCCATTGATAAAGAGTGAGTGTCATTCACTGCTGTGGACAGTATTGTTTCTGTTGGATTGATTTAGGATTAGTCTGCGATACACTGTCTTTATTTCCTCGCAGGGTTTTTGAAGAGACCATTCCTGTGGAGAGCCTGGAGCTTCATGACGAGTGAGATGTTTCTCAGTATTAATCACAGAATAATCACTGATCTGCTTTACAGAGTTGTAATTACTGAACTTGGACAAATCAAGAGTGAAATAAGAGTGACTTGTGGAAATATTAGCCATTTACATTTTTGCCTCTAGCTGAGATCATCAGAAAGGTGGGGTGGGGGTGTGGCAATTTACTTTGAGGAAAAACTTGATGTTTCAAATGACTGTGAGACCTGCCCTCCTCCACCACCCTCCAGAGAACCAACAGTGAATTGAGTGAATTCTTAGAGTGGATGAAGATATTGTCAAGGTCGACTGTGTACCCATGGTGAGGTGCTCAATGTGTTTTTCTTATATTGATGGAGACAATTTACCATTGAGGACATTTGAGATCTGGAAAGATGAATCTGCTCTCATCATTACACTCCACCTACTCATGCACTCATGCACAAGAATGTGTGGGTTCCCAGATACAACTGACCCAGCTGAAGCCCTCTCAGATGTCCAGAGGCCTCAGAGCTGCTGGGAAATGACCTCTACTAGTTACTAATAATGGATACAAACAAGGAGCAAATACTGCAAAATGTGTAGACCAGCTGAGCTTGAATAATTTAAATATTTTCATTGATTGGGTGTGTTGTGTTTTCCTCTTTCACTTAGTGTTTATTTGGCCATTATTGTCCCCATCATCTTATATTGTGCATTATATTCTAAAGCAAAACTCATTCATTTCATTTTATTACAGTGTCTGCTTCATTAGGTTTTGCAAACCTAACAAACTTTTTTCATAATTGCTTTTGTAGTTCAGACCTCTTAGAGGATGTTGAAAAGCCAGAGAAAGTGGGGTAAGATACTTCATTATCATTTCTTAAAGCAGTTTTACATAAAATAATGTCCTATTTTAGTCTCATAGAATCTCAACATCAATTACAAACTTAACTTTGGGGAATAAGATTTTTCTGTCTGTCATGTCCAATATTGGTGTATTTGTTTAATATTATGTGTAACATTCTATAGTATGTGCAATATTTTCATACTATGCTTCTGTATCTAATGTGATATAAATCTTGCAGGATTTTGTCTGCCTGGTCTCTACACCTAAATATAGTCTTCAGATAAGTTATAATTCATTTCTAAATTAATTATATATAGTGTATGCTGCTCCCCTCAGGCTTCAAACATCTCTGAGGCTGAAGGATCTGGTGCCAGTTCTGTACCAGGAGGGACGTTACCAGGGAGAGCCCGTCACTCTTGGAGTGGGGGGGTTTGGACGGGTGGAGCTGGTATGATGGAAATACATGAAGGATTTTATGAGGGATTTTAGTGTTGTTTGGATCTGAATTCAGAGTTTACACTTTTTTCTACCAAACTAAAGTTCATCTGATTTGATCTTGTCACAGCAGTTACTCATTGAGTTTGATGTACTAGGTAACTACCCTGCAGCACAGGAAGTATTTTGCCATGAAGAAGGTCAGTAAAAAGCACATTGTTGCCAAGCGGCAGGAAGGTCACGTTCTCCTAGAGAAGAGAATTCTCCAGGCCGTCCGCTGTGACTTCATTGTCAGGTTTGTGATGTTTCTGGACAGTGCTCGAGTCTGTCCTGCTCTGTTCCATCAGTCAGACAACCTTTGACCTTTCACATTTAAACCTGATCTCTCTGTTCCTCTTCAGGCTGCATGCCGCCTTCAAAGACTCTCGCTACATTTATATGATCATGGAGTTTTGCTCTGGAGGTGAAATCTGGACCAAGCTGAAGGAAGCGTAAGATACAAATTCATTTTAAACAAACCCTCAACCCTAAATGTGAACACTGGGCGAGCTGTACTCACATTTTCTTCTTAAAATAAAATCCAGTCCATTTTGCTGCTTGTAAATGGAACAATATGTTAAATAATGCTGCAACATTCACTGCTGTTTGAAAGTAACATCACACTCTGTAATGAGTGTTATTTGAATGTGGGCATGTTTTGATATGTGTTTCTGCTGGCGTGTCTCAGAGGACGCTTTGAGGAGAATACAGCTGTGTTTGTGACAGCATGTGTGGTTGAAGCATATGCTTACCTTCATAAGAAAGGGATTCTGTATCGAGACCTGAAACCAGAAAACCTGATGTTGGACTCCAAAGGATACGTCAAACTGGTAAAATACATACAGATCTGCCCTGTAGAAATCTGTCTGAAAGTCTGTTTTTATTAATATTGCTCTAAAGTTCATAAATAAATAAAACAAAATAAATATGAAACAACACGTTGTCTTGGTTCTTAATATTACGGCTGTCTGTTTGAGCTTCAACATTCTGCAAAATTTTTTAACTTCTACTGAAACACACTTGTTGACCAATGAGATTTTCAGACAGGCCAGTTTTGCTATCAGAAATCCTGTGCACTGTACTGCATTTACAGTAGCATGTTTTCTTTAGTATGTAAGTGCCCTTAGTCCTTTAAACAGTTACGGTTTATTTCCATAACCATTTGTGAATTTCTTTTACCTGATGATACCTGTCTTCTTTTACCTGTCTCTGTCAGGTTGATTTTGGCTTTGCGAAAGAGCTTTCTCGAGGTGAGAAGACGTATTCATTCTGTGGCACTCCAGAGTACATGTCTCCTGAGATCATCCAGAACCAGGGTCATGACTTTGCTGCTGACTTCTGGTCACTTGGGGTTCTAGTCTATGAGCTACTTGTGGGCAGGTAAAAATTTACATGAACTAAACAAATTCTTTTCTTGTTTTCCCACATTCCTCCCTAACCAGCACACGCTGTGAGAGACTGAGACAGCGCCACACGCGTGCTGTTGCAGTTTATCAAATCTCTTTTAGGTTATGGTTCTAGACACCAAGTAATATATCTGGAGTTCTGAAAATTTGAAGTTATTTCATCAGTGGTTCTGTAGGCTTCTGATTACTGATAATATTATTGTTGATATTTTTCATTTGTGCTCTAGCCCACCTTTCTCCAGTTCAGAACCACAGAAGATCTATGCCAAGATTTTGGACGGTGTGCTGAATTTTCCTCCATATCTGGGAGAAGGGGCCAAATCTCTCATAAGTAAACTGTGCAGGTAATTGTTTTTCTGAATCTAATGAAAACTTTGGTTGTTACACTCTGTCATTGATCTTTATTTAGTGTCACAAATGTCAGTTTGTTCTCATCCTAAAGTAATGTGATTGATAAGTTATGATGAACTGTCTTCTGTGACATTATGTTCAGTCTGTGTTGTGTTGACATCATCAGGCCACGCCCTGGACAGAGACTGGGCAACACCAAAAATGGAATCAAAGATGTGCGACATCACAGGTGACCTGATGAACTTCTGTTTATATGAGTATGAGGCCAAGATCAGGGTCACGTGATAATGTACGTCACAGTACTGTATCGGCCAAGATCAGGCTCACGTGATAATGTACGTCACAGTACTGTATCGGCTAAGATCAGGGTCACGTGATAATGTACGTCACAGTACCGTATCGGCTAAGACCAGGCTCACGTGATAATGTACGTCACAGTACCGTATCGGCCAAGATCAGGCTCACGTGATAATGTACGTCACAGTACCGTATCGGCTAAGATCAGGGTCACGTGATAATGTACGTCACAGTACCGTATCGGCTAAGATCAGGCTCACGTGATAATGTACGTCACAGTACCGTATCGGCTAAGATCAGGCTCACGTGATAATGTACGTCACAGTACCGTATCGGCTAAGATCAGGGTCACGTGATAATGTACGTCACAGTACCGTATCGGCTAAGATCAGGCTCACGTGATAATGTACGTCACAGTACCGTATCGGCTAAGATCAGGGTCACGTGATAATGTACGTCACAGTACCGTATCGGCTAAGATCAGGGTCACGTGATAATGTACGTCACAGTACCGTATCGGCTAAGATCAGGGTCACGTGATAATGTACGTCACAGTACCGTCAGACTAAGAGAAATTTTTTAATCGGCTAAGATCAGGCTCACGTGATAATGTACGTCACAGTACCGTATCGGCTAAGATCAGGGTCACGTGATAATGTACGTCACAGTACCGTATCGGCTAAGATCAGGCTCACTTGATAATGTACGTCACAGTACCGTATCGGCTAAGATCAGGGTCACGTGATAATGTACGTCACAGTACCGTATCGGCTAAGATCAGGCTCACGTGATAATGTACGTCACAGTACCGTATCGGCTAAGATCAGGGTCACGTGATAATGTACGTCACAGTACCGTATCGGCTAAGATCAGGGTCACGTGATAATGTACGTCACAGTACCGTATCGGCTAAGATCAGGGTCACGTGATAATGCACGTCACAGTACTGTATCGGCTAAGATCAGGCTCACGTGATAATGTACGTCACAGTACTGTATCGGCTAAGATCAGGCTCACTTGATAATGTACGTCACAGTACCGTATCGGCTAAGATCAGGCTCACGTGATAATGTACGTCACAGTACCGTATCGGCTAAGATCAGGCTCACGTGATAATGTACGTCACAGTACTGTATCGGCTAAGATCAGGTGGAGGTATTGTGAAGTAATATGTTGTGTCAGGGCACTGTCATGTTGTCCCAGTATCTGATTTTTTCTGATTTGCCCTCAGTAAACAGCAGCTGTATTGAGTCCAGAAACATCTCTTATTTGATTCAACATGATAAATGATTCAGTTCTGTTTAGTGACGCCAGTGCCACAGAAATGACACACTTCCCATTTAAGATTTAGTTGCATATAATGAAATACATCACTAATAATAGTAGCAATTAACAAACAACAAATTCAATGTGTCAGTGGGTGTGTAGCAGATGTGATGTTTTTTATGATAGTATTTTCTGGTGTCATTTTTCATTTCAGATGGTTTAGCAGCATTAACTGGCATAAATTAAGGATGGGACAGCTAGAGGCACCAACCATCAGACTCATAAGAAAGGTGAAATTTACCTGTTATGTTCTGTAGTAAAACCATCTGATACACTGTGTGTGAAACACTGGGACAAAATGTTTCTAATGTATCTTTCATGTATCATGATTCAAAACACTGCATGTCTTTCTCCTTTAAATAAGCCTTTCAGTACAACAGTGAAATCTGCATGAAGAGTGTAATATTCCGGAAATGATGATATTCTGTAGTGGCATATTACATTTCTGTGTGTGGTGTAATAAATGGCTGTATGGACACATATTGTGTCTGACACAAAACAGCTGTATAAAACTTTGTTGTAACTCATCAGACTGCAGCCACACAAATACAAAACCTGTTAATGTTTCCACTCACACCTTTCAGACACTTTCTTACCAAGTCTGTATTGTTGTTCAGGGACCCTGCTACATAAACTTTGACCGTTTCCCCTATGATCTGACTCAGGCAGAGGAGGAATTCTCAGGCTGGGATCGGGATTTCTAAACAATCATCACAAGTTCTGGGCTCCCTAAAGCTCAGATCTACAGCTGTCATCCACAGTGTTTAATACTCCAATCTAAATATCTTAAAGGGGTCATGAGTCATTTTTATTTCATTATTTTCCCTGAGGTCCACCTGTAATCTCAGTAAAGGTTTTTGCACTGAAAGCAGTCGTAATTCAGTACTGAAGGAGTTTTTTCCAGCCTCTCTGATCATTTCCAGTAAGTGAAGCTGTTTGTTCTGAGGTTGCCGTTCATTGTGAATGTTCAGCATTATGATTGTCCGACATCTTTAAACAAGATGTGAATGAGGAACTGTGCAAATTCCACACAGAGAGTAAATTCATCTGTGTTGTAATGGTTTGGCAGCCTTAAAAATTGAGCTGACTCAGGGTCAGTTTCAAAGGTAAAGGTAAATTAAAAACACTATGAATGCATGATCTCTTTGCAGTATGCCTTGACCTACACTTTAAATGTGTTTTTAAATTTGTTTCAATGTGCTAAAATGTTGAATATATTAAATGTTAAAGTCTTTTTTAAAATTTCCTTTCTCAAATGAACTTTGCTGTCATGCTTTTCATCTGAAAGTCACTTTGAATAATTATATTTTCATATTTTTTACAAGTCCTAATTTGTATATTCTAAAGTAAGTGACTTACTGCCACAGTCATTAAAATCCACTGAGGGCACATCGAATGTATAGTTCTTTTTTAAGCACGTTTCATTTGGGGGACACATTGAACTGGTAAACAATCTGGTGTCAGAACAATCTGTCTTTTCATATCCTGAAGAGTATCAAGAGTGTGTGAGAAGGACAACATTTACTGTAATTTCTTGGTAACCACAGTAACCACTTGCAGCAGAGTGTGTTGAGCTGGTGTCTCGGATCTCCATGGCAACTGTGTGCTGATGTCTTCATCCGTTCAGCAGTTCCTCTCCTGCAGGATGACACAGTTACATTAAGATGATGCATGTAGCACAGAAACAGTGACAGCTCAAATTTTAAACCCCTGTTATACATTTACTGTTGTGAAGGAAGCGCATTTTCAACACGTGTGAACTTCCTCAAGAACTGAGGTTTGTTCATTTTTAAGCAAATAAAGTTACAGATTGCAGCTTTAACTAATTGTGAATTTCCAACATCTTTTCATAGAGGTGAATGAAGTGTCCTGAAAAATGTTTTAATATACTTTAATATACAATATACAGTGTCTTCATAACACACGTGCTGTGACACCCATCTGATGCATGTGTACATCCACTAACAGTCAAACAACAGCCAAACTAGTCACTACATTAATTCTGTTCATATAAATTATTTTCTTCAATCTGAGCAGTATTTATTTGGCACAAAAGTGAGAGCATTAAAATTAAACAATAGATACATTTACACTACATACATTCAAGTGAACATTGAATCTCATTTGCCACCATTATATTCTGATTTGTATGTATTGTACACATTGTGTATGTGGATGAACTGGTTCAGTGCTCTCAACATAAAACATAAACCAGTGGTCATAAACTTTACTGAATAAAGTAGCTTGTACTGGGAAGTTGTTATTCTCAAAGTAGCTGCATCATCATGCTGTTGAAAGAACTCTGTCCAATTATGAGAACTTGCGCAATAAAAATGAGCAAATGGACACTTCTAACCTATATAATGAAGAGGATCAAGCTTTTTAAAGCTTGAAATGAAGGACAGCACTGAAACAGTCAGTGTCAACACTTTTAATTAATTATGTGCTGCAGCTATTTGAATATTCACTAACCAATCATATGCCGGTTTGAGGCTAGACTTCAGTAACAGTAAAACAGATAATTATTTTGGTAGCCTACTTTAAATATGTAAATCCACTGGTATAAAACACTTACTTAGCAAAAACAATTTGTGAAATGCAGAATAATTTTAAAAAGGGTGAAATTCTCAGTGTTTGAAGTGAAGTGCAGGCGACCCAACTCAGACCACTGCATGTATCTCATCCAGTCATTACACACACACCTAAAGTGGCGGGCAGCCATTTACTGCAGTACCCGGGGCAACAACTGGGGGTAAGATGCCTTGCTCAAGGGCACCTCAGTTGCTTCCTGTCAGCATTGGAAATTGAACCAGCAACCATCTGGTTACAAGCCTCACTGTCCAACTACTAGGCCACAACTGGCCTGTGCTAATAATGTATTTGCACACTCTCTCTGCATTATTTTATCCCCTGATTCATTAAAGCTATTATGCAAATCAGGAGAGGCACAGACACACTCCCAAAACCTGTTGAAAGGATTTTGCTTGTTGGAGCTGCACATCTTCTGGACTGATTACCAGCTCCACCTCACCAGCCTAACCACATGATCTCAGTGTAGAGGACAGTGATGTGAGAGGCGGCTAAACCTGCTTTCTGTTAGTTCTCATTCAGACAAACAGTCAAAACAGAATCATGTTTAAAAGAAGAGCAGCTTTTCATCTTTGATGATACGGGTGGTGCAGTTTCAGCATCTGATGCAGATGTTGCCCTTTAACTGAGGAGTCTCTCTGAAAGAGTGTAAGAGTGTTTTACAGGAGTATTAAACCTGTGCATGTGAGTCTCAGGACAGGTCACGCTGGTGTAGACATGGCTTCATTTTCTCTGTGAACATTTAATGACACAGAGTTTCACACTTTTATAATTCATTCTTTAAAAAGATTATTATCCTTTACATTATCCATGCCTGTACATCATTCATCTTCCTCACTTGTTAAGTGTGTTTGTAAATATCTTTAGCCGCTCTTCATTGTGTTCGTACTAAAGCTCTTTCCCGGTGGGTGGCGTAATCTGGACTGAGAGAGTTGAGGAACAAGCTTCCATTTGGTGTGAGTGTGTAGGGATCTGCCTCTCGCTCATCTCCGAGGTTCACAGATCGTGTGCGTTTGCCTGCTGTCATCGGTTGATTGACAGGCAGATTGAGGCCAATTTCAGCAGACAGTTTGCGTTTGATTGATGCAGCGCGCTGGAATTTGTCATAGATGTCGACACTCAGGCGGCGACGGGTTTCTTTAAAATCTGCAGACACGTTAGCTGTCCACTCAGCAGCGTGAGCCCGAAACTCTCCCACCTGAAGATAAAAAAATAATTATTTACTCAGAAATAAAAGATCTTTCTTTATTCTCCGTCATTGTCCCATTTGACGACTTCTGTCACTCTATGGGTTACTTACAAAATTACAAAAGTTATTCCTGTTTGAAGATTGGTTAGAATATTCTTCTAAAATGTACCTTTTGTTTTGTTCCATAGAGGAATAAACATATAAATGATGACAGGATGTTTTTTGCGTGTGAAATATTTTTGAAATGTAATCATTTGGTTATTTTTGTTCACTGAAATCTTGCTGTGCTGCAGCTAAGACAAATAATGGATATTCTTGCCAGCTGTCCTCCACATTACCTCTCCTCTCTTGCTCTCGTTGTAAGAACCCTTTCCTCAGATGCTATCTGTGTCTGACAAGCGAGAGGCTGTTGCTAAGAGAGCTGGAGGCAGGTGTTGGTTGGATGGTTACTCAGCTATCTGAAACCATTTTTCCACAAATTAAATCTTTCTGCTCTGTATTTGAGTTAAAATATGGCCAGTAACATGTTATGGCCAGTAGCATTTTTTAACTAATATTATGATAAACATGAATAATGCAGATATATAAATCAGACACAACAGGACCGCAAACATGTACGAAGCAAGTGAATGCAGTGGAATATAATTGTACGTTGTCTTGTGTAGATGTATGAATGTATAGGTACATTAGACTATAGTCTCTTGTAGATGTATAGATGTATAGGTACATTAGACTATAGTCTTGTGTAGATGTATAGATGTATAGGTACATTAGACTATAGTCTTGTATAGATGTATACGTACATTAGACTATAGTCTTGTGTAGATGTATAGGTACATTAGACTATAGTCTTGTGTAGATGTATAGATGTATAGGTACATTAGACTATAGTCTTGTGTAGATGTATAGGTACATTAGACTATTGTCTTGTGTAGATGTATAGGTACATTAGACTATAGTCTTGTGTAGATGTATAGGTACATTAGACTATAGTCTTGTGTAGATGTATAGGTACATTAGACTATAGTCTTGTGTAGATGTATAGATGTATAGGTACATTAGACTATAGTCTTGTGTAGATGTATAGATGTATAGGTACATTAGACTATAGTCTTGTGTAGATGTATAGGTACATTAGACTATTGTCTTGTGTAGATGTATAGGTACATTAGACTATAGACTTGTGTAGATGTATAGGTACATTAGACTATTGCCTTGTGTAGATGTATAGGTACATTAGACTATAGACTTGTGTAGATGTATAGGTACATTAGACTATAGTCTTGTGTAGATGTATAGGTACATTAGACTATTGTCTTGTGTAGATGTATAGGTACATTAGACTATAGTCTTGTGTAGATGTATAGGTACATTAGACTATAGTCTTGTGTAGATGTATAGGTACATTAGACTATAGTCTTGTGTAGATGTATAGATACATTAGACTATAGTCTTGTGTAGATGTATAGATGTATAGGTACACTAGACTATAGTCTTGTGTAGATGTATAGGTACATTAGACTATTGTCTTGTGTAGATGTATAGGTACATTAGACTATAGACTTGTGTAGATGTATAGGTACATTAGACTATTGCCTTGTGTAGATGTATAGGTACATTAGACTATAGACTTGTGTAGATGTATAGGTACATTAGACTATAGACTTGTGTAGATTATAGGTACATTAGACTATTGTCTTGTGTAGATGTATAGGTACATTAGACTATAGTCTTGTGTAGATGTATAGGTACATTAGACTATAGTCTTGTGTTTAGATGTATAGGTACATTAGACTATAGTCTTGTGTAGATGTATAGGTACATTAGACTATAGTCTTGTGTAGATGTATAGGTACATTAGACTATTGTCTTTGTGTTGTCGATGTATAGATGTATAGGTACATTAGACTATAGTCTTGTGTAGATGTATAGATGTATAGGTACATTAGACTATATGTCTTGTGTAGATGTATAGGTACATTAGACTATTGTCTTGTGTAGATGTATAGGTACATTAGACTATAGTCTTGTGTAGATTATAGATGTATAGGTACATTAGACTATAGTCTTGTGTAGTATAGATGTATAGGTACATTAGACTATAGTCTTGTGTAGATGTATAGGTACATTAGACTATTGTCTTGTGTAGATGTATAGGTACATTAGACTATAGACTTGTGTAGATGTATAGAGTACATTAGACTATTGCCTTGTGTAGATGTATAGGTACATTAGACTATAGACTTGTGTAGATGTATAGGTACATTAGACTATAGACTTGTGTAGATGTATAGGTACATTAGATATTGTTTGTAGATGTAAATTTAGGTAATTAGACTATAGTCTTGTGTAGATGTATAGGTACATTAGACTATAGTCTTGTGTAGATGTATAGGTACATTAGACTATATCTTGTGTAGATGTATAGGTACATTAGATATTGTATGTATTATAGGTACATTAGACTATAGTCTTGTGTAGATGTATAGGTACATTAGACTTGTCTTGTGTAGATGTATAGGTACATTAGACTATAGTCTTGTGTAGATGTATAGGTACATTAGACTATACTTTGATCTTGTGTAATGTATAGGTACATTAGACTATAGTCTTGTGTAGATTATAGGTACATTAGACTATAGTCTTGTGTAGATGTATGGTACATTAGACTCTTTTAATTATGGTACATTACTCTTTGATGTATAGGTACATTAGACTATAGTCTTGTGTAGATGTATAGGTACATTAATATTGTTTGTGTGATGTATAGGTACATTAGACTATTGTCTTGTGTAGATGTATAGGTACATTAGACTATAGTCTTGTGTAGATGTATAGGTACATTAGACTATAGTCTTGTGTAGATGTATAGGTACATTAGACTATTTTTTATTTTAGATGTTACATTAACTATTCTTTTCTACTTGTGTAGATGTATAGGTACATTAGACTATAGTCTTGTGTAGATGTATAGGTACATTAGACTATAGTCTTGTGTAGATTATAGTACATTAGACTATAGTCTTGTGTAGATGTATAGGTACATTAGACTATAGTCTTGTGTAGATGTATAGATGTATAGGTACATTAGACTATAGTCTTGTGTAGATGTATAGGTACATTAGACTATGTTTGTGTAGATGTATGGTACATTAGACTATTTTGTGTTTATAGGTACATTAGACTATATTTGTTATTATATTTTAGATGTATAGGTACATTAGACTATAGTCTTGTGTAGATGTATAGGTACATTAGACTATAGTCTTGTGTAGATGTATAGGTACATTAGACTATAGTCTTTATTTAGGTACATTAGACTATAGTCTTGTGTAGATGTATAGGTACATTAGACTATAGTCTTGTGTAGATGTATAGGTACATTAGACTATAGTCTTGTGTAGATGTATAGGTACATTAGACTATCCTTGTGTAGATGTATTACATTGACTATGTCTTGTGTAGATGTATAGGTACATTAGACTATTGTCTTGTGTAGATGTATAGGTACATTAGACTATAGTCTTGTGTAGATGTATAGGTACATTAGACTATAGTCTTGTGTAGATGTATAGGTACATTAGACTATAGTCTTGTGTAGATGTATAGGTACATTAGACTATAGTCTTGTGTAATATAATTATAGGTACATTAGACTATTGTCTTGTGTAGATGTATAGGTACATTAGACTATTGTCTTGTGTAGATGTATAGGTACATTAGACTATAGTCTTGTGTAGATGTATAGGTACATTAGACTATTGCCTTGTGTAGATGTATAGGTACATTAGACTATAGTCTTGTGTAGATGTATAGGTACATTATACTATTGTCTTGTGTAGATGTATAGGTACATTAGACTATTGTCTTGTGTAGATGTATAGGTACATTAGACTATAGTCTTGTGTAGATGTATAGGTACATTAGACTATAGTCTTGTGTAGATGTATAGGTACATTAGACTATTGTCTTGTGTAGATGTATAGATGTATAGGTACATTAGACTATTGTCTTGTGTAGATGTATAGGTACATTAGACTATTGTCTTGTGTAGATGTATAGGTACATTAGACTATAGTCTTGTGTAGATGTATAGGTACATTAGACTATAGACTTGTGTAGATGTATAGATGTATAGGTACATTAGACTATAGTCTTGTGTAGATGTATAGATGTATAGGTACATTAGACTATAGTCTTGTGTAGATGTATAGGTACATTAGACTATTGCCTTGTGTAGATGTATAGGTACATTAGACTATAGACTTGTGTAGATGTATAGGTACATTAGACTATAGACTTGTGTAGATGTATAGGTACATTAGACTATAGTCTTGTGTAGATGTATAGGTACATTAGACTATAGTCTTGTATAGATGTATAGGTACATTAGACTATAGTCTTGTGTAGATGTATAGGTACATTAGACTATAGACTTGTGTAGATGTATAGGTACATTAGACTATTGTCTTGTGTAGATGTATAGGTACATTAGACTATAGACTTGTGTAGATGTATAGGTACATTAGACTATTGTCTTGTGTAGATGTATAGGTACATTAGACTATAGTCTTGTGTAGATGTATAGGTACATTAGACTATAGTCTTGTGTAGATGTATAGGTACATTAGACTATATTTGTAGATGTATAGGTACATTAGACTATAGTCTTGTGTAGATGTATAGATGTATAGGTACATTAGACTATAGTCTTGTGTAGATGTATAGGTACATTAGACTATAGTCTTGTGTAGATGTATAGGTACATTAGACTATAGTCTTGTGTAGATGTATAGGTACATTAGACTATAGTCTTGTGTAGATGTATAGATGTATAGGTACATTAGACTATAGTCTTGTGTAGATGTATAGGTACATTAGACTATAGTCTTGTGTAGATGTATAGGTACATTAGACTATAGTCTTGTGTAGATGTATAGGTACATTAGACTATAGTCTTGTGTAGATGTATAGGTACATTAGACTATAGTCTTGTGTAGATGTATAGGTACATTAGACTATAGTCTTGTGTAGATGTTAGTATAGGTACATTAGACTATAGTCTTGTGTAGATGTATAGGTACATTAGACTATAGTCTTGTGTAGATGTATAGGTACATTAGACTATAGACTTGTGTAGATGTATAGGTACATTAGACTATTGCCTTGTGTAGATGTATAGGTACATTAGACTATTGTCTTGTGTAGATGTATAGGTACATTAGACTATTGTCTTGTGTAGATGTATAGATGTATAGGTACATTAGACTATTGTCTTGTGTAGATGTATAGGTACATTAGACTATAGTCTTGTGTAGATGTATAGATGTATAGGTACATTAGACTATTGTCTTGTGTAGATGTATAGATGTATAGGTACATTAGACTATAGTCTTGTGTAGATGTATAGGTACATTAGACTATAGTCTTGTGTAGATGTATAGGTACATTAGACTATAGACTTGTGTAGATGTATAGGTACATTAGACTATAGTCTTGTGTAGATGTATAGGTACATTAGACTATTGTCTTGTGTAGATGTATGGACGTATAGGTATATTAGACTATAGTCTTGTGTAGATGTATAGATGTATAGGTACATTAGACTATAGTCTTGTGTAGATGTATAGGTACATTAGGCTATAGTCTCGTGTAGATGTATGGACGTATAGGTATATTAGACTATAGTCTCGTGTGGATGTATGGATGAATAGGTACATTAGGACACACCTCTTCCTTTGTTTTCTTGGATATGGCACGAAACCAGTCTCCAATCATACTGAGAACAGCAGCGAAATATGCTAAACCAATCAGGATCCAGAACCACACCACAGGTTTATAGTAATTGAGATACTCCAACTCAGAGACACCTGAACAAACGAGAAATGATGTTAGAACCCCTTTAACAAAACACTGATCTGAACACAGTCTGTATTCAAACATGCACAGTGGCCCAAAACGTGTTCAGACACTTAGTGCAAGTAAAATGTTTGAATGTGATTACATTAGATAATAAAATACCAAACCAGGAAGTTTTTTTAGAAAGCCATAACAAGCAAGTGAAACATTACACAAGAATAAGTTTGATTTGACACAGTGAAACAAAAGCTATAGTCTTGAAAATGATCCTGGTGGTGGAATGTTACTAGAGGATATCTGCTGGAGAGTTAATGTGCTGAACTTTATCTGTGGTCACTCTGCTAAACATCTGTGAGAACTTGAGGGTAAATGCCTGCAAACATCCTCTGATAACCACACAGACACCAGCTGATTAAACAGCTCAGAGAATGGTTCAGTAGAAAAGCTCTAGCATTGTTTATGTGCAGATAAACTCAACCTTTTGTTCTAATGCAGTGACATTCATACACGTGTGACATGTTTTAGGGCCTCTGTATGTTCTGTGTTTGAACTCACCGTTATTCTCTCCTTGATAACATCGCTCGCCCTCACCCGCAACAAAATCTCCAAAACCAATGGTTGTCAGGGTGATGACGACAAAATAAATGGACTCCAGCGCAGTCCAGCCCTCGATGTGTTTGAATATGACAGCAGGCAGAGCGACGAAGAGGAGGCAGCCGAACAGAATGAAGAGAACAGTGGAGATCACGCGGATCTTCGTCTGACTCACATTCCATTTCTGACAAGAGGAAAAGTTGGATGGATAAATAAGTTATAGTTAGTATGAGTGCTCTGATTAACCATCACTAATTATACTTCAGCTGTTCGGTGGGTTCTGAATAAGCTCCAGTATTTGATGAAATTTGATTTGAAATGAATTGATTAAAATCAGTTGATTGTCTTGAATCCTACTGAACATTCCAGCATCTGACAGTCCAGTTAAATGTTCAGAACAAGACACACAGAGAGATGCCGCTGTGTTAATGAAAAGAGACTGAAACAAACAAGTTAAAAGACATTACATTTGTGATCGAAGAGCCACTGCAGTAAACAGCCTCACACTGGGACAGTGCTACAATGAATTGTCTGTAAACATCAGACAGCAGTTCTTGCTGCAGATAAACACTGACATGCTCAGAATTAATCAAGACAAACTTATATATATTTTATCTACAATATAATATACATTTACAATTAACACTGTAAACAGCATCTAATACTATTTTCACTTAATAGCCACTGTCTAAATAAAATGCTTTTGTACAGACTACATTTATTGTCTTTGCAGATATTAAAGCACTACTTACATCAATCATCTTTTCTACTTTAGTGATCCCTTTTACGAAGATCGTTCCGAGCTGGTCTCCCACTCCTGCCAGTAAGAATCCAAACAGAGGAATTCCCAACAGAGCGTAGATGATGCAAAAGATCCGGCCCCCTTCTGTGTGAGGCGAGATATTCCCAAAACCTGGAAGAATTAAATAAAGAAATAATATATAAATATTTGATATTCAGTGAGAAACGTTATACTGATTTTAGTATGTTGTGACACAATACTTATTATAGTATACAAACACAACTCTTTGGAGCAGCCTATGTCAGGAGTATACCTATGATCCCTTAAAATTGATGTCTATGTAGGCAGCTCAGTAGGATTTGGAAGAGAATTGCTCTCTGGTTCATGTAAATGAGCTGTAATGTTGTGCTGAACAGCAGGGGTTAACACTCAGACGTGTCTGATGGTGAGCTGATCAATAATTCATCACAGCTGCTGCACACCTCTGAAGTTCAGCTCCAGACTCGTGTGTTCAGCTGCGGCTGTATTCAGCTGCGGCTGCATTCTGCTGCACTAATTTTACTGACTAATAAATACAGATTTAATCAAACACAGATTCTACACATTCTCACTCTCAGTCTACATGCGTGGTGCAGCATTATTATTATTTTCACATGGATACTCCTGTACGTCTATATCTCTGATGTGAAGTCTGTTCCAATAACAGCAACATCCGCTATTTCACCACACACCTCCAGTCACCACACACAGCTGCTTTATTCACTGATTTAAAGAAGCTTTAGAAACTGACAGTACATGAACCCTGTCTATGACAGTCACTAGTACCAGATGGTTAGAGTAATGACAATGTCTGGACTAACTGTTGTCGGACCAAAACCAAACTATCTTGGCAAAATAATATACTTTGTTTTTCTCTCCTTCCCTGTCAGAGGTGACTCACATGTCTACTGTCCGTACAGGTGTTTATATAGTACATAGCCAAGCAAATCTTATTCAGAAAGGCTTATTTTACAATGACTTTGGAAATAAATAAATAATTCATTATTTAAATGCATAATTTCTCCAAATGTGTTACCTCTGTCCCAGCCCACAGCCGAATTGCTGATGCTCTGATATGTGGCCATTACACTCACTACACATTGTGTGAAATTGCTTCAATAATCACTGTTGCCCATGGCAATGCTGTATGTTAGGTTACACATGTAGATAACCAGTCTCCTACATATGAGTGCTGTTTTCCTGTCATATCAGTTCACACAAATGCAGGTTAGATTAAGTATTGTTCTGTTTTCAGGCTGTAGTAAATTCAGTATTACCTGTATAATGAACATAAAGCTTGATGGCTGATGGAAGCTGAGGGTTTCCCTGACTGAACTCACTGGCATGGACCTGGAAGGGTGTGTTATTCTGCTGAAAACAGCCATTAGATGAGCACACCGTGGTCATAAAGAGATGAACATGGTGTGCAGTAAAACACATGTAGGCTGTGGCACTTAAACCTTCAAATGTGTAAACACTTCAAATGTGTAATTGTTTTAAAGGTGCCCAATGTGTGCTAAAAAAATATTCTCACCATTTCCAGCCTGAAGTCATGACACACAGAGGTCTGACCATGTTCAGCAGAAAGCAGATTTAGACCAGGCGATGTTCTTATATGACAGTAAAGACACCTGGAGGGGCTTCTGCTGTCATAGTCATTCACCGCACTGCTCTAAGTGCTGAACTTATTTTCTGCATAGCACTGCTGGACTGTGCTCATCAGGGTTACTGTCTCCCTCCTGTCATTCTCTTCTCATCTCTGTCATTAACAAGACATTTGTGCCCACAAAACTGCTGCACCCCTGATGTTTTAACTCATAACACAATTAGCCTCATATCTATGAATCTGTGAGCACAGATCCTGCTTTATTGCAGTTGGGATGCAGTCGGTTTTCCTGTAGCTCAGTGGTAGAGCATTGCGTTAGCAGCGCAAGAGGTTGTGGGTTCAATTCCCAGGGAGCACATGTACTAAGAAAATGTATAACTTGAATGCACTGTAAGTCGCTTTGGATAAAAGCGTCTGCCAAATGCATAAATGTAAATGTTGTCACAGAATGCAGCTGTCTATATATAATTCTCACTAGATCTCAGAGCAGAGCCACTGTGAGCTTCCATGTGTGTTTGTGTGTGACTTTACTACCTATAGTTGTAATAACTGTTCCAGCGAAGAAAAACGAATTGCTGAGGTCCCACAGGCTGCTCTGATTGGACGAGTTTCCTGAAGGGTTCACACCAGCTCGTACGGCTGACACCACTTGCTATAATAAGAGATAAAGGTTGTGTACATTACAATACTGTATATGTGCATGTCTTCAAACAGGCTTCACAAAAACGCCAGACAAACAGGAAGTCCCGCCCCAAACACCATTGGTTGAATAAGAAGTAACTGGTAAGTGACTGGTTGAAACAGAGCAATGTCTATAAAAAGCACCACAGAGCTGCGATGTTTACACTCTTCAGACAGTCACCTTACCAACAGCTTTACATTCAGTTTACTGAACTTTACACTGGAGTACACAAACCATAAACTCACATACTAATAAAATTATATAATCTTTAATCAAAACATTAACTCCTCTCACCCACATTAAATAATTAATGTCACAACAATTAAACAAATTGTCACTTCTGAACAACTTCTGTTTCATGACTTTAAGGTGTGTGATGGATCTGGTCTCTGCGTGAAGGCGTGTGATGGATCTGGTCTCTGCGTGAAGGCGTGTGATGGATCTGGTCTCTGCCTGAAGGCGTGTGATGGATCTGGTCTCTGCGTGAAGGCGTGTGATGGATCTGGTCTCTGCGTGAAGGCGTGTGATGGATCTGGTCTCTGCGTGAAGGCGTGTGATGGATCTGGTCTCTGCGTGAAGGCGTGTGATGGATCTGGTCTCTGCGTGAAGGCGTGTGATGGATCTGGTCTCTGCGTGAAGGCGTGTGATGGATCTGGTCTCTGCGTGAAGGCGTGATGGATCTGGTTCTGTTCTGTCTCTTTGGATCTGGTCTCTGCAGTGTCTGGTCTCTGCGGTTCTTCTGTGTGAAGGTGTGATGGATCTGGTCTCTGTGTGAAGGTGTGTGATAAATCTGGTCCCTTTGATGCTTATAGTGTGAAACGTGTGAAATGCTTGTGGCACATGGGACAAAAAATGTATTCACCTACTTCCTATCAACAAACAGTCAAAAGAGCAGATCTTCAGAGACTCATACAATATAAGAGCTTCAGATGTTTGGGTCACTATGTAATCTACTGGCTGCATACTGATTTCAAACCAAACATTATAACTGTTTGCAGCTAAATCTTATTCTGCATGTTTCCTGCTGTACTGTAGCTACTGAGCCAGTTTCTCTGAATCAGATAGAGCTGCTATAGGACATCTGCACGACACCACTTACAGGGAAAGAAAGATTCAACAAACAATTAACAATGACAAACCCAGAATGGAGTTGGACTGCAGCAATTAGAGAATAACAGAAGATTACTGAGTGGGAAGTGAAATTCTTTTTTCTTGGATCCACTCACATGTCTACAGACCAGAGTATCACTGAGACTTTCAGGTCGGGCTCTTGTGATTGGCCAGCAAGCAACCGATCTCACTCCACTGGCTACCTGTAGCCGCCCACATTAAATTTAGGTATCTGACTCGTTAGGAAAGTCACAAGAACTTCACCCTCCTACCTCAACTCAATCCATCAGATATATGCCAACTGCGTTCTGTAAATGAGCCACATCTAACTTTTCCTTTCTGTTCCTCTCTGAAGGAACGAGCTGAAGACAT
>JAZGTH010000087.1:372500-377500 GCA_036877525.1 Chromobotia macracanthus
CAGCAGTTCACTGTGATTACACAGACCTCACATGCTTCAGTGCGTTTACAGAAGTGCAGTAAATATAACTGATTATAAAAATATTTTAAAAAATTATATTTTATTTTTTTATATAAAACATAACTGCATGTTTTTTATATTTTACTATATATCTGTGCTCTTACACACACACACACACACACACACACACACACACAGAGAGAGAGAGAGAAAGAGAGGGAGAGAGGTTCACATTGCAGTAAAATGCTTTCTTACACTTTCCACATTTTGCAAGACCCTTTTTCCTGCACACATTCATTTATTCATTGACGTGTGTTTATTCAGATGTGTGTACATGTGTGTTTGGCCATCTGCTTTCAGCCATTCTGCAGTATTTTTAGACATGACCTGCTGGACGTTTAGAAAAGAAAGCTACATCCAGAAGGAGAGAAGAACAGATGCACTTTAACAGAGACTTCAGCTAACGGCAGACAATAACCTCCCACAATGTTACTAGTTTGAAATTGAGATCAATAGAATGATCTTTTTCTAATGTTTTTAAACCTTTGACATTACTAATAATGTCTTACTACCACTGAAAGCATTTGTGTTAAGAGAGCTAGAGTGTTGTACGTTACTCAACATTTCATTGTTTATAAGTAAATAACATGCTGAACAGATTCAGGGTCATCAACAGATTTCATGAGGGGTTGTATGACGACATGTGACAATGTGTGTTGTGTCTTAGCTGTGCTGCAAAGTCAGACCTGGTGAAGCACTGTTCACAGATCAGTTCTCTCTCACTGATGGACAGCAATGCCCTGCTCACCTGCTATCCTCTGCCCTTACCCGGTGCCCTCAATGCACTCTGCCTTCATCATGACAAACCGATGCCTCTTGTTCTCTTCATAGAATGAAACAATACAACACGACTAAGCAGAAGTTTTCAACAAGTGCTGCTGTTGAAGTGCAGTGACTGAAGTGACCAATATGAGAACGAGAGAGATGGGGATATCATTAATTGTCTAAGCCCTAATTATTTAAATTGCAAATTCTGTTAATAAATAGAATCATTTTCATTATGATGATCAGAATTTATTCAGGTGGTATATTAATATATATGCACTGCAAAATATATCATAAATAAAAGATCAGTTACACAAGAGAAAGTCAACTAGTTTCATGTCAGTTTAAAAACATGAACATATAAATATAAATATGCTGAAGAATTTGCTGATGGTGATATTTGCAGTTGTGCCGACCTTTCTTTAACCTTAAATGGTGAGAAGTTGTTTCTGTGCACAATAAAAATGTCCACACTCTGAACTGTCAGTCACTGTCAGTTGTGTAAACTCTTCTCTTAGACAACTCAGGATTACTTCCCTTGTCTGCTCCACTGGATCCTCAACAAACCAGAACAGAAGGGAAAGAAGAAAACCAGGGTTCTTCTCAATACTCAGACTGATGCTCTGTCCTCCAGCCTGTGAACAACCCATCAAATCATCCTAATTGTCTAACTGCACCGCGAGGAATGAGGAGCGATGAAGCTTCCTGAGGCATGAGCGGACACAAGGTCATACAAATATAAAACTGAGAAGCACCCCTTCTTTAAAAAAGTTAAACTTTTTTCTGTAGTATAAATTTGCATATTGAGTTTTATGTTTTGGAATAAGTCACGTCTTCCAGCTTTACCATTAAACAAATACAAAACCAGGTATAATAAAGTAAAAGTTACAGAATAGTATTGATAAAAAAGGAAACCAGCTGTTTTACTGTAGATTTGCTCACCCTAAAATAACATTACTCCGCAGAAAGAAATACACTGCAAAACTTCATATATGATTATGAGATCAGTCCACTTTCAATGGTTTGCAGAGTATAAACTTACCAATTATAAAAACTTACAAAATAAAAGCTACTTCATATGATACATTCAACAGGGAGAAAAATTCAAACAAACAGGTGAAATTGTTCCACTCAGAGGACTGATACACACACAGTGTTTTAAAGAAAAGACGCGTCAGTCATGCAGGAGCTCCTGAAGACAGTGTTTTGATTTAAAGATCTCTGGAACATCACAGTCCAGTTTGCAGATGACTTTATAAATTGCCTTCTTCCATGACGGATCCACATCTTTACCACAAACAATTGCGTTGAAGAATTCCCGTAATGTTATCTGAGCAACCTCCAAGAAACGCTCAGGAACCTGCAGGACAAACATGGTGTGAGGATGTTAGTCACCAAATCATTGGTAAACAATTGTTCTTGTTGCATTACAAGCTTTGACCAGCAGATGTCACCAATGTACTTTGAGCGCTTCAAAACTGACATTTTGTGACTATTGATTCAAAGTGTCAAAAACTTTTGTTTTTGTGTTTCTCTCCCCCATACCAGTGAAACAAGAGTACTATATAGTGAGGATAACTATCAGTGACGTGACTCAGAATTCCTGTGACATTCTGATTTGTGTTATATGTGTATATACTAACTGAAGTGGAATTGTGGGAATTGTGAAAGTGGGAATTGAAGTGTTGTAGATCAGCCAGTTACATTTATACTTACTTCTCAAAACACAACACTTGACACACACAATGATTTATGAAACGTGCCTTATATATTCTATTCCCTCATTTTTACATCTTTAAAAAAGCATCATTTAGTATGTTTCATAATCACGTCCCCTCATGGCGACCACTGGCTGTGTGTGTGACTTTTACCATCTTTGTGGGGACATTTGGAAAAACAAACCACACAAACAAACTACTTTACTATTAAGAAACTCTGTATTAAAGGATATGTCTACCCCAAAAGGACCAACCCCATGTCATCCATGTTTATGTTTTTCTTCAGTTAAAAAGAAAGGTTAAAGATTCTTGAGAAAAACATTCCAGGATTTTTTTTCCATTTAATGAAATTCAACAGGGTTCCTGATTTTGAAGGTCTGAATTAGTTTCAATGCAGACTTAAATGGCTTCTTTCAAACCCTAGTCGACAAATAAGGGTCTTGTCTTCGACAATCAGTCATTTTCAGGAAAAAATGTCTATACATTTTTACTTTACAAATGTTTGCCTTGGTGTGGCTCTGCGACATGTTTGGACCAGCAGAAGTGTGAAACTTTACTGAAAGTTAAAGAAAGTTTACTGTGTGGAAGCTCTTCTGACTTTAAATCTTCCTCACACATGATACTCTTCCTCTCTCACATCTGTCCAGCTCTGAAACACTGCGGTGAACCCTGAGGACACACATCCAACCATAGACCCAACTGTCTTCAGAACTGCTGTAGAGTGAGGAAGTGTTTCATGTGTGAAGTGCTGATCTCACCTCCCATCTCAGCTGTTTCAGTATGAACACACACTAAGTGATCACTGCATGAGGTTCACATCCAATCATCTGCCATGAAACAAAAACGAACTATTTCTTTAAAAAAAAGGTATATGAGATCAAATTAAGACAGCATTTATGTCAACCTGAGTCTGCATTTAGGCTGAATAACTTAAAATTAACAATGTAGTTCAATTGGTTCAATGTGTGTTCTGTTTAATATTTAGGACAGTCCTGTTTAGGTTGTTTTTAACCCTTCAAGCTTCTTTATGTTGTTTATCTGTCCCTGACATGGTCACTTTGAACTGTCATTAAATGGACAATATTAAATTGAAAAATCTCACTTTGTGTTTTAAGGAAAACCAACAGCATACAGGAACAACAAGATGGTTAAACATGATTTACAAACAAATAATCATTTCTGAGGTCTGAAGTCTTTAATCTTAAATCTGAGTCAAGTCTGAAGTCTGAGTCAAGTCTAAAGTCTTTTGTCACAAGTCTGAGCTGAGTCTTTTCATGCAGTATTTGCAAAGTGTTATATAGGTATAATAGCACAGTTACTGTTAGGACATTGCAAAAGATAAAACAAAGCTAACGAAGAAAACACTTCACTGAATACAATTTTTTCGTTTATTGAATGTGTATTGAGCACAAAATTTAAACACAGTGGTACTTCAGGTAAAAAAATATCTGAATGTGCCACTTGAAATATATTTTCGGTCTTCTGACCTTTTACCATTATGTTGTTGCTTTTAATTGTGTTAGAGAGACAGAGTCAGTTTAAAAACAGAGAGAGAGAGTGGGGGAGGGAGGGGCTGGCTGCTTATCTCTCCTGCAATCAACGCGCGTGCAGTCACAAGCGCAGCAGCATGTACATCACTCGTTTATCACATTAAATTATCATAAATTTGTTTTGGCAGTTGCAAAAATCTTAATGCAGGAAAATATCCTGGATATCAGTAGTTAAAGATAAAAGATAAAAAGTTTTTTATGTCAAGTCAAGTCTGAAGTCTAAATGCGACAGTTTATTTCTCTGCCATGATGTGCACACACGTTCTGCACTGCTCTAGCTAATCCAAACCAAGATGATAATGTGGTTCAGAACACTTGAAGTGTGAGTAAACGCACTCGGCTCTCTGGCCTTCAGTCGGACCCTGGTTTCACTCTCACACTGGACCATTGCTGAAATTCAAAGGGCCCCTCAGGTTAAATCACAGAGGGTTTACCTGTACCTGGTGTGAGATAAAAACTCATCAAATCATCTAAACGCTCTCCTGAGACACCGTAAAACACCTTCACACAGCTGAAAGTATTGCATGGTGTTTATCACAGCAATACAGAGACCTTCACTGCTCAAGGTGAGATGAGGAAATCCAAAGACCGTGTTAGAACAATCAGAAGAACACACTGATATCACTTTAGAAATCTGCTCACCTGAAACGGCCGGAACAGAGTGAAAAGAGACAGTCAGCACACACAGATCCCAATCACACCTGCCAGTAACTGCTAAATGTTCTGTGTTTTACCACATTGGGAATATGAGAAGACCTAAATATCACACTCAGATCCATCTACTGTACACTAAATCCTTTTCTTCTATACATATTCCCTCTCTTTTGTCATCTTCAGCTCTCTGTTACCCAGTCTGCCCCTGAAAGACACCTCACAAAACCTGTCAAGGTCAACATTAAAAAAAAGA